>JARBXR010000105.1:0-106013 GCA_029100535.1 Stemphylium beticola | reverse complement strand
TAGCAATACAGAGCCATCCTCCACTATTCTCTTGCAGTGTGAAGCAAATACTATTGCCTATAACTGCCCCTTACACTGACCTTCATCTCGCACATGATTTGCCAATCAGACTCCGCACACATCACCAAGGCAAACCTGATATCATTTTCGCAGGCGCGCCCTTGTATCCAAATCAGACTTGCTATCAGTCAGTTCAGTCAGTCCGGAGACCTCCGGACTGACTGAACTGATATTCGAAGGTCACTAAACTAGACTAAACTAACTGCTAAGACTTTCTAGGTGAATTAAAACTAACTAAACTAAACTAACTTTGCTGCTGCTGCGGACTAACTAAACTAACCTAGACTAACCTAATCTAAGCTAACCTAAAGTAAATTAGCTCTAGTTATTAGTAATTACCTGGTCCTTTAGGGCGTCTTAAAACCAAGAGGATAAAGATCTTGCCGCTATCTTATTAGCAACTTCCTAGGAGACCTCTACACCTCTAGACTTCATTATTGTTACACGGGGGGGATGCTATACTTCTCTGGACCTGATCCGGGTTAGGGCAGGCGAGCTATGCGTATAGCTACGTGCGGTTTGTCTGGCGACTAAGTGGGGTAGTAGGCATTCGGGGTAATGACAATCCAATTCTATAAACGATAGAATAACTAGCTTACAATCTGGGTAAGAGATGAAACTATAAGAGTTGACCACAACGAGAGAAACAATAAAACCTTTCCATCCTTATATCCTCATTGCTATATCCGTTGCCATCCCGTCCATCCCAATACTTAGGGATGGTTGGGATGTCCTGCCATCCCAAGGTACTCTGCCATCCCGGATGGCAAGCCTTGGCGGGATGGCACATCACGTGATCTGCGTGCCCCTCGCTGATCATTATCCTTCGTCTCGTGCGACAACTGGCCTCCAGCATCGCTTCCCTTGACCGAAGGATTCGACCTACTGTTGTTTGTAACAATTATGTGGACTTGTAATTTTGCGAGCGCGCCTATAATATTACCCTCCTAGCTAGTAATTAGTGTAGGTCTGTTAGGTCTAAGTAAGTGCCTGAGCCTATTGCTTAAGGGGTGTCGACCGGCGTTCGTAGTGCTATTAGCCTCGTAGTAGGCCTCCTGTTGCCGCGGTTGCTTATGGCAGATCTAGCGAAGCCAATAGTTCTTCTTATGCTTGCGGTGCTATACGCCCCCACCGTGGCGGTAGATCCAGCTTCTTACTGCGCCGCGACTGCGCTCTGCTTGGCGTCGCTCGAGGTACGGCACGCGCTTAAAACCAAGCCCGACGTAATAGTTGTCGTCGTCAGGTAAGTCCGCATGTATTGCCACGGGCTCGTCGGGCTGGGACTCTTCGGGCTGAGCCTCGCTCGCAGTATCCCCAACCGTGGGCGCGTTCGATAGCGACGGTAGAGGAGAACTGCACCTATCGCGTTCGACAAGGCGGCGGAGGCTTGAGTTCGAAGGAGTAGACATAAAGTACACTAAAATATTCAGTAGCGAGTGTTGTAGCATTAGGTTGCTAGAGTTGGCGCGACGCGTCAAGGCTGCTATGTGGCCCTAGCACAGTTAGCAGAGTCTGATTGGCTTAGTGGGTGTCCTTATCCATAACAAGACTAGTGTATGCCTACTCGAGACTAGCGCATGTCTTAGTTGCAATAACAAGCCGTGTTCTACGCAACACCAGAACTTACTATCGTGGCTGCAAAACACGGCTTCAAATAGCTAGATTTAGTCTAATTTGTAACGGTGTGTGGAGAGGGGGAGGACTGCGCTGTCATTGCATAGTTACGAAAGAGGGCAGCTATATACTTGTGTGGGATAATAAAGTGTGGTAGCGATAACCGTACCCAACTCGTAGCAGAGTGGATCTTGGCAAGACCCAAACCGTTACATAATTCAGTTCAATTTAGTCAGTTTAGTTAGTCTAGAGGTCTCTGGACTAACTGAACTGTTATCTAGAGGCCTCTGGACTGACTGAACTGATATCCGGACGGAACGAAGACTGACTGAACTGACTGCCAAGATTCAGTCAGTTCAGTCAGTCCGAACTGAATAGACTGACTGGTAGCAAGTCTGATCCAAATGTGGCACAAAGCTCTCCTCTGCGAGATGTACGAAGCGAATGAGCCGAATCTGCCCTCTGTTCTAGACGGAGCGAACTACGCAATTCCCTCCGTCATGAGGTTTCAGGAATACACAAAGCAACGGTTCGAGCTAATGACTGATGGATACTGTTTCGTCCCGCGGTGGGTGGTCGTAGGTTACATGTACAAAAATCTAGATAATGCCCAGGCGGAGTTTCAAAAGTCGAAAGACGAGCAGCAGCAGAAGAAGGCGGAGGAGCAGAGGCGCACGATTGAGGAGCGCGAGGAGGCTCGGGAGCGTTATGTGTTTTTGAGCCTTCAATTCAGCAGAGATACGTCTGAACCGCCGCCCCCGACTGGGTAGGTTGGCGTTGCTGATCTGACAAGGCTCCTGCAACGCCTCTGCATTGAGCCATATGCTGAATCGACGGCGATGCTTTCGCCCTATGTGGTGGACATCAATCCCCCAAATTCCAACACAAGCTCATGCGCTCGTTTTTCTTCGTGGGTAGGCTGCCTGACGCGCAGCACAGTGCAGAGAATGGAACTGGACGCCTTGAAGATGTTCTGCAAAAAGGATTGAGCATTTTGTTGGTCGGTACTACTCTTTGGCTCTTTTTCCTCGCGTTTTCTGCCTTGGTTTTTTAACGATCGTTTCTATACCAATATCATTAGTCATCTATTCATCGTATCGATTCACTCGCAATGACAATTATTTCTTCTGCACACGTTGCTTAGAGCTTTACGTGAGATGAATGCAGATAAACCATGAAACACATGGAGAGATATTACCACTATCTCGCCCATTGAAAGACAGGCATCTGAGCTTGCCCCCGAATGCAGACAAATCCAGAGGGCTTCGAGCGAATAATGGTTCCTACGACCGTAGCATGTATTCCTCAATATTTACACTATGAACAGTATGAAGCAATTATGCAATGTGGAACACCAACCTTTTGTGGCCCTCGCTAACATCCCGCTAACGCCAAGCTCCACGCCCTCATTTCAACATATCTTCGTCAACGCCCCGCCTTTTCATTTTTCAGCAACACAAGAACATCTTCAGATACCACAAACGCCCCCACCATATCGTTCACGGGTCTAATCAAGACCGACCGCAATAGCAGCCAGCGCCCAGTCCATGAATCCAGCATTGGTATCCAGGATGTTCTGGTTGAACTCGGTCAACGTAGGGTAGAAGTTGGTGCTGTAACCAAACTCCATGGTGTCTGTAAGGCAGGTCAGTATGAGCGCATGAGGCATGGAGAAGAGAGAGTTTGCTTACAGCCATGGACTTTGTTGGCACCAGATTTGGCGTACACACGGCTGGCGGCGTAGTCATCAGAAGCGCCGGATGTGGCATACAAACCAACAGACTGCATGTATGTGTAGGAGCGACCGCCTACAGCGCGCACTGAGTACAATATTAGCATAAGGTTTATGAAGAGTGTTTGGAATGAAGTACTTACTCGCAGCAGCAGTCTTGGAAGCTACGTTCTTAATGTTCGCAGCGTCGGCTGAGGGCATGTACTCCTTGTATGTTGTGTCGCCAAGACGACCTCTCTTTCCGTCGTACGCACTGTTGAGGAAGTTCATGGTGGTGGTGGTGCTCTGGAGCTCGTCATCACCCCAGTTGTACAAGATGTCGCCCGTGGCAGAATGGATATCCATGAACCACCTAATATTTGGGAATGAATCGTAGACGCTGACGTGGTTCTTGGTCTCGGACTCCGAAGCCGCTGCTGAGCCGTAAAAGGCTTCTGAGCTGGGCGACGTGGAAGCAGGGGATGTGGATGGGTCAAAGTACTTCTTGAAGTTCCAGAGGAAATCAAAGTTGCGGTTGATGTCCACGCCGATTGAGGCGCCGCTGCTACCTGAGCGTGTGTTGCGGTTCTTGCGCCATAGAGAGCCGGATGATTGATCGTAGGCAACGCCGTCGGGGTTGACAAGCGGGAAGAAGACGATACCGGCAGCAAGTACGCTCTTGACTTGTGCGTTGGTGTACGACTTACTGCCGTACGTCAGACCAGTTCCGGCCTTGTTCGCAGCGAGCAAGTCGGAGATCCAGTAGATGAGCTGATCAGGGCCGCCTCGCTCGCGTGCGTGCATGCCAGCACTCAGGTAGAGCTTGTACTTGGACTTGTCTGTGCCGGCACCGACATATCCAGCAGTCTGGGTAGCACCGTTGAAAGTCTTGTATGGCAGAGTGACGGTGCTGATGCCATACGCGGTGACAAGACCCTTGATGGCGGAGTTGATCTCGTTGACGTTCATGATGGAACTGACGGTCGATCCTGTCGCCTTGGTGCCAAGACCAGATGGTGCGACAGCTCCGCTCTGCCAGCGATCGCCAGAGCCGATTGGCGCGGTAGCAGCTCGCTTGCTGAGATCTTTCCTGTGTAAAGTGATCTCGTCAGAGTTCTCGTACTCCTTGCTCAAGTGTGCGATCTGCTCCTCGGTGAGCAGAGCGTGTAGCTCAAAGTGGCCGTTCTCGTGTGGGACAGCCTTCGGTCTGCAGCCAAGATCGTATGTGCCATTGTTTACGATGTCGAGAAAATGGGAAGGGGAGGGTGCTTGGAAATGAACAGGAAGAAGACTGCCAAGTACCGTAGTACCTTGGAGTATCAGTGCTGCAGCGAGAGCGTACTTCATCGTGAAACTCTGGGAAGCGAAGGAGTATGAAAAAGCGAAAGGATGCAATGTGCTTGTTCTCCACACAATATGGTGGAACAAGACCTGCCTTATACAATTCCTTTACCCCCGTACAACAATGATCGACCTTCTCCTAAAGGCCACCAGGTGATGCTCTCTAGCATAAACCCATCGGGTCGTGCAGAGTGCAACATGTCCGTGATTGGCCGACGTTGCGAATTGCGCCGGGCGCTAACTTGATCTCCTTCTCCTTTGGTCTATTCTCCGCAGACACTCCTGATGCACCTGCCCGGGAGGATCAAGTAGATCCTGACGTGCGCTGGTACTGGGTCGAGCCGTCTCGTATGGGGGGTGTAGCTAGATAAGATAGATTAAAGGGCGACAAAAAGCATGTGTTTTAGGGCAAAGCTTAGTTGTAGCTGCACGAATACTATCGCGGAGCGGTCATTTGCGACTTGGCGTTCCATTAGGGGAGCGAGACCGTTGAGCAGCCTCTTCGGGGTAGCGTGACAATGGTGACATCGATGTGGCGATGGCGTTGTCTTTGGAACGGCGCAACCCAGCGAAAAGTGTGGCCTACTAGCACAGCCATCCATAACGTCAGTCATTCGTCGAGAGCGATATGGGAAACCTGTGTCAGGGGCAATCACATTTCTTTTTGAGGTTCAAGCCCGGTGTTCCCGATGCTTGGCAGGCATCATGCCCGGCGAAGAGCGACGGCCGTGGCTTTTGGTGTTGTAGCAGCCCCGCTGCCAAGACTGTCCACGTGTACAGGCGCGAGAGCGGAAAGCGTCGCGCAGGCACTGCTCGCATCCTCACCACACAACACTGCCATAGGAACTCGCGTGTTCATTGCATTGGACATGAGAATTCGTTCATTTCATACGTACAGCTCATCGCATCATACCGCAAAATTCATCAGCTCGTGTGTAACTTTCCGTCATGACCTGCGACGCCGCGCAAGTCTAAGAGTCAAAAATCGCCCCGTACGCCGGTATACCTCTCTTCTCCATATCGAAAACGATCTGCCTTGTGAAGCGCTTGTTACTGATTACGAGCACTGCCTCTGCGCCGCTCTCCTTGTATAGCCTATACGTCAAAAGACTCATGTCTGGTTTTCCTGACTCCCGAGTGTTGTAAATGACAGCCTTTGGGTCTCTTTCGAGCACGTGATCAACCATGGACCTGCCAAATGTTTTCTCGTGATTCGGTGCCGTCCAAAGGATGCGCATCGCGATGTGTTGGTAAGGGAAGATGGAGAGACAAGGGCCAATGCCTGATCCTGTAGCTACCACCACCACACTCTTGAACAATGTTGCGATGCGCAGGACTCCGGAGGTGGGGATCCCGCGTCTCCAAACGTGCGTTGGCGCTGTGTCGATCATGTGACCTGTGAAGTCTCCAGCCCGACTGACGATCACAGAGTATCCATTCTCCTTGGGCCCATTTGTGATTGTAGCGAAACCATGCCAGTCTTTCAGTGGATGTTGCGCGAGGCGGACGCCTTTACCTGGACCGAGATTTGAGTTGAAGTGTAGCCGGACGGCATGAGAGGACAGGACCTCGGGTATGACCGCGACGCGTCGCAGGAACAACCAAGGGAAAATGATCGCAACAGTCGCAGCAGCAATGAGCCATATCGATGGGTTCCGCAGATACGCCTCCGATGTTGATAGCCCTGATCCACGACTCAGATCTCCAGTAGACAAGCCAATGAGGACCCAATAGAGGATCAGCACCGTCCACCCTCCAAAGCGATGCAAGCTTTCCCATACGTCGTGGTACCTGTTACGAAGATATGGGTGCGACATAGCGGTCATCGCGAGCAGCAAGAGCACGATGAAGTATGAGAGGATCGCTGAGGCCAGTGATATAGCTCTCTCATCGACGCCCTTTGCTAACTCAAGGCTAGCGCCAACGACGAAGATGATGAACCATATGAGCGCTGCAATTGCGCATCCGACGTGTATTCCGCCGATGTGGAAGACGTTCGCGCAAATGCGCCGTATACCGAGAGGCGCCCATGTCGGAACAGACGAAAAGACCTTGAAAAGCAAATTGATGACTGGCTCGGAACGTATCAAGATCGCCGCGCAGAGGTTGGCTGCAGTAGCATTGGCAACCGGTGAGTGGGGGTACTCCTGACGCTTGATGTTGTCATAAAGCAGCCAGCATGCGACTCCAACATTGGCGAGCACAACGGGAAGGAGAAGCCAGCGATACGCGATGAGGCCACGGTGTCGTAGCCAAGCTTGGGTGTGGGATACCCTGGGTTCCGGTAGCGCGACCAGATTGTTGTATGGCTCACCACTGTCAGCTTCAGAGCTGCGTTCGAGACTGTTCGCTTGGAATCCTTTCTCGAGGTCGATGTCGCGCGCCGAAGTTCGCGGATCGTCACGCACGACAGCGTCAAGGGGAGCTACCACTTTCGTAGGTGCTACCAGAAAGTCGATCCCCGAGTCTATCCGCGCGTGCGCCTTCTTGGCCGTCTCCACATCCGGTTTGGGAAGGCTGAGTTCCGCAGCCAATGCCTTGAGTTGCGTTTTGTCGACTTTGCCATTGGGATTCAACGGCACTTCGTCGACGCGGATCCAACGCTCCGGCACGGAATAGTACGGTAGTTGCTTCCGAACGAAGTCGTTGAGTTCCTGTTCATCAACGGGGGTGGAAGAGGCGTAAAATCCATGGAGAATTCCGTCGATGACGAGGGAAGCACCCCGCATGATGCCAGCAAATTGCTGTGGTCAATTGTTAGCAAAATGAAGCGATGGTAGGAGTAATTAGCTCTTACCTCTATAACGGAAGTAACACCATCGAGCTCGACACGGAAACCCTGAGTGGGTCAGCATTTTTTCCAACAAGACGACTCGACGGAAAGCAAACCTTTATCTTCACTTGGTCATCCATTCGCCCGAATGATTCCAATGAACCATCGGCTCTCCAACAAACAATGTTGCCGAAGTTGTACATCAGAGAACTGGATGATAGTCAGCGCAGTCGCCGGAACCGAGCATTGTACTTGCCCATCATTCGCGAACTTGTCGACTTGGAACTTCTCCGCAGTCGTCAAGGGCAAGTTGATGTAGCCTTTTGAAACACCGGCGCCGCCAACCCATAGCGTTCCCTTCTGGCCCACTGGTACAAGTTCTTCGGCCTCGTCAAGTATGTAACATGTCATGTTTGGAAGCGGCCGGCCAATCGATAATTGCTCGCCTTTGACATGGCGGTGCGAGGAGAGTAGAAAGGTCTCCGTCGAACCGAGCATGTTGTAAAAGGCTCTGTCTTCAGCCCACTCATCGGCGAGACTAGCATCGATGTCAGTACAGTGTCTGGCCACGGTGCATATCCCGAACTCACGCTTGTGGGCACGCCTCGCCTGCCACACCGACCCTCTTGATGTTTGGAAAGTCCCGTTGGTCATACTTGGAAAGGATTGATGGAGTGGATATCAATGTATCAATCTACGCCACTCATTAGCTTTCACGTCAACTTGCGAAGATCGCCGTTGGGATGTACCTGGCTCAATGTCGCATGCCAGTCAGACTCTCGGAGGTAAAGTGTTCCTCCGTTCATCAAAGAGCCCAGCATTTCCCATGCACCTATTCTCTCTGTAAGCACATTGTCGATATGGTTGGTCACCGGAGAGCTTTACCCATAGCAAAAGAGATGCTTAAGACCTGCCCGACCTTCGAACCAATGGTAATTCCCATTCGTCCCGGTTCCGAAAGAAGAGCGCTAGTCTTGGCTCCGTGTTTCACATCGACACCTTTCGGCACACCGGTACTCCCTTCAACAGTCATTAGCGAGTTGCCCACGTTGGCATAATAAGGGCACTTACCTGACGTGTACATGGCATAGACACCATCATCCGCGGTAACTTGAACGCCGGGTCGGAAAGGGGAATAGAAGGCCCCCGTGGTTCTGCTCAACTCAAGAACAATAGCATCCTGGTTCGCGAATTGCTTGACCCGGTCCCAGTATCTAGGAAGGCACAAGATGAAGCGCGCCTCAGTGTCTTCGAAGATGTGTCGCAGAGCCTGGTCAGAGGCAACACCACCGTCAATCGGGACGTACTGGCAGCCGGTCTTCAGGATCGCCAGAAAGCCGATGAGCATCTCTATCGACCTCTGTACGACGAGACATACTCGTTGTCGTGGGCGAAGCCCTGAGCCGATGAGATGATGTGCAAGGCGGTTGGCAGCGAGGTCGAGCTGCAGGTATGTGATTGTTTGGTCTCCGTGTACGGCAGCCACAATCGCAGGATGTTCGTCCACGATGCGCTCGAAAGCCTCATGAACAGTCTCCGATGAGACGGAAAGTTTTGGGCCGGATCCAAACCGAGAGACTAGGCTCTGATCTTCTAGGGACAGACCAGACATGTTGCTGAGCGTAACGGGTGCCTGCATCGTGCCAGCATGCAACTAAAGATGTGAGAGAGGTAGGAAGAAGGGTTTGGGAGTCCGGTAGACTAGAGAAACTGTGGCTACATTAAGAACGCATAACCAAGACGCAGGCTTGACATTTGGTGGGATGCGGTGTGGTAGCGGATGTCAAAAAACGGCGCGAAATGTTATTATTGGCCCACGAGTCAGGGGAAGATACCATGTAGCGAGCGAAAATGTTGATGGTCGATTTTGGACTAGAGATCTGCTATGGAGCATTTTGGCTTCACCTCGGCACATTGTTGTTGCTTTCTCAGACAGAGTCCCCTCGACCGCACAGTTCCCGTCATCGTTGATGCGCATTTGCTCGGTCCACATCAGTACAGCGCCGTATGATGGTGGCTGTCCAAGCCTACAGTGGGGTCATAAGCTGTGGACACGGCTGGCTGTCACGACCTGCAACCTGCACGACAATGCCGTAGTAACGCCCTAGGCTCTACGGCGAAGGCTGGGACGGCTGAAAGCATCCTACGGGTCGATGCGCCTTGAACGGGCGTTCCGCATAGGTTCCGTTTGATTCCTCCTTGCTTGATAGCACTGTCGCCATGCGCTAGATCGTGATCCATCCTACCCTAGATTGGTCGCCGAGATGGTCAAGTTGAAAGGCCGATGCATTCCATCTGTTAGCTCTACACAATTATGCATTTCCTTTCACGGCCAAGCCATGTGATATTGAACATATGGGCCGTAAGGGTGGGTAGCGCGTTGATCCTATGGAGAGAGAGCAGACCAACCCTAGGTGGCCCCATCGTATGCAGAAGACCGAAGACTCCTCCTAGCATCTTCACAGACGTAAAATCGGGCACCGGGGCCGATTGGCTGGCTGCGAATAGGACCCTCAGTCGAAGGGCTAGTGAAATCTTCATGATCCTGGCTTCCAGATGTAGAAGACGCGCCGACTGAGATGGTGGGTACATATTGGAGAAGCTGCACTACGACGCGCCATGCATGTGCTCGCTGTGGCTGGAAGTCCTGCCGATTGACTTGATACGGACAGACGCAGAACAGGCCCGAGGCCGGGTATAGCGAAATCCTGCCGGACACTTTAATCGATGTTAGGCAAGATTACGTCCGGTCAAAGATCCGGGATCCGGGCCAGCCATGCCGCCATTGCGCGTGAAGGTGAAGAGACCGCGAGAACATTTAATTCCCCTTTGGCGGGACGATAGGCTTTCTCACCACACCCGCTATGTGGCTTGGCCATGGGGAAGACTCGCCAGAAACCCGACATGCAGGGGATCGTTTAGATTCAACATCATGACTGCACCCGCTCGGCACGGCTCGCCTGTCACGTACGGGCGCACGTACTGCGTAAGCGTCAGTAGTCCCCACGATCTCATCAGCGTGCCAAGCCAGATCGATCTGCACATGCCTGTTGCGTTCCTGGCAGTCCTTGCGTGGCTCACTTACTCACCCCACCGACAGCGCCGCTTGAGTGCATGTCGCGCTTTAGAAAGGCCGTCGACTGATGCAATGCATGATCCATCGCTGGTAAGCAGTGAACCGTCTTAGCTTTCACGGCAAGTATCAAGTAGCGCTTGACTGACACGAGCATTTGCTGCGCTGGCCATGCAGCTCAAGGATAGCGCTTGATCAACAGCAAGCCGTCTCTTTTGAACTGTCCCATATGGCAACAGCCGTGTGTGCGACAAGATTAAGACTCGTTGGCGTCCGGAAGTGGCGCGGATTGGCGGCCCCAGATGCGCTGCTGGTGGGCGAGTCCAACGAAGAGAATCTTACCATTGGCCGCCGGCGGGATTCTGCTGCATACTAGGGAGGAGCCATCTCGTCGCGTGCATGAACGCGAAGAAATCGCCGAGGTGTCTGCTAAAATGTTGTTGCCCACATGCAGGCGGAGTGACCGGACAGAAACTTGCTGGCGCCCTTGTCCAAATCGGACCTAGTAGCTTGGCAGGGTCCTGGCAAGACACGTGGGGAGTCGAGGCAGCTCCCAGCAATGGAGTTGCATCCCTCTGAAGATCAGCAAATCCCGCATTATCCACTAGTTTGCATCGAGGATCACTAGAGACCAGCTAGTCGCATCGTTTTCTGTTTAGATATTCGCATTACATCGTGAGGTAGCTACTCGTCTCACCCACTGCTACGTTCCATTTGGTGGCTGGTGATATTCAACGCCATCAAGAATTGTAGTGAGCGTACCGTTCGCCATGAGAATATTCGTCATGACATCAATGCTCAGATGTAGCCCATTTGCACTGGTCCGCTTACTACCCTCTACAATTCCCGTCTGCACGATGTCCGAGTACCAATCAAGCCTCTGGGCCCACATATTCGGGACCGAGACCGTCAGCTGGACATCTTCCCATCCATTCAGGATGTGGTACCCGTCGTCGGAATAGTCGGTGTAGTTTATAGCCACACGCTTGATAGTATTGCCTCCCACCTGGAGTCCGCCTCCCACCAAATCGACTTTTGCGCACCCAGAAACTTTGCCGCGAAGGGTGTAATTACCCGCGTTTGGTGTGGGGAGAGAAGGGTATGCGGCTCCTGGGGGAAACTTTGTTGCCCATGGTATGTTGTCGGGCACTTTGTACACTGGTGCGGCACGCGCGGGCTCGCGACTAGATAAGCTTGCAAGCATGATGCGATACTCACGCTCACCTTCAGCGGTAGAGACCGGGCATGGCAGTGGGTTGCTGCCACCACAAGATGGGGATGTGACGATAGCTTGCCAGTATACGATGCGCGTACTGTCCAGAGAGAATGCCGGATCTGCCCGTCCATTCCAGTTCGGGTCGCCGACACCCCCATCACCACCATCGCCGTCCGCATTCACTGCCTGTCCGTAGTATGAGCCGCGATCCCCGAAACGATCAATTAGGATGGGCTGGAAAAACCGACGTGGGCCGTTGTTGCGCGTCGATGCAGCAACTGCCGTCGCCACAAGGTCGATTATCGGCGGAATACCTCGCATTCCTGACATCCACATCTGCCGCTCAGTGGGACGCGTGTCTTGAGTCACGAACCACTTGTCGTCAGCAGAGAAAGCGATAGGATCTGCATAGTCAGGATGGCTGGTCAGGCGACGGACGACCCCGGTTTCCATGTGAATCGCATACAGATCGATATTCGTAGATTCTGTAGGAGCGCCAATGTACAGTATCTCATCTCCTGAGCCGCTGAAGCCTCTAAGCTCTCCAATAGTGATTGAATCAGGGTGCGTCTGTAGCTCGTTGCCGTCAGTCGTGACAAATGCCCACCGCTCTGGGTCAACGAGCAGGTCGACGTTAACCAGGTCGTATCGAGGCGCGGTGGGTTCGCCTGAAGATGGCTGTGCATTGAACTGTAGACGACCAAGATAACAGTACTGTCCACCTTGATCAGTGAATGAACTCCATCCCATGTGAACATCGTCCGGATGCACGCGGAGCTCGCGGGGAGCGCCACCAGGGCCTGAGCCATCGGCAGTATTTGGCCAATAGATTGGATAGATGTGGACGATATCTGGTGTGCAAGCATCGCTGCCTAAGTCGTTTCCATCACATTCAAGTATGTTGTGACCCCATATGGCTTTGTCGCCGCTTCTGAAGACGTGTGGATAGTCTCTTTGGGGGTCCAAGTCTCTTGCATTTTCTGCAGGAACGTCACATGTCAGACATTTCCACGAATCCCCATTACTGAAGTTGGTTCCATCTGCCTTTATGAGTACCAGCTGGAGGCCGTCGTAGGTGTGTCCCCGACCAGGTGCTTCGGGTGCACCGACGAAGTTTACCATAGCTATTACACTGCTTCCATCTGGAGTAAAATCTCCAGCTTGGAAACTAGCGAGATTCCGCGCTATGCAGCCGGTGTAGTTGGGATTGAGTGCATCTGTGCATGCGCCGCGCGTTGCATTCGCTGAAACTGGAGGTAACAGGAGCTCAACAATGTCGATTGGTTCCGAAGCTGGAGGTGGCGGTGTCTGCGCGAAGGCGTTTACGATGGAGTGTTGGCTATTTTCCTCGGCAAAGTTTCTTATTTGGTACGTGCCGGCGTCACCGTAGCCCGGCGCTGCCTCAGCAAAAACGAGCAGCAGAGGCAGGGCGACGGAACGAAACATGCCGAATGTATGATGTCTGGCCATTGTTGTGTCTGTCGTAACTCGTGCATGTTGGATTACTGTAAGTACTTTATAGAATAGTAGTGTGGCGCAGACCCCTTTCTGGTGCTTCGGGGCAGCGCGTCCAACGAATACGGGATACGGGATACTCGTATGCTTTGACCTGTCTTTACCCCGCCGTCTTCCGCGCGGTTGCACCATCGCCAGTACTTCATTCCACAGCGTTCTTCGCCTATACCGGTATCACCAAAAGTACCATGGAAGAAAGGGACACCGTGCATGCGAAGATCGACTAGTGATTTTGCCAGCTTGCTGATTGCGTTGCTGCTGCCGTTGTGAACCAGGGATACTCCTGCATCTATTCGGGGTAGATGCATGCTCATTTTGAGATCAGTCCAGGCTGGCATAGACGCAGTGGTAGTTTGGGATAGTGCCAGACATGTCGTAAAGCGACCGAACCCCAGACGCTCTCGGATTTCAGTGAAGAACGAACCGGATGGATGCAGCAATTTGGGTTGTGGGAATCCGAACTTTGGTCAGTAAGGCAGTAGCTGCCGACGCTCTAAACCATTCAGGTAAGTATTCGGGTCATTGCAGCGTATGGATCCGAGACGTCAAAAAACATCTGCCAGCTAGTTTCTTTCCACCTCTCTTTCTTCTGCTTTTCTTCACCAGCCATTAACACCTTCTTCCTTCTTGGCCTCCACTTGGAGAAAGCATGGAGTAGCATCATACTGAACTTAGCGACGTACGAGTGCCCACTCTCAAGCTCTTCCAGATCATCCCCATGCGAACCTTTCTCATCGTATTTATCCAACCAAAACACTGTGTCAAACGATACACTGGTTTTCGTATCGGATAGACCAAACAGACCACCTTGGGATAGTATCCGCATAGCCTTTCCGACCCAGTTGGAAGGAAAAATTGTCGTCAAGTGGTAATGTGATGGTGGGATCGTTGTCAGCCATGGCCAAAACTGTGCTGATGCAGATCGTCAAATGCAGGAATGGCCTACTCTTAAAAGGTGCAGATGCAAATCTCCGAGGGCATGATTGCAAAGTAATCAGGGGGCCTGAACGCGTCATGACAGCGAGCCGCCTCAAACCTAACTATCCAGCTCACTCTTGATCCTAAACCGATGCTGATACGTCCCCGTAACCACTCCAGCCGTATTGGTAATGCTCGGATGCCGCCATTTCTCCAGCTTTCCTCTGTCGTCCTCTGACCCAACACCCAGCTGATCCAAAATCTCCATTATCGCAGCATATAGCACACCCATATTCCCATCCTCGACTTTGACCGCGATGCCAATAGCGCTGCGCTGACCATTCGTGCGTATACCAATGCCATAGCAAGCATCAGCCCCGATTTTACCAACAAGCAGCCCGTCAAAAACCTCGATGAGCTCGGTGTCGAATCGTCCCTCTCCAGCAACCAGACCCGGATGTGTCGCCATCGCTTTGTATATGCGCGATAAATGTCCTGTCTTTTCGTCGAGACTGCTCTGTCCCGACTCATCGACCTGATCAGCTGCATCAGCCAGCTTGGCGAACATGACCCCCAGACTACACAGCGGCATAGCAGGCGTAGGAAGATTACATCCATCGACCGTCCACCCCACTTCCCCTTCCTTCAAGCCGCTTACATCTTCTACGGCACGGTAAACAGCCTTTTGCATTGGATGATCCGGCAGGTAGTAGTCGTGCGCAGTGGCACCTAACGAAAGCGCCCCGGCTACCATCCCAGCGTGTTTCCCGGAACAGTTGTTGCACAGCGGTGTGGGAATAAAGTCGCTCTTGATCCAAGCCAGATTCACGGACGCGTTTTGAGCTGGATGCCCGCCGCATGTTAGAACGCTTTCCTTTTCCCCCGTCGCTGCGAGCATGGCTGAGGCGCGCGCTACGTGCCGTGGCTCGCTGCTGTGGGAAGCGCACATTAGCGCTATGTCTGCATCGGAGTATTTGAAACGAGTGGCAGCACCTGTTTGGAGGATGGCGAGAGCTTGGATGGGTTTCGTAGAGGATCGTGCGAGGGTTGCGCGTTGGGCGCTGCCCACGCTGTGAAGGAGGTTTCCGGAAGGGGAGACGACAGCAGCGTGGACGCGGTGTCGGTTTTCGATTATGGAACCGCGGTAGCTGACAACTACATTCTCGGTTTCAGCGCCGCCTTTGCCGTTTGAGGATAAAAGTTTGGCATCTGTAGTCTTGGATGCGTTGATGGTACCTTGCTCTAGTGCCATCTCTTGAGTAGCGTGTACCATTGTAAATCGCAGGGTCGTGAAGGCAGTGTGAATAAGCGTTAAATCAAAAGCAGAGACGTTCTATTTATCCTTTGCTAATACTGCATATACAAAATCTTATGAGTCAACTTGTTCGTGTGAAGGAATGTTTGCGAAGGGTTAGTCTAAGACGCAGGGCGGCTGTACCTGCCTTTCAATGTCTAGCGCCGGGCTCTTTATTACCTGAGTAGACCCTCATCACAGACACTATAATCCGCAACTCGTATATTGATATATTGAGATTGATAGATGGGCCCTGCATATGTGGCCGACAAGGATGCGATAAGCACAGCGTGGGTAAGAGGCGTCGCCCAATGGTGGGTGTGCGGATAGCCGTGGCGCGAAAAGCACACCATCACTACTCACACCCCGAAAATCAGCTGAAGCACAGAAAAAAAAGCAGTGCGATATATAGATCATCAATTTCCGTCTCTACGACAGTACTTTAGTTCACATCCTTACACCTCAAGCTTGAAGCCACCCCTGCAACCATTCTGGAACAAGCCCTCCGGATCAACATCCTTACTGACGCCCTTCAAGAACTCCAAGTTCCTCTTCCCATATCCTTCAAACGGCTTCTGCCATTTTGCGCAGTAATTCAAGTACCGAAATCTATGATGAGTCCCCTTCTCCTGTGCATAAGCTTCAATCTGCTCAATCGCTTCTCTCGTGATGCGCTGTACCACTTCGTCGTCCTTGTCCAATGCCCAGTTCACTGTGAAATTGACAACAACTAGAGGCTCTTCATTGCTCTCATCTAATCCCATCGGATTACTATCTCCTTTGCACGTCCACACCGGAAGCAAAGGCTGAAGCACAAGTGTCCAACTCATACCCTTGATCTTGTGTTTCCGAATCCTCCTGATAGCATCGCGGTACGCAGTGTATGATGCCTGCAAGGTCGAAATGTCGTTCTTAATTGTTGTGGTAGCGAATTCCTGGCGACGTTGATTGGGATTCAACGCACTCAGCTCGTCCATGGCGCTGCCCAAAGTCCGCACTTTACATGTACTCCAGATGCGTCCCCTTATCCCCTTGAAGGTGGATTGAAGCCAGCTGCCTGGCATCCCATGGTTTTTGATCTCGGGCAAGGTATGCACGAGGTTGACGGATATCGCTTGTATACCAACAGATTGGAGATACGTGAAACAAGCTAGCGGGCCAGCGACGTTTGGGTCGTAACGTTTGTCGAGTTCACCCTTCATTGGGCGGGCGACTACGGAGTGAAATGCAGAGAGGACTGCTGGAGCTTTCCATGACCAATAGTACATGAAGCCGCTCCATACGTGGGTGCAGACAAATGTCCGGGCGGTGAATCGGGTGACGATACCAAAATTGTTTCCTCCTCCTTTTAGTGCGCGCCAAAGATTAGCGTGGCTGTGCTCTGAAGCAGTTACGATAGATCCGTCTGCCAATACAACTTCATACTCAATGATGTTGTTGCAGACGAACCCATGTTGAGGCGAGAAGAACGACAGGCCGCCACCGAGCGTCAGCCCAGCTACACCAACAGCAGAGTTTCTTCCTCCTACAACTGCGAGACCATCTTTTTCAAGCGCCATGTAAACATCTATCCATCTGCAGCCCGCACCAATGGCCACACTCTTTGCGCCTTCGGCCAGATCGACCTTGTCAAAAAGCGAGAGATCGATGAGTACACCGCCTTTGATAGTCGATGCACTAGCAACCGGGGAATGCGCTCCTCCTCTAATCGCAAAAACGGATTCAACATCGTCTTCCAGATCGTTACATCGCTCGCGTCGAACATCGAATTCCCGTTTTAGAATCTTCACAGCCTGCGCCAATTCCCACACATTGCGTGGCCGCACTACACATGACGGTTGCACTTCGCACGCTTTCTGATCCCAATATGCATTTATCAGCTGTTCGAATTCTCGTGCATTGTCTGGAGTGATGACGATGTGCGGGATTGCCGCGACGAGTTTACCTCGTAACTGGCGGGCGGAGGTACTAACGCCATCGTCCTGCCTCACACGACCGGGCTTCTCGGCGTGCGCATCACGCTCCAGTTGCGATGTGTACTTTCCCAGGCGCTTTCGAATGTACACCGAAGCCAGTAATATCGCGACACAGGTGTAAGCAACCCATGAGAGTACCATGATAGGCGGCTGGCTCGACGCGTGTGAACGTTGCAGGGACGCGCAAACTTCCTATTGGGGTTTGTTGAAACTGGGCAGTTGGATCAGTGGTATGCTGGAGTATCACACGCGGTAAAGGGTTAAGAAGATACGAATTCGCAACGTGGTCTGGGGTAGTCAGGCAGCCAACAGAGTCAAGGTTCAAGATTCGATGACGTAATTGCTCGGCGTTGTAAAGAGCGAACGCAATCTTGAAGTTGTATTTCTCAATCTCATCTAGCGACGACAAGTTGCTTTTGAAAATTTCAAAGATGCTTTCCCGCCGCATATACTATACATTAGTTTGAAATCGTTCATCCTCCCTGTTGCCTGATGCGCAACACAGCCCAGTACTTGGCAGTCTAGTCCTAGCCGAGCCTCAGTAGCGATGGATAAGTTGGTGGCAACTCGGCTTGAGAAGGGACTTTTGTGGCCAGAGAAAGTTGCCTAAAGGCTTCCGTCTTGGCGGTGCGCCCGTCAATCCCCAAGGTGCCGCGCTGGCACATGGAAGCGTTGAGTCTTGGAGACTCATGGACGAGAAAGGTGAAGCCCAAAGTATCAGGGACCTCGAAGAGCCGTCATTTCGTTATTGATTTACATAGCCACCGTGGCTGATGCTTTGCACCGGACGTTTGATGGCTAATCGGGACTTTTGTCATATCTCTGCTTCCGGGCACCATTTCTTCACCCATTGATCAAGCACTTTCGGTCCCACCGGTTTCGTCAGAAACTCATCTGCACCGGCGTCCTCTGCATTCTTGCGGTCCTTTGTAGAATCTTGACCTGTTACAATGAACAATACGCTTTTCTTGCGCCCACGCTCCTTCTCGATCTTTCGTATTTGCCTCGTGGCATCGATACCGTCGCATACAGGCATCTGTAGATCCATGAGAATAAGATCGAACGGTTGTGAAGGCAGTTCCTGTCGCAACAGAGGGTCGTATTTTGTCTCTAGAGCATCAGAAAATATCTCTACTGCTTGCTGCCCATCTTTTGCCGTTCGATACGGAATACCACGACGTGTACAGTACATCTCTAGTAGGCGAAGGTTGACATTGTTGTCGTCGACGAGCAGCGTCATGGGTTTCGAGGAATCGTTCTCAGATTGAGCAGGAGGCGCAAGGGCCTTTGCTTGAATCCGTAGACTCTGCAGTGACTCTGCCAGCTCTGTCCGCGCCTTTTCGGGAAACACGGAACCTCGTTCCACTATTTTCGCTGGACGGGTAGTCCCACGTTGAGTGGCGGGCGGAAGCGGAGGATTGATAGCGACTCCACCAAAAGGACGGCTTCCAGCATCCGAATGTGATGATCCAAGTTCGGCCTGGATCACATCCGCATGCACCATTGCTTGTTCCAGATGCTCTGTTAGAAAGGGCCCTTGAGCAAAAACTACTTTACCCTGTCGCTTCACCCGCTCTTTGTGAAAATCGAGGAAACTCGCGTTCTCGGGCACGAGGCAAATGGCAACTTGATGAGCATCGGCACTTTCCAACTGCTTGTATAGTTGAGCGAGATTGGGTGTGTAATCCACGACCACAAAAGTACCGTTGGAATCTTCCGACTCTGACCAGCCTGCGTCCGAAAGCCAGCGACTGAAATGTTGCCCTATTGAAGATGTCGATGATGCAGATGTGAGGTGGTAGAATTGCTCTGGGAGCTGCACCAGTCTATCCTTGATCATGCGGGGCGGCGATATTGAGCAAGCGCAGACAGGATTGCTGAACGTAGCTCTGATATGTAAGTCTGGGTCTTGCTTTGGGGACATCAACGCCACCTGTCCATTCAGTAGTGCTGCTGCTTTACAAGCCAAAGTCAAGCCGAGCGCAGATTCAGTGGAACTCAGGTCAATGTGCTTGCGGGCATCCATGTTGGCCTCGCAATGGTTTTTGACTACATCGCACCCATTGTGATAAACATCGACAATGAGCGACCCATAGTCCTCTGCGATGGTTAATGTCACTGCAACAACGCCACCAGAAGAGAATTGAGCAGCGTAAGCCACAAGCGGCTGGATACAGTCAAGAAAGACCCGCATATCCACTACTATCGTATCGCAGTTGCATGGAAGGCGATCCAGTATGATGATTGACGGGCGGATGGAGAGATCGTCCGACAAACCATTGAGAACCTCGCTTAGCAGATGGGACTCAATGCTAGAGACTTTACGTAGTTCTAATATCCGTTCCGCTTGCGCAATGTCCGCCCACTGATTCAATTTGATCAGACTATTCACGGTCGAGATAAGCTCTCTTGCCGAAGTCTTGATCGTCCGAATGTAGGTATAAGGATCCAACTGTTCAACTTCAGGGCTACCACTGGGCGAAGATGCGGCGGTAGGGGGTACGACATTCCGTATCTTAAGTTCTTCCGTCAAAAGCTCGGCTGAGCCGAGGATTCCGTGTATCGGTGTTCGCAATTGATGGGTTATGCCACGGAGGAACGACTCTTTCGCCGTGAGAGCTTCTTGGAGGGCCTTGCCCTGCCAATAACGACACAGTACTGTCTATTTGTCGGGTTGCGTTAGCTTACGATCCACGTACAGTCAAAACTTGGTGAATACTCACGGCACACATTTGCGCAAACCAAGAATCAATGTCGTCAAAGACCAGTTTGAAGTCTTTGCAAGCTACGACAAGAAATGTCGGTACAGTTTGACTAGTGCACTGCGCTACGACCGCACGCACCGCCCGGTCGGCCGTCAAATCCAGGTGGTTTAGGTTCTTGATAGAGTATTCAAAATGATCAGTGTCTTCCCAAAGACCTTGTTCTAGATCAGATGTCGAAAAGGTCGCACCGTTCTCAAGTACAACAAGGCCGTCCATAGTTCGAACAATGCTCACTTCCGTCCCCGGATAGACTTCTTGAAGGATATTCGATATTTCTTGCTCCATATCAACGCGCTCATCGCACTGTCGCTGAGCTCGGGATAAAAGCTCCAGCATCCGTCTGCGTTCTCGTTGACGTCTGGCTCTCGCACTGTGAACTATATCTGCAACTATCCAGTCTGCCAAACGGACAAGGGCTTGCTGCGTCGCTTGAGACAGAAGTTCCTCCGGCGAATTCGAAGCAACGCAAAGGGACCCGAATGCGACATGCTCCCCAAACTCTGTTTGAAATCTCAGAGGAACTCCAGCGTAAGCTCGCAGCCCTCCTATCTCAACGTGGGGAGATCTCTCAAATCGCCAGTCGTTGGCCATGTTGTGTAATGCGAAGATAGCCTAGATTCGTTAGCCGCAGGTCGCGAGAAAAGATCAAAATTACCCACACCTGGTGTTTGGTTGATAGTGTGCGCACATGTACTTTCGCGGCGAGGTAGGACTGCTAGGGGAAGGTTGACAGTGACCAAGCGGGTATACGTGTTGTGATTTAGGAGACCAGCAATGACAAATTCCCATCCCACGGTTTCGTGAGCAAGAAGTACCTTCTCTTGCAAGCGAGACATGAGCTCATCATCTTCAAGTGCGCCACGGGTGTAATAGAACAGCATGGTCAGCCTCAGCCTTTCGTTCCGCGTTAACACAGGGAAGAGGTAGTAGTCTGCATGGCATTGACGAGGGCATTGGGTCTTGGTCGGTATGGGCGCAGGGGCGCATAGATCGTCCCTGCTGGGATACACAGACTTCATCTGCTCCGGAGTCCATGTTTCAAGCGGTTGATCGGCATGTTCGGGATCAAGAATAGGCGCGGTGGTGGTAGGGCGGTCGGCTAGTAGCGGCGCAGAATGTCTTGACGTCAAAACAGCGGCGTCAGCCTTTGGAAAGAAGGCAGCCCGGTGGCCGTCCGTAAGTTGCATTGACATGTCTGTTGCGCTTTATCTTGCCTGGCATTGAAGGGAAGACTGTGATAGACGATGCGTATAGGTGGGGTTTCCTGCGGAAGCTAAGCCTGTCAACGTGGCGCGACGAATAGTGCCTAGGCCGCTCCAGAAGGTCTGGCTTGACGGCAGTTGTTAGACAATGGAAAGTTGTGGTTTTTCATTTGACTGGGAACCAAAACTGATATGGCAATGTCGATTCTCCATCTTTCTTCCACGTCCAAAGCACAGGAAATTTTGTTAGTCGCATGATATCCTGGCCTGGCGTGTTCTCGTTTCCCCGGGCCGAGGGCAATCGACCGATCGATTCTATACCGTGCCGCGGTAGCGCGTCTCCTTGCATCGTCGATTAGAGCTTCCGATCAGAACAGACAAATGCGACCGCGATTTCGACGATTAAGAAATCTTCACGCGCGATCATGAAAGAGGTCGTAGTGGAAACATTGCGAACAGAGAGAAGTTCAAGCGCAGAGCGTCCCGGTTTCCAGCGAGTCCTATTGGCTGTTGGCCGCCCCACTTCGTCACAAAGCCAGCTACTCTGCGATACGTGTTTTCCAACCTCGCGTGGGTTTCACGTTCAATTCAGTTGCTCTCATAGCACTTCCTCCCACTAGAACTGTTGGCCCCGTCCTTTCGTTCATCAATTATGGGGAGGATGCGCGGGCCGATTCATTATGCCCGGAAGCTGCCGACATGCAAGTATGCCGACAGCCTCAAGAGGATGGATGTTTCCTATCCACGTATAATTTCTTAAGGTCCAAACTTGCGCCGGGGTTATAGTTGGGTATCTGAAAATTTACGTCCTGATGGGTGTCAAGCGTTACTTTTCCTCGTAAGCGAGTTACTTCTCGTCATCACGTGACCATCTGGAAGCATTCTTGTCTTGTACGTCTAGTCTTGTACGGCCCGCCATCGATCACAAAAGTGTCAGTTAGGAAGAGAGAGAGAAAGAGCCGGACGTCAGTACGCGTCGCAAGAAGCTACCATGCGTGACTCTGAGCATGTTTAATGTAATCAGCATTTGGATCTCGGTGGCCTCAAGCTGTCGGTCATACGCTGGAACACCGATACCACTATTCTCATCTTTTATGATCATGTACACCACCTTGGGGCCATTCCTTGCTTGTTTCTACGTCTTTCCCAAGCAGTTCTCGTTGCTTCGAACATTGACGTCTCGCTTGGCTGCTCACTGCCTCTACTCAACATCTATCTATGATGCGAGGCGCACAGCAGCGATTATCATACAGCATATACTCGCATCTGTGAGCAAAATTCCTCTATTGAATACAGAATTCTAGCCAGCGGCTAGAACTGCGCTTCTCGATCGAGTCCCAGGACCGCGAACTGTGAAGCTGGTAAGAGATACAACCTTGCGCCACAGGAGCCCTATCATCATAATACAAAAGGAAGCCATATCATCCTTGTGGTCATTGTCTAATAAATTTCATGGAGCCTTCTGGTGTACGATGTTGACAAAGAGCCTCTGGCTTTGATGACCCACACAATGCGCATTTGCGCTCGTTAGACCTGCGCACACCCCAACGCCAGCTTCAACCCACCATCGCGCGTAGATCGGTTATCTACATCCGCATGCCACTACACTCTGACCAAAGCTTCGTCTTCAACCGCAACTGCGTGGAAATACAGGTGAGAATTCTTCTCCCTTGCGCGCAAAGGCTCCTGTTGAGCGCTTCTTGAACGACTTCAGAGGCGTCGGTGATATTTTCACTGCTGACACTTTACTAGTAGAGCGTCCCTGCTTAGTTCACCACTGGCTGCTACAAAGCGGATATACACTTGACTACTACCTTGCACGCCGCCATGTCGACCGTTTGCGGATGTAAATTGCTTCCCTCTTCCAGGCACCCTCAACCGCCCCAAAAAGCCAATACGTTCAAGGAACAGGACAGGCCAAGACTACCAACCTATCTCGGCTGCCTAGATGCTCCCACCTCCCTCCGCTGTATCAGAGAATCCGTTTCGGTATTCACCAATTCCAGCAAAGCGAAATCTGACAGAAGATGAAAAGTGAATTCGTGCAACTTGCCGAAGGGATATCCTATTTGAGGTCCAATATCTTGCAACACAGATTGATAGACCAGAACAGGTGGAGGAGTACGGTGCCGATGCATTTGCAAAGTTCTAGGGGAGAAGGGCTTGGAAAAGGCCAATGGAACAAAAAAACGGAGGTATACAGGATTACAAGGACGAGATCGACACAGAACTCCAAATCATTGACGACTGGAAGAAGAATTGAGATAAGAAAGTCGGCCAGCACTTGAATTGGACGGGTAAAGAGATGTTCCAATTTCAGATTGACGCCTGCTTCGGTGACCTTACTGACACAATGGCATAAAAGCCGCAAGACGCGGATGTTTTATTTATCAGTCCAATGCGTCACTCCGGTGAAGAAAGCCGCGTCAGGATCCATCGGCATCTGAAGAGGTTGCTGAAGCTAAGCTCGACTCCAATCATTTATAGGATAGCTTAAGGGAAGAGGACAAACGGCGCAAGATTCACCGCCGATTGCTTCAAGGACACTTGGAAGAAATTAGCAAGCTGTTCCCCACCTCCCATCCAATGTCGATGGTTGATGCTGCTGTGCTTGCAGCTAGTTGGGAAACGGGGATCTGGGAGTCATTGTTTAAGAGGACCAACTATGTCTCCAAGTACAAAGCAAAGATTGAGGCTACTGATCAAGAGCTGGAAGAATGCAAGACCGACTGGGATTCTACTGAGAACGACGAGGCAGACAAGAAGACTGGCCGCGAGTTCTTCGTAGACTACATCAATCAATATCACCTGCATGCAATCCAGGCTGTGCCAGAAGTCGGTGGAAAACAATCAACGACCGCCTCTACTGTAGAACTAGATGCATATGATCTTAATGACGAACTCTTCGAGTTGGCTGGTGGCAGACTTGAACAAAGCGACGACGCCAATGAGGAACGGAATGACTTTGATACTGATGATATCGATGACGAGCTGTACGAGTTGGCTGGTGGCGGACTTGAGCAAAGCGACGACGAAAGCGAGGGGAAGAAAGACAACGTCACAATGGGTGAACTATCTGCCGAGTACATCGAAGATAGCGATGACGGCTACAAGATAAAATCCCCGCAATCTCCCAAAGATTATAATTCGTCTGAATCGGACATTGACGACAACGCCAGCGATGAAGAGACAGGTCACGTCACAATGGGCGGGCTTTTTGCTGAGTTCATTGAAGATGACGGCGAGGACGACGAAGATGACAGCGACGAAGACGGTGACTACGAGATAGAATCCCCACAGTCTTCAAGAAGGTATATTCAAGGCTTCATGGTCAATGATCGTCAGCCGGTTCCGTCTTCTACTTTGTGACGGTGTGTGGAGGGGGAGGACTGCGCTGTCATTGTATAGCTACGAAAGAGTGCAGCTATATACGTGTGTGGGATGAGAAAGTGTGGTAGCGATAACCGTACCCAACTTGTACCGGAGTGGATCTTGGCAAGGTCCAAACCGTTACATACTTCGGTCGACGCTTACCGAGACGAGCAAGAAGTGGTGAATTCTAAGAAGTTCGATGAGTCCCTTGCTGCTTATACTTTGCCTGCAAAGACACAGGAGGCGGTCAGTCAGGATCACTCTGCCAATGGTCAGAATGTCGCCTCTGGCCATCACATATCAAAAACGCTTGAGGTGCCACCGTAGAGTACTAAACCTAGAGATGGAACCAACGAAGAGCCTGAAAGCAATGAGATGGATGATATCGCTTACATGGTACTGTCGGGCAAATGCCCCTGCCATCATTTGCACCCCGAACATGGTGAACAATCTACCGGAGACTGTCACTGCTGCGGCTGAAGATACTGAGATGTCAGAGGCAGCGGGCTTGCCAACCAAAAGGATGTCATTCACAGGATTGGCCTCATCCGATAAAGCCATGAAATCATCAAAGAAAATGGCGAGCTCAGATATGAATCAAACCAAGACGAACGTTTTCTCGCAACTAAATGCAACCCCTGAACCCTTAACTACCGCAGAGGACACAATCATGTCAATGGAAGAGCTTCCCGAAATACCAACC
Organism: Stemphylium beticola; assembly: GCA_029100535.1. Lineage (NCBI taxonomy): Eukaryota > Fungi > Ascomycota > Dothideomycetes > Pleosporales > Pleosporaceae > Stemphylium > Stemphylium beticola. The sequence goes on along the minus strand of JARBXR010000105.1, from coordinate 80,480 downwards.
GATCTTCCGAAGCCCTTCAAGCTCGCTATACCAAATGGGACAGGCGGCTCACCTGGCTCCGCCGCTCCTCCTGCGCGCCCAATGTTTGACCTGAAGGGACTCAACCTTGACCAAACCGCAGTTGTAAAGCCTGCATCCCCTCCGCATAAGACAGTTATCGACTTTGGCACCGACACGAGCAATCTCTATGCCCCGAAGGTCAAGCCGGTTCGACCTCACACTGTCGTTCAGACATCAATAGCGAAGCCTGGGACCACTGAAGAGCATCAGAACGAGGGTTCTGTTGCTCCAAAAGACGTCGCGGGCGACACTGTAGTCGTCAAGACCCCTTCACATGCCATCGAAAAGGTCTCAACGAAGAAGCCAGGACCCGTTCAAGTTGATAATGTGCCTAAGGCATCAAAGCCAGTAGTATTATCTAAACCGATGTCGGAGTTCAAATTCGACCCCAGTAAATTCCGCGCTCCAGCATCGAAGGCTCCATTGAGCTTTGATTCAAGCTCGTGGAGTGGAGGTAGCTTCAGCTTTGTGCTTCTTGGACCCACCGAGGAACATCCACCATCAACTGTACCCAAAGTGGAAAGCGTCCAGAAGGACGTAGCTGTCACGGTGCCTGTTAAAGTGGCCGTCGCGACCGAGCAGACCGGCCCTGACGATACCCAGACTGCAGTACCCAAGGTCGAAGAGCCCGTAAAGGAAGACGCATCCTCCTCGGTGGGAGACGAGAAGCCTCTGACAGCGCCGAATGAGGCCTCAGAAGGCCACAGTGAGGAGATACCTGAGGAGCCAGTTCTCCCCGACGAACCATTGTCAGATGAGGCCGCGAAGGTGCAAGACCTGCTCGACTCTCTCGGCGACATCAAAACCGACGCTAGGACTTTCTTCACCCGACTCGATGCCCTCCAAACGAAACTCGACGGGTACAAGCAAGCCAAAGGTGTGCCTAGTGAGGTATCCGGACCATCATCGCGACAAAGGGACCCAAAGCCCATGAAAGAAAACAAACCCAAACCCCGGAAATCCCAGAAGGAGAAGTGCCCTAAGAAGGAGAAAAAAGCCCCCTCCACAGAACCCATTTCTTCAGAAAACAACACCCTCATCGCGCAGATAATCTCGCACCAAGAGTCCTGGATCACCACGCACGCCAAAAACAACCTCCCCACCGCCTTCACGCACACAGCCGAAGCACTCCGCGCCACAGGCAAGACGTTCAACATAACGCCAGACGAGTCCACAATCACAGCACTAACCTCCATCCTGAACAATTGGACAGCAATCTTCCGCACCATTAGCGCTTTCAACGCCCTAAACGCCATTTTTTCGCACGCGAATTGCATCGAAAATCTAACACGCGACGAGAAACGACTCCAAGAGTACGAAACGATGGTGAGCGCGTACCACGATAGGGTGCAGAACGTGGGGAATACGGCGTCACAGCAGGAGAAGGTGGCAGAGTATCTCGCTCTAGCCGAATAGCACCGCGCTGCTAAGCACGATATGTGTAACACCGCGCGAAAGGAGCTAGCGTAGCTGCTGGATATGTACCAAGACATCGTCGATGCGGTGGCTCAGTTCGGAGTGCTTTGTCCAAGCGGTGAGATTGCCATGTTCGCTGCGACGGCGCTGCGGGAATTGCATGCGTGGGTTGGAGACCGGGCTGTTATGTTGGGGGTTGGGGGTAATGTTCCGCGTATACCGGAGGCTGTAAGTTTTTTGGGTTTTTTGGGTGTTTTTTTTTGGGGGGGGGGGGTTCACATTGACATGCTAGAGTCAAGTAAGGTTTTGGTAACGGCGTGCTAATGATGAGTAGCTTGGTAGCTGCGACGACTACACGGTTTGGATCGCGCAGGCAAGGCCTGCGTTGAGGTACGGCAAGTACAAGGAAATTCATACTTTTGTAAGTCTTTGCCGATTTGCTGTCGGTGCTGGCTTGGGCTTTTTGCTGATCTTGATCCACGTTCCTGAAGGTGAGGAGTGATAGTTTGTACCATACACACACGTATTCTTCGTTGCTTTCACGAGAAATCTACCGACGCGCCCGGATGCTGCAAGAAGAGAGGGAAAGGAAAGAAAATGACATAGACGATGAAAAAGTGTCAGAACAGCTCGATACAACGACAGGAATGTCGTACCAAACCATGGAAAAGGTTACGCTGCCTTGACACTGAATCCGAAGGGAGGAGGGCAACATGGAAAAGCGACTCTATGGGGAAGAGGGGAAAAGTCAGAAAAGCGTTAGAGACGGCCGGAAAACCTGGTCGTAGGATACTATTTGGAGGGGGTGCGCTACCTTGACGCAGGGAAAAGTAGAGTTAGAGGCCGGGCTACCTGGTGTATTTGATATTAAAACAAGTCTAGCTAAGTCGAACTGTCAAGACCAAAAGTCTCATATTTAAATTTGATCGTCGTTTCGACTGCAGAAAAAAACAGGGCAGTCGGTGAAGTTGACGTCTAGATCCCTTGTATCGTATGATTTATGCACTGATGTGGGACACTTTCCATCCTCTCCATCCCCCTCCTCCCCACAAAACCCCCAAACTCACTCTAAAACTACACCCCGCCCATCTACCTCGCTCTCCCAATGCGGCAGCCAAACCCCCAAATCATCATCTACCTCCTCTATACCCTGCGCATACTCGTCCAACCCCAAATCAGCACTGCGCCTCCCATGTCCGCGCCAGTTTCTTCGGATAGAGGTGCATGAGCGGAGTGCGCGGTTTGGTCGCGGTCGTGGCGGGCTGAGATTGCGGCAGTGAGAGTGCTTTGGTGGTTAGTGGGAGGAGGGCGTTCGTGTAGGTGTGCTAGAAGGGGGTAGCGTTGTTAATTTAGAGGGTGTCATATCGAGAACGTGGATTGAGGTTGTCGTTATTATAATTAGATTCGCGAAAGATATTTAAATCGAATGGCTAAAACTATCGATATCGATAGAAGAGATGAGACGGTTTCTCTGTACGAGATAGTGCAGTGTAATGCTAATTCACAGCACTCACGTGGTGCCCATTATAATGCCTCTCCTCATCACCCAGCTTCGACTACACCCTCTTTCTAAGCTGCTTTGCCACCGTAAGTCTCGCAAAAATAACACAGAGTGCAGAGACAGTCGCTGTGCCACCAGCATAGAATATGGCAGGACGGTAGACATCAATGTTCTGGCCCGAAGCGGCGTCTCGGCTCCCACCTGCTGCCTGTAGAAGATAACCAGCAATGGGAGCGCCCATGAGGTAGCCGCCTGACCAACCCGTTACAGACATACTCATAGCGACAGCAGCGCGTCCGGGACCGAAGATACCAGCGACGACAGTGGGTTGAGTGGTGAAGTAAGCGCCGTTGGCGACTCCGTTTAGAATGGCGAAGACGACGAGAGGTCCCAGAGTACTCGATACAGGCCAGATGGCAAGCATACTAGCTGCGTTGAGGGCCATGGTGATGACGAACATGTTTAGCGGGCCCAGCTTGTCGCAGAGCGGTCCAGCGATGAAGCGCCCAATAGCACTGCAAGCGTTGAAAGCAGCGACTAAACCTGCTCCAGTCGTCGGACTGAGCCCAATCGACTGCGCAAACAACGGGAGGTAATACGTCGGAACGTAGAGAGCAAAGACACCAATGGCGCTCGCAACGAACGTCGCCACAAACGTGACACTTCTAAACATGGTCAGATCGACAAACGGGACGTTGCGAAGCGACACCCTATCTTTCAGCATCCACGCTGCGGGGAGCCCAATGGCCATGGTGAGCAGGCCTTGGATGCGAAACGTCCACGCGATTCCGACTCGTCTGTACATTGCTTCCAGAGCAAGCGCCATGACGCATCCACCTATACCACCGCCCAGCTTGATGAGACCGTTTGCGAGACCCAAATGCGCGCTAAAGTATTGCACGGGCAGGGTATTCGCAACGGCGTAGACCATGGCCATGCCCACCCCACCAATGATACCGTACGTGCCGAACAGCCCAGCAAGATTCGAAGTGCAGAAACTGGCGCCAATGAGACTCATTCCCATGAGGAATACTCCTAGTAGAATGGTCGCACGGCAGCCTACGTATCGCATCAGGCGGATAGCTCCGAGACCGTACAGGGCGCCACCAGCGAGGGCGAGAGTGCCGACGTAAGCGAGAGTCGAGGGCGGGACCTTCTTCAGGGTCGAGTGGAGCAAGGCGGCCTGAAGTACACCCCAGCAGTTTATAATGCCATTGTGACAGAAGGTGGTGATGGAGCAGCCTAGGACAATCACCCAGCCGTATCCGCCGTCGGGGATTGCGGAGACAGCATATGCGGTGTTTTCTGGAGCTTCATCGGGGCTCTGAGATATGGAGACAGGAAGTGGTGTCAAAAATTTCTTCAGGGGCGTTGCGAGGGTGCTCGCATCTGGAGAGTGTAGGGCTGTCAATTCGACGTGCTCCTCGGTGACGGTCGTGGTAGACATGGTGGAAGTTTGCTTGTCTGAGGTCCAAGAGAAGGGAATTGTTCTTGGAAAAAGATTTGATTGCTCTTTGTTACTAAAACCCATCTCTAGCTACAGTCATCAAGGTAGTACTTAGGTAATTGCTTCGAGATGTCGTTTGCCGTCGGAAAGAGCTATAGTGCGCCCTTCGGCATCCTGCTTTCGGGAGCGCGGACATGAACGCATGAGTGAGTCATCGCCCTCTATAGCACATTCGCTTAGGGAAACATGCTGACTATTCGCGGTTTATTGTTTAAATCGGATACATATCGGCGTCTAGAGCGTGTGGTGGGATGCCGAGTGAGGAGAAAGCGATGCGACGTCATTAGTCATCCTCCCCAGGGTCCAAGGGCTCAACAGTGCGCGAGAAGCTACTCCGTCTCTACACCTCTTAATGCAGGCAAATCCAAGCAAGTGAACTATACTATGCCAATTTCATAATCAGCATACCATGAAATACTATACTAGCGTCTAAGGCTTTGGTCTGTGTTTACCAAAGAAATAGTACAGCTCAAATCGGTACATGCCCTCTCCCAGATCATCTAACAAAGCCTCTATCTCCGCCCTCTTATTCCCCCTACTTCCTCTCACCCCCTATCAAATCGCATATTCTCACGAGCCCCACAATTCCATATCGCTCCCCCTCCGTCCCCCCAAATCTTTCCAAACCCCTAACGCACCGCCTCCCCCTCTCTTCAAACCCAAACTTCTTATACAACTCCAACGCAGCAACATTCTCACTACCAGTATCCAAGTAAACACCCACACCCATCTCCTCCGCCCTTCTCACACCGCGCGAAACAAGCCGCGCAGCTAATCCTCTTCGGCGATATTGTTGTTTAGTAGCAAGGTTATCGAGTAAGAAGTATTGTGCATGTCCATGCATGACGGCGTCGCGCAAATCGCGCTGTTTAGTTTCAAACTCCAGTATAAGAAGTTTATTACAAGTTTCAGGCAGAGAGTTTACGTAGGCTTCTTGTTCAAACTCCCGGCGTTCATTATCGTCCGCATCCTCCTCCCCAGTCGTCGTTCTGTGTAAACTCCACTGCGCGACAGCAACAACTTCCCCATCGTGCTGCAACGAGCGCGCGACTTCAAAGGTCGTGGGTGAGATTTTGGAGGCTATTTGCTGCGATATGCGTGGTGCCATTGCTGCGGCTAGGGTTTGCGGGTCTAGGGTGCCGAATTGGAGGGCTGTAAAGGGTGTGTTCCAGGATGAAGCGAAGAGGGAGGCGATGGCTGCCGCGTCTGAAGGCCGGGCTGGGGAAAAGGTAAAAGACGCAGGTGGAGCCATGGTGATTGATGGTGTTTCGTGTGTTGGTATCGTAAGAAAAGGTAGGCCACTGTGCCAAGCCGCTAGACACTCGTCGTGTATATACCCTCGCCTCATGTGCTGGTCGCGAAGAGATCGGTTCATTGACACAACTCGATAAGATACTACTAAGACGTAAGCGATTTATTAATAGCTCTGCAAATTTCCATCATTTCATGCGTGAGAAGTTCAACAAGAATTCCAATCAAAAAGAATGCCGAAATCGCTCTTCTACACTCCAAGCATCGGTCTTACACTCGCTACTGTACAAGATCAACCATCATGAACATCTAACCGCGTCCCTAATACGAGTCGCCGAAGAACTGACTGGCAAGCGTAATGTCCTTGTCGCCATTTGCAAAGTCCCATCCTACAATGGTTGGGTCCTGACTACAGCAGATGATCCTACGCGCATCGAATTGCAATTTAAAGACTCTCGAATTGGTGCCGTTGGTATTGAGGGGCGCCGCAAGTGGATGTGGAGCGTGGTGGTGATGGTGGTGGTGATGATGAGGCTGAGCGTTGGCGGGTCCTGGCTGTGCCGCTGCTGCATGTCCGACTGTAGGATGCGCCACCGCTGCAGGCCCGGCAGCATTGTTAACAGCACCCACGTTGTTGGCAACCGGCCCGTGCATGGCTTGTGAGGCTGCGTGAAGAGCATGAGCTTGTTGGGCAAGGGTCTGGGCTGCTTGGGCTTGTGCCTGAGCTTGCTGCGCCAACGTTTGGAAATTGTTCTGTTGTGCGGGGTTTGGGGCATGGGCCTGTTGGTTATGCTGTGCAGCGTGGTTTGCATTGGCTGCAGCTTGGACGGCAGGTCTCCTTGGTCGGCCGCCAGCAGCTCGGACTGCGTCATTCTGTAACAGTGTCTGTGACTTCTCCCAAGCTCCATCGGGCCCTCTCTTCCAGATGATGACAGTCTCATCATAGGATCCAGACACAATACGCGCCCATTTGCTGCCTCCACCACCTGGCGGTAGCTTGGCCCCGTAAGCAAAGACTTTGGATGGGTCACGCGAGCCAGCATTTCGAGCGCGTCGCTCTGCTCTGCTCATGTTCTGGTCAGACACCATGCCACTGGCTTGTGCGGCGAAGTAGTTTCGATCAACGATACGAGCCTCGGCCTCCAGCTCCTCCTCGTTACCTGGTAGGTCGCCGAATTGGGCTTGTACTGTGCGCACAAGATTACTGTGGCCGTTCAAGCAGGCTACTTCGGCCCCAGTGGCGCGATCGAATATCCGTACGCTCTCGTCTGAGCTTCCACTGACGATGCGTCTTCCGTCGAACTGGACGCAAGCAATGCCCTTGGTGTGGCCTGAAAATGTTCGTGTGCATGCACCTGTTCGGACGTCCCAACATTTGACGCTCCTGTCTCCGGAGGCAGAAACAATCTGTCCGTCGAGGATCTGGATGGCGTTGACCGCCGCGCCGTGACCCTCCAACGTCATGATGAGGCTGTAGGGGAGAAGGGGTTTGAAGTGCAGATGCTGGTTCTCGACATGTTCCTGCATATTGATAATATAGGATGGGAACTTGGCGCCCGACTTCATAGTCGATGAAGGGTAGGTACTGTCTGTCGGCATCATTTCCTTGCGATTCCATACTTTGATTGTCTTGTCTTTGGAGCAGGTGACCAGGTAGCGGTCATCGAATCTCAAGTTCAAAACTGACTCTGAATGTGCCTTTTCAATCTCTTTAATGACTCGTCCAGTGGAGAATTGCCATAGTATAACTCTGCAGTCGCTGCCACCTGATACCACGATATCCTGGTCGGGCCGCTCATCGAACTGTAGGCACAAGACGGAAGCTGAGTGACCAACGAGCGGGGGGTGCACTAAGCGAAGAGTGTCCAGGTTCCAAATCCTAATGCTCTTATCTCGGCTTCCGCTGACGAGGTACTTGCCAGAATACTGTATAGTATACACGCATTCGGTGTGAGCCTCCTCGGGGTGGTTTGGATGCGGGAGTTGGAAGTTAGTGAAACGGCCGGTGCTCCAATTGTCTTCTAAACGCCTCTTTTGTTTGTAAAGAAACTGCCAGTTGATCTTGGCTTCTGGGCCAGGCAGCAGAAGCGAGGGATGTATTGGAGGGCTGGGAGGGGTTCCTGGATTGGTGGTAGATGATGTGTCGTCGGATGGCAGGCCTTGCCGCCTTTCCCGACGCGTTACATCGGTAGGCGAGGTGGTAGGCGACGGACCATGGAAAGAGACTCCTTCCATCTTGTCCTCCGATCTGACAGAAGGGCTGCTGTCGGCCTCAACTGCGCCGTACTGTTCGCCCCAAATAGTGCCTGTAAGCGAGCCTCCCGCATTCTGTGTTTGGCTGTCCGGTGCGGTTCCATCGCCAAAGAGTTGTCGTTCTCGTACGCGCTTCTTGTGGGATGGCTTGCCGTAGTCGGTGTCTTCTGTTGCTCTGTGTCGTGTCTTTCGCTCCTTCTCTCTGAATTCGGCGCGCTTCTGCCTCTGAGCCTCTTCGTATGCGCGCACCTGTGGGAAGTTGGAGTTCCAGCCCTCAAGCCTAAAGAGCAGTTTCCAGAGCGGGCTGTCCAGCACGCGCTCTCTCCATGAGCGCGACAAGGTCGATGCGCGCAGCAGGGTCTCGGGGTTGAGGTATGAGAGGATTTGGAAGGTGATCTCGGGCGGCAGGTGGATTACGGGGTCGAGGTGTAGGAGTGGATTCAGCTTTTCGACAATGCCGGCTATTGACGAGGTCCGCAGCGAGCGCAGGATGGCATATGCAAATTCTGGAACATGAGATTAGCATGGCTCTGGTACTCTACGGCTTCATCAACATACCGCTGCGTTCATTCTCGCTCAGAGCCAGGACCCAGTCGGGCAGGCTGGAGGGCAGCTCAGGCACCCGGTCGCCGTCGCTCAGCCTTGCGTCTGTCTGCATGACCATGTCGCTCTCATTCTGACTCCGCGTCTCTTCTGAATATCCCTCGTCGAAACGGTTTGCGCTCATGGAGGAGGCGGGGCGGAAGGGGTGCATGTAGGGTGGGTCGGAAAATTGAATGTTGGGGTTGCCCAGAGGCGCTGCCATTATGGTGCTTAGAGCGGCGGGCGATGAGTGGGTTGGTCGAGTGGAGACGGAGATGGCGGAACTCGTTCAGTCTGTCGTGAGAGGATCAACTTGTAGTATTTACGCATGCGCGTTGAGGGGGCGCACGTGGTGGCCGTAGTGCTGCCTGGCTGCCTGGCTGCCTGGCCGCCTGGATCCTCAACGCATGTATGGTACGGGACGGGACGCGGCGGGGGGCGATGTGACGGGATGGAGTGTGGGTGGATGGGTGGATGGGTGAATGGGGGGTTGTGGGCTATGAGGGTTCTTTGGGCGATGGCGGATCAACTTCACAATGTCGCGATAGATAAGTCTCCAAGCTTCAGCAGAGACTCGAGCAGCACATGTCGTTGCTTCCCGTGACGAAAGCGGCCGTGCACGGGTCCCCATTCACTCAGATCTGCGGCTAACCTTCCGCCTAGGCACATGCGGCCTACTGATGGTGCGGCGACCTGGCTCGGCTGAGACATCAGGAGCCCGCTTAACGGTTCCATCTAGCACTAGAAGGCTGAGCGATTCCTTCTCTGCACATGTCGGCGATTTGAAGGGGGGGTCGTGTGTATGCAGGGCAGTTGGAGTAGAACCTTCTGTGCAGTTGAGCAAGCCACGGGGCACATGGCTGCAAGGCCCATCCTGGGTGAGGTTCAGTTGAGTGTTGCTTTTATACGCTTATACGATGACTGTAGACATGTGAAGACTACATGTACTATGTATTCCACGGCACGGGACGGTATTTGAGAGCATGCGCAGGCCCACCCCTCATCCTTTCTCCTCATGGGAAAAGGGTTTAATACCTCAGCAACGAACAGAGGGCGTGCCAAGGTCAACAGTCAAAGCAGACTGGGGAAAACGGGTCCGCGATGGGCAGGCAGGCGGTCGATCGCGGCCCAAGGCATCCCTTCTGCCGGCAGAACAAACAGGTCGGCAAAGAGGGCGGGAAGTGTTAGATACAGGAGAAGCTTGGAAGGAGAGGTGAGTCAGATGTCATATATCGCAGACTGCCGTCTGCTGCCGTGGAAATGAGTGGATCGACGACGCGCCGCCTGGTGTGGGGGGTGACAGCTAGACAGGCACGAGGAGTCGTCGAGTAGGAGGTAATGCCCAATGTGCAGGTCACGTGCAGAGCTTCTGCAGGGCGCGGTGAAACAGCCAACTCCCCCTTTCAGCACGGCGGGCAGCAGCTGGGCAGCTGAGCAGGCAGCCTCAGCATCGCGCGCACTTTGCACCATCACCGCACTCACGTCGCTATCGCAAAGGCAAGCCAGAGAGAGCGCGCGCCTTGCCCTGTGCCCCCGATTCTCCGTCATTTTGCATGCTGGCCGTGAGCGTGGCCGAAGCTCGAGCGCTCGCCGCCCTGTTCAGTCTAGCTAGCAGCGACCCTGACCGCCTAAGGAGCCTAGCGGCTGGCGCAAGGAGATCCATGAAAGCAGCATGGAGGGCGGACTATCGTTTCACTCGGGTCTGGTGAGAGCCCATAGCACGTATACCGTCTCCCATCCTCCACCACCGTCGCCAAACAAGCAGACAGCACACGCCCGGATGACCTCGACCGGGCCGCCTGCCCTCATGTCGCACCAGAGCTTCCAGAGCACCTACTCGACCTATTCGCACAGCAGCGCGCGCGACACGCAGAGCACCCAGGCCACGACTACCTCGACCCTCTTTGCCTCGCCGCCCGTCAACTTCCCCCCGCCCCAGCCGCCCTCGTCGACGCCCGTCAACGGCGGGCCCGTCGAAGCCAGCGACAATGTCCTCAACAAACGGGCCGACAAGGACACCTCGCTGTTCCAGCGATGTCTGACGCTGCAGATGCGCCTGCGCGACATTCCCGGCTTCAACGACTGGATGGCCGAGGAGGAGGACAAGGCCGACGACGACGCCGATCCCGTGACGCTGCTGTGGAGGACCTTCCGGAGGGGCTATCCGCTGATGGAGCTGTACAACGCCCTGGGGCCCCGCACCCTGCTCAGCATCCCCAGCTCCAAGCAGGACGAGAAGAGCCTGAAGAAGAATGAGAAGATGGCCTGCTACAAGTTCATCCAGAGCTGCGTCGCCGACCTCGGCATCCCGCAGGAGAGCTGCTTTATCCTGGGCGACTTGTACGGTGACGACACAACCGGTTTTGTAAAGGTGAGCACGCACGCCCGTCTGCCCGTCTGCCTGTCTGCCCGTCTGGGGCAGTGGGGTATTGTCTAACCAGGCCCGCGCTAACAATTCACCTCGCCAGGTCACCAATGTAGTCAACCGCGTGCTGGACGAGCTGGTTGCCCAGGGCAAGATTGCCGGCGTCACCAGCTCGCTGGAAAACGCTGGTGGTGTTGTCACGAAGCGCACGCAGCGCGAGCACATCATCGACGAGCTGGTCAAGACCGAGCGCACTTACGTCCAACACCTGGAGCTCCTCCAAGAGTTCAAGAAGCTGGTAGAAGAAAAGGGCGTCATCAGCGGCGACCTAGTCCACGACATCTTCCTCAACCTCAACGCCCTCCTCGATTTCCAGCGCCGCTTCCTCATCCGCGTCGAGCAGACCAACGCCCAGCCCGCGACCGAGCAAAACTGGGGAAACCTCTTTGTGCTATACAAGGATGCCTTCAAAGTCTACGAGCCCTACATTGCCAACCAGAAGAAATGCGAGCAGACGGCCATGCGCGAGTTCGACAAGCTCAAGGAAACGGGCGGGCCCGCCGAGATGCGACAGATGGTTGAATCACCGACTTTACTCGCCTCGTTTCTATTGAAGCCGTTCCAGCGACTCACCAAATACCCTCTCCTTCTTCAGGTAACTAGTCTCAAACCCACCTCAAATGCAATTGCTAACCCGCGCAGCAACTCCGAGACAAGGGCGATCTAGACGAAGGCCGACGAGAAGACATTTCAAAGGGTATCGAGGCAGCCTCTTCCGTGCTTGCAGGCACCAACGACGCCATTGCTCGTGAGGAGCGCGTAGAGGCTGTCGAGGAGCTCAAAACGCTTGTTGAAGACTGGAAGGGCCACCGGATAGAAGGCTTCGGCGACCTCCTTTTGCACGGCCAATACACTGTTCTAAAGGGCGAAAGCATGAGCTCGAAAAACGAAGAACGAGAGGTAGCGAACCCCTTCTCCAGCGCCGTCCTGCATCCCGCTAACCATCGCAGTACAAAATATATCTCTTTGAGATGATCCTCCTCTGCTGCAAAGAAATCAACGTCAACAAGCCGAAAAACAAAATGTCCACACGCACACTAGTCACCAAGGATGGAAAGCCGAAACTGCAGCTCAAGGGCCGGATTTTCATGCAAAACGTGACCGAAACCATATCCCTCCAGAAACCAGGTAAGATTGCACACCCCCATCAATCCATTCACAACTAACGACACCAGGCTCCTACACGTGCCAGATCTTTTGGAAAGGTGACCCCGGCATTGAAAACTTCATCATCAAATTCACTTCCGAGGAGACAATGAAGAAATGGGCCATGCAGGTCGACACCCAACGACGCGTGTGGAAGGACCAGGCACGGACAAGCGCTAGCACCACGCACTCGAAGCCATCAGATACCCAATTCGCCTACATGCGTGACCAGGTCCTGGAGAATCCCTATCAAGAAGAAGACGACGATGAAGGCGACGAGGATATTGACCCCGTCACTGGCTATCCACGCGACTACGGTGTAAGACAGAATTCTTCTACTCCCTCCCTACGGTCACGGTCAACAACCGGCGAGAGCGGCCCTCCAATCAACGAAGGAGACGCCAGAGTACCACCTCCACGTTTCCCCATGGGCTATAACGGCCAGCCTCCACTAACCCTGCGTACTCAGCAGATCCAGAATGCCGCCGGCCAAGAGTCGTACTTTTCGCCAACAGCCGAGACGCCAATGCAAACGCCAATGTCAACACACTCGAATGCGCGAACAAGCTCATCATCCAACGGCACTTTCCCCTTTCCCCGCCAAGCAGCACCGAATGGATATTCACACGAAGAGAACAACCGACACACGGCCCCTGCTCAGTCACGTCATGGATCCCGGGGTGAGAACAACGCACATCAACAACCCCGCGCACAACGCCCATCACTTCCTGCCAATGCCACTCTGTCAGCCCAAGGGCGATTGCGGGCAGCTAGTAGCCCCGACATCAACTCCCATCTCCAAGGACAAGCACGGCGAGCACCACAGCAGCCAGTACCCGAAGTACCACCCTTCCCGACACATTACGCCTACAATGCAGCCATTGTCAATCGCAGTCAAAGTAACTCTCCCAACCAAGCGCCACCACGGGCTGCGACTCAATCACCTGCCATCCAACGAGATCGTCTGATACAGCAACGGACAGCTACCGAGCTGGCCAACGCAAACAACGAGTATCATAACGGTGCCATGCGCCGCGATCCAAACTACCCCGCAATGAACCGGACCATGACACCAGCGTCTTCTTTTGAACGCAGTCAAGGTACTCTAACACCGGCGTCCATGGATTCTCGGAACATGTCGCCTCCACTTGGCCAGGATTCCAGCATACCCACTCAGCTCAAAGTCAAAGTGCATTGCCCATCAGCCGGCAGCTCCATGGTCTTGGTCGTCAGCACAAACATCAGCTATCAGTCGCTCAAAGACCGAATCGATGCAAAGCTTCAAAGATCGACATCCGTATCCCTTGGATCCGGTCAGGTCAAGCTCAAGTACCTGGACAGCGACAACACCTACGTCAGCATCCAATGCGACGACGATGTGCAAGAAGCATTCGAAAACTGGAAAGAGCAGCAAAGTAATCTCAACCCTGGTGGCGGCCTAGGCGAAATCGAACTCTTCTGCCAACGTTGAGGCTTTTTTTTCTTCCTTCGACTAGACGAGAGGGGGAGAATGTGCGGTTAACACGTCTTGTTATACGCTGCCTGCTACTGGTGCTGCATTTGGGAGTTTTCTCTGTTCATTTTTCACACAATCGGGGGGGGGTTGCAGGGGTTTACACCACAACAATTGGGGCGGCGGGGCCGGCGGCATGGAATTGGAGTTTTCTTTTTCTTTTTTTTTAACCAAGGGCGAATTCGACATACAAATGGGTGCCTCTTTTTCTTTTCCTTTGGCGAAAATAAGACGGGGCAGGACTCATACCAGTACCTCTCTCTCTCTCTCTTTCTCTTTCTCTTCTTTCATCGAACAATATCCGTCATCACGGGGACGTTGGACTGGCTGGCCATGGCTTAGCTAGGCTGGATCCACGTCTGTTAGTGGTGATTCTGCCTGGGGCTTTTTTCTTTCTTTCTTCTTTCTTATGACTTGCGTTTTTTTGTTGTTGTTTTTTTGGTTCTTTACAGAAATATTCGATACCACGTCGTTTAGGAAAGGCGAGAGGAATGGCAATGGAATGGATAGCAAAGTGCGATGGGGGATGGCTGTCCAGCGACACCTTTTTGTTCTTGCCCCTTCTCTTTGGCCTTGTTCTTCTTCTTGCCCTTCTTCTACTACCTTTGCTAGAATAGGGGAGGCGAGAAGGGGAGACAGTATGAGCAGACTTGGGGTGAAGCTTTTTGGCTTGTAGGCTTGTAGCTTGTAAGAAGAAGTGTGCACGAGTGCGGACAAAGCTGCGGAGAGAAATGATTGAATGATGGAATGAAACCCTGTTTTTTTTCGTGTTATATATATCGCTTCATCATATCACACATGTTATATCTTTTCTTCCTTTCCTGTCGTTGATGTTATTGAGTAGAGCTTGAGAGAATGGAGCTTGGTTTCCTGTTTCCTCTTCTTCTTCACAATACATATCTATCCCCCTTCAATAGCCTTGTAATTCTCTACACTGGCCTCGTTCGTCAATTTCCTTTGCATCACAACAGCTACAAACACCACATCACCGCAGCCGTAGCCGTAGCACTCATTAAGCAGACAAATCTGACATCATTCATTCTTTCATTAAGACCTTTCATTACGGGGCGTAGACTAGTAATAGACGAGAAAGAAGAAGAGGAGGAGGAAGGAAAAGAGGTCGTGAGCCTAATGCTGTCATGCTGTACAAATCTCTCTCTCTCTCTCTTTATTGAATACTTTTGGGGTGAATGGGCTCTTTGCTAGCTTGGCTATACGTACATGGTGTGTGGTGGGGTGAGGTGTAATTAGCTATCTAGCTAGCTAGATAGATACACATATAGATATTTCCAAGAGTGAGATTGGAACAATGAGATTCGTTAGATTTCTTTCCTTCTCCACGAGAGCTAGATTCATCGAGTCGATGGGTAGATAGACATAAAAAGGCTGACCGAGGAAACGAAGGGAAAAGGGAAAAGAGTGGTCATGGCCGATCCGAGAAAACACCACACAGACGATTTTGTATGGGGACAAGGAGTAGTGGTAATAGTAGTTGAGAACCAAGGCTCGCTAAAGAAGACGAAGAGAGAAAAAAAACGCTTCAATGCCGTTCGCTATGCAGCTCGTTTGGAAAGAAAAGGGGAATACAAAAGAGAGGAAAACATGAAAGCCAATGGTAACCCTCCCGGTTCATCATGAAAGAAGATGTCGTAATCCTTGCACACATGTTCATCCCGGGTACGGTGGAGAGAGAAAGACATGAGATAGCCGCCCTCTGTATAAAACCGGATCAAAAGGGACGCAAGAGAGACAATGGTTCATAGGAATGTCGTTTCGAAGGAGGCGGGGGCCGTCAAGGTCGTTATTCGCGATTTCGTTTCATGCGGTAAAGATGGTAAGGAACATTCGTAGTAGGTAGTATAGGGGATTCGTGGTATCGCTGAGCTTGGGCTCTTCAAGTCTTTTTTGGGGAGGGACGGAAAGTTCGATGCGGGGGATAGTTTTCGTGAAATAATGTCGTTTCTGCTGATGTTCATGTCGATGTGGACGTTGGGGTTGGTGAGTCCATCTCCAATGCTCTCCTTACACCCTGTATCCAGCTTCTTGGAGACAGCCAGAGCACCTTTCGTAAGCTCGGACGTAGCCGCGTCCGCAGCAGCATGCTGATGGGGAAGCCGGTGCTACGGAAGCCTTGCTCGGTCGTCGTCCCGCCATAGCCGCTTGTGCAGCGTCGAGTCCGCAATCCGAGCTTCGGGGGCTCGTACCACCGCTTGTGGTGCTTGAGCTGTCGTAATCGTTGGAGGAAGTCGTGTTCCGTCGTCCGGCTCCGATTGGTGTTGGGAGACCCTGAGCTCCCTGACCAGGCCGTTGTCCTGGGTACATTCCATCGTTTACCGAAAAGTTACGGCAGATCATGTAGGCTCGGGTGGCAGCAGCATTCTTTGCTAGTTCTTCTGATTCGTACTCGACGTCTGTGGAGTATTCGCGGTTGTTTACTCGCACTGTTGAGCCGTAGCCGTAGCGGGTGCGGTAGGTCTGGAAGAGTGGGTCGGGCCAGTGGCGTCTTTGGCAAAGGCCTATGGTGGATGGTCAGTCGTCGGTACCCGAAAACAAACTATGTCGTGCAGCGATTCTGACATCGATTGCTTCCTTCAGCCCCAATCGTGTGGGGCTCTGTATACTAGGCGCCTAGACACGACTACCAAACTACACAAGGTACCTGATATCCGACTACATGGTACGCGGAATAAAAAGTCTGCTCAACACTAACCTGTCAGGTACATGACATAAAACATATTGGATGATCGTGTTCGGTCGTCGACGTGTTATGGAGTGATTGGAATGATTGAAGGCGCTTCAATGGCGAGCTATCAATCTGAAAGCAGGGCTACTGCTGCGGAGTATTGCTGAACTGGCAAGCGTTCGTTGGTGGCGACGAAAGTAGGCCGAGAGACGTAGTCGTGGCAGTGGTTGTACGACAGTAGATACTTTGGGGGTGTGGTTAGAAGTTGCCAATAGTGGGGTGACAGCTGTTCAATAAAGAAAGCAGAAGCTGATGTATGGGGGGCAAGGAAGAGGGAGCGGCTTGCAGTCAGTCGAACGGGGATGGGGGGAGCATATGTGCCTACTGTGGGATGGAGCAATATAATGCAGCAGGCGAGTGTAGCATGTATCCAAGCGCGTCTCGCCCGCCAGTAAGAAGGCAGGGGCAAGAGGGCTTGTGGAAATGAATAATCTGCGGGTCTTGTTGCGGCTCTGTAAGAAAGAGACCCATAGTATGTGCTGGCGAGAAGGGAGCCAACGGTAGAGGTTCCAGAATTTTGGCTAGTAAGAGAGTCAAACCTCAAAAGGTACAGCTTCATCGGCTCGCTCTTGCCACCATGCTGCACGCAGTAGCGCTGTAAAAAACGGCTGACGATCGGAGACAATTGTTGTGACCCGTTCGTCAAGGCTGGACATGTCGCGATCGGCGTCGTGCATGTTTAGACGCCTAAGAGAATGCATAAACAACGAGGTGGCAGCCATGCGCCCTAACAGCGCTCTCTGCCCGTATCTCCCGGGTGCAATGGGCCCACTAATGCAATATGCAAAGTGAGGGGAGAAGGCAAATACGTCAGACGTCTGCACCCTTTGACAAGTGTACCGATACCAGGGAATCTTGGCGCCAAAATGCGTGATGTCTCCATGTAGGGTCTTTGAGGAGCAGGGTCTGAAGGATTCAGCGACCAGTCCAGATATGCACGAGAAAAATGGGACTGCTAGTCGGCTAGGGTACCAACCGCTGGAGTCGCGACTGGAGATGGGTAGCACACGATGGAATGAGGGCGAGACAATGCAAAGCATAGTGGCTCGAAGCGAGAATGCGTCACAACAGGCATAGCATGGGGCTACCCGGACTCGCCAGGATGCAAACCAGAGGCGCTGATTGATGCGTTCGAGGTATGTCGAGATACCTGGGGTTGGTGCTACCAGAAAGCATCAAGCGTCACTGCCAACGCATACATGCAGAAAGCACGGCCCCCAGGGAAATGGCTGCTTGTGAATGCGCCCGCCGCTCAAAGAGGCAAAGGGTCAACGGCTGTTAGCTGTGAACCGTGTCCATGCAGGCATAGATTGGCAGTTGCGGAGATTGTCTGATGGAGGGCTCGAGCGCATTTGCAAGACGTAGTGGAGTAGATTCTGACAGGCCTTGATTGACGAGGAGAGAACAGCTGGTAGGGGCCAGGCGTTCCTGCGCAGCCATCCTGGCCTATTGTGAGAGGCTGTTAAGAGTTTGCAGACCCTTGAATCGTTGGCGAAGATTGATGATGGTCAGTATCAAGAACGGCTCCACCTTTGGCATGTTGAGCGAGCGAGCGGAGAGAGCATGTTCGCCGAGCGCGAGTTGGGAAAAAAGTTTTTTTTTTCTTCCTTTCCTGGACTTGACGCAAAGGGATCGTGCATCGGACGGCGGCTGCAGCGTGTACTCGACTTTTCCAGCTGCCGAGTAGTGGATAGCAGGAGCAAGCAGTAGAAAGGTTGAGTGAGCACAGAGCAGGTCGTCGTGGAGCGGAAGCCAAATCTCGACGATTCGATAGGCCGAAGCGGTTCACGACAGGCAGCGGTGCATGCTAGGTCCCAGGTCCCAGTAACAGCGGCTTCTGTCTGGCGCCGATCCAAGATGGTGGTTGATACATGGTGCGGGACGATGGCGCTTGTAAATAGCGGCAGCGAAGCGCGAGGAACAGGCACTGCCCGCAAGAACAAAGAATAGCCGTGTTTTGATATCCAGGCGAGCGCGTCCACGGCCAGCTCAAGCTCAAAGGCTGATGCGGAGAGAATCACGGGCTTCCAGCACCATGTCGCACGCGCGGGAGATCTGTGGATGACGCGAGCGAGCGCGCGCCCGCAAGCAGCACGGTCATCCGCCCCGACGTGCAAAACAGGCGGTGAGGAAGCCAGCGTTGTCAGGCATAACCATGCGCCCCTCTTGCTGCGCATTGATATCTCCAGAATGCATTAGCAAAGAGCACAGTAACAAGTTTAGTCAGGCAGGCTGCGCGATTGCTGCGCGGCCACTTCCGCCGAGGGGGCGTCGTTGGCCGTGGAGGTTCCTTTTGGTCGACATGTCGTCTTCGAATCGGCCTGGTTCCATTCATAATTCATAGGCTATGGAAGACCCACATGTTCTTTGCACGACTCCAACCAGGAGCAGCCTCGCCCTCCTGTTCAGCCTCGCGCGGCACAACCTGGTAGTGGTGGTAGTCGTCGTGGTAATGATGGGGGTGCAGGCCAACCTAGAGGGGAGACACAGCGCATCGTCCCGAAACCTCCGAATCTCGTCATGGCTCCCTTCAGGGTCCATTCCGTCCTTGCACAATGCGAGGGGGATGCAACAAAGGGCTCTGGCCAGCCTCTTCCACGCTTCATGTGCAACGTACGACGGCATCGTTCCCTATCGTCAGCGTGCCCCGGCATCGGATGGCGGTGTCTGCTGTCCCTGCTCACGGCAGCAGCAGCTTCGAGTGTACCCCGCAGGCCGACCCCACCGTTGACCAGGACTAGATCTCGTAATCATCATGAGACGGGAGCGTGATAAATCTGTTGCAGCCGAAGAGCAGAAAAAGGGTCCAGCTGCAACATCCATCGTCCGTTGCACACGGCGTAGCACGTGGTACCCGGCGTCCCATGGTCACGGCATCTGGAACAAAAGCAATCATGACAAGACGACAGAGCTTGATCCAAATCGTACTACGGTTTGAGCAGTATGCTGTGCAAAGTGTAGGGGAACCGACGTCCATGTCGCGTTTCCTATGGCTCTCCACCTCACCCGAAACTCGAAGCTCCGGCAATAAGTACCTATATACCCTACGGTGAAAATATCGACGCTTGCCCATAGACCAGCACATACACCAGGTCCAGACACACAACTAAACGCAGACATACACTATACCCGCCAAATCATCATCGTCCGCCAAAATGTCAAAGATTGTCCGCCTCACACTTTTCAAGATCGGCGACCAAAACACAGTCCAAGAAGCCATCAAGATGTACAGCACTCTCGCCCAAGACGCGAAAAAGGTACGTTGAAACACACTTCTTGACTCGTAAAGCCGCCGCCTTCCATCGCGCCTTTCCCTTCCAGGAATCTATACATACCCACTCTTCACGCGAGGCCATGGACAGCACACATTCGGACCGTGCACATAGCGCCAGCTGCATGTCAGACACATCCCATCACCTCCAAGAACCCCAGAAATCTTATCGCCCTCGGGCTATTTATTGCGCCTTTTTTTGTTCCAGACAAGACGAGGCGGGCGCATGGCGTCACTACTACTTGTTTCGTAGTCGCGTAGTCGGGCATGTTCCTGGCGGGTGCGTGGCGCGCTGGGACGACTGCCGCGGCTAGGAGAAATGGGGTGGGGTGATTGATGATAGGCTGCATGCTGCAGAAGGCTACCTATCGTCACAATGCATTTCCGGCCGCTGATGCTCCTGGCGTGGTGGTGAAAGCGCTAGACATTCACAGCTGCAAACTTCGTGGTGTTGTTGCCGAGGTTCCTGTTTCGTACCAGAGTATGCACGCTAACGTCATATATCCAGGACGGGAAGAACTACATCCAACTTGCTCAGGCCAATGCACCCTACGAAGACCAACGCAGTCAGGGTTACAATTTGGTAGCTCGTTGCGTATTTGAGTCGTTGAGGGATATGGAGTACTTTGACGAAGGCGACGAGGCCCATGGCAAGATCAAGGCCCAGTTGAAGCCTCAGTTCACTGGGCCGCCGTTGATCATATACTCTGATATGCAGTAGCTCAATCAAGCTGCAGTGGATGAGGATGTTTGGCAAATGGGCTTCTACACTATATACTTATTTAACTTCCAACCCTGGTGGCCCTCACACCAAATTGCGACGAGATCTACCATCTTAGGTATCTACTGGTTGCAGGTTTTATCGTGAAATGCAGTGGTCATGGCTTGCACCACATGTCTGGAAAATGCAGCGAGTCTCAAACACAGTTAAACTCCCTTTGTCCAGCTTCATGTGTTTGTCGATGCAACATGTGACTCTCCAAGCTGACAGCCGCACATGCGCCTCGACATCTCGTTTACCACACGACTTCAATACCCTTATTGTCATCTGCAGGGTAGTTTTATACAGTGTAATTCCTCACATCACAAATTCAAACATCATACACTCCAAGCAAAGATGAAAAAAAAACGCAAGCCAGCGGTAGTGACCCGCAGCGCCCAACCCCATTGATAAACACCGACAATGCCCATTGTTCAACCCACTCTCTTTGTCCATCTCGCACAGCATCCCGGAACGAAACCTCTACAAACATACCTACATGACTGCTCCATCCCTCCATCCAACCTACACAACATCTACTTCCAACATAGCACCGTACCAAACACAGCAACAATCTCACCATGGCGCCATCACATCCTCCCACCAACCGCAAACCCACGACCGAGGAAATCGAAAACCGCCTCGCACAAATCTTCATTTCGGGTCCGCTGTCCGTCCAGGCTATCGCAGATGCTATGTGGCCATTTAGTAAAGGGAATGAAGATGCCATTGGCGACGTATTCGAGTGTGTAGCTCAAAGAGTAGGAGATGGGCAAGATGCGTTGTGGAGGCTGCATCCCACCTATACCAGCGTGATTGCAGAGCGAGATGGTAGTAAGAAGACTGGGAATGGGGATGCGAGGGAAGAGAGGGGTGAGAAGGAGCCGGGGCGAGGCGAAAGAGCGCCGAGTCGACTTCTGCGGCGCGAAGGAGAGGGAGCGGAGGGGGAAGACGGCGATGATCAAGAACAGATATCCTTGCGTCAGTTATCGACTTCATCGACGTCTTCTCTATCGCCGCCACCATCTTCCCCCGAGGAAGTGTCCCCACAATCGACACGGATTCGATCACGCTCTCCATCTCCCATCTCAACAGCCTCTCTATCACCTCCCCCATCGAACCTCTCATCGCCCCTATCCTCGGTCGCATCCCCATCCCCATCTCCAGCATCAGACTCTCCTTCTTCACCCCAGTCCTCCGTTTCACATTTGGGCAGATCATCAATCATTTCCGATATCTCATCAGCCCTATCATCACCGCCATCATCTCCATCTTCAGCTCTCTCCATGCCCCCACCCTCCGCAGACCTAGAAGCCGTCGCAGTAGCAGTAGCGCAAGAAGTAAATTCTACAGCCAAACCTACCCCCTCTGCTCCGACTGCGATCAAGCGAAAAGCCAAATCCGAATCTGAGTCTGGCCCTGCTCCACCGAAGAAGAAGAAGAAGGGTACAACGACAGCAACAACAAGAACAACCAGTAAAACAACGGATGGAAAATACAATGACGCAGCAAGCACGGAAACCAATACCGGAAAAAAGCCAGCGGGAAAGAAGGCACAGAAACCAGATATGGAACAGGTGCAGTGCAATGGGATAACTAAGAAGAAGAAGAAGAAGAAGAAGACGCGTTGTGAGTTTAGGAAAATGGTGCCTATGGGTACGGTGTGGAATTGTGGACGGCATGATTGAGATTGTGAGATATTATGTTTAGAGGGGGAAGGGAGGGGAGTGTATGTGGGGAGTCGGTAGTCAGTAGTGAGAGACGTAGATGGAGTCATGAGATAGATGTGATGGGTAAAGCTGAATTGTAGCTTCCTTGTTAGGAGCATGTGTGAAGCTGGCGAAGGGGTGTAGGTCTGCTGGTGACGGGATACTAATCAACAGCATGTGTGAAGTTTGAGTCTCCGCAAAGAAGATGCAGTTAGTACAATGGAGACAGAAACCCAGTGTCAGATCAGGGAAGGGCTTTCGTCAACAAATTCATAAACAGGGTCATGGAATAGTATAAAGCTACGTTATTCGAATGGGTGAAAACTATGCCTAAGCAAAAGCTACCCTAGACAAACCTATACTAACACCTTGCTTTGACTTTTCCGATCTCAGAAACTCTCTTTCTCCTCAAAATATCTCCTCATCTCATACACAGCCATGAAAGGGATGACGAAGACGGGATGAACAGTCTTAACCACATCGCCCTCGTCCCAGACATTTCCATCGTCAACGTAGCGGCCCTTTGTCTTCCAGTGATACGGGGCGCCATAGTTGCCAATACCAAGGTTCTTATTGACATCCTCATCGTAGACGTACTGGTGTTGAGCAGCGCTGAGTCCGGCAAGGTTGTAGCATGTGTGGTATGCGTCCGAGTGCTTTCCAGGTTTATCTTTGAGCCCGCCTTTCTTCTCCTGGCAGGCGGCGAGAATGTAGCGGCCAAGTGCGGGGCGGTTCCAGAGACCGGGCGTGGTTGCCGCTTCGACTATCGACCAGCAGCCACCGACCCAGTGCGAGTAGCAGCCGTCGACGAGCTTGTTCGTGCGCCCGTTGTAGCCGCCTTCTGGCGTACATTGGCGGGAAGAGAGCCAGTGGATCAGAAGATCGACATTGAGATATTTGTGTAGCATTTCCTTTGGTGCCCCCAGAATTGCGAGACAGCCTAGGCCGCAGAATGCGTAGGCGCCGTGAGCTTCGTTTCCGGGCGCTGATGAGATGCCGCCGTCCCAGGACTGGCATTTCGATACCCAGTCGCCGAGGCCGTCGGTGAAGGTGGTGAAGCCGTGTTGCCGTGCTGGTGCGTCTGGTGGAAGTTCGAGGGGGAGGTTGGTCAGGGATAGGATGACCATGGCGCAAAAGGCGCCGCGGATGTCTTCTTCGCCGCCTTGACACATGGTAAATCCGCCGTCTGCTTGCTTTATTCGACCCAGAAAGTGCCATAGAGCTTTGCGGTTGATGGTATCGTAGGAGACCTCTCCACCGGCCATGGCAAGTGATAGAATCGCGGCATACGTGCAGGCAAGGTGTCCATACTGGCCGTAACCACCTCCAAACCCACCGTCTGGATGTTGAGCTAGAGAAAAGGTGTGGGCAACCCTGTTTATAGTTAGCGACTGAAATTGCCGACACATTAAGACCGTGTATCAACAAGATAGACAGGATAAAAATAGGTTGCCTTGCCTCTTCTGGTAGCTGGAAATATCTATCCCCAGCGCAGTCATACTTTGCATCGCCCAGTACACCATCCACGGCCGCGCAGCATCCATGGCAGCGGCTTGTGCCGGATAATCGCCAACAATCTTCTTCAACATAGCATCATGTCGATCTCTTTGAAGTTTTGGTATGCCGAATTCGTTGAGGGTGTAGCCATTCGGGTTGCCCTCGAGGTAGGGTAGGATAACTCTTGCCGTTTCATCCTCGGCTTCAGATGATTCCGTCACCAACCTGTCTCTGATTGGTATCCTGATACTCTCGAGATAGGCTATGTTTGCCTGCTCTTCAACTGTGGCCGTACCCATGTCTTCGTAGTCGCTGCCAAGCTCTTCGTCTGAAAGCTCTTCAATCCGGTCTGCTTCGGGAACAATCTCTTCAAGGCGTGATGATGGTGCTTGGGCGGAGAAACGTAGGGGAACAGCCATTGTATTCGCCTTCACGTCGCGGTTCCTGGATCTGGATGGTACGCTACTACGCGTCCGTGAGTGGCTGGTGCGAACAATGGCTTGCAGGGCTCGCTTGCCAAGGATGCTTAGTATTGTCCTGCAGACGTCGAAAATTATTATGTCACAGTCTGTATTTGTCAAGAGATATCATAGTCGCGCTAAGCTCAGGGATTGCCCTTTTCGATTGCTGAAAGCGCTACAGTGAAGAGGAAAGTGGGGAGCACGTGGGCAGTGATCGGATTGGGTACTAGCTGGCTTGGCAACCGAAACTGGGTCCAAGATCATATCGATAGCACTTTAGGAAGACCCCTCCTCCAGCCATGTGGTCCAGAATCGTCAACCTCAATCCGAAGATCGCACGCCCGCCATTCCCGCCAGCTCCTCGCCCACGGTCTCGCCCGCCAGCTTCAATGGCTGACTCTCCTGTAGCACGAAGAGCATCCTGCAATAGTCGGTCTTGCTATTGTTGACCCATTGATGCATAGTCCCACGCTGGATAGCCACGTCTCCCCGCTTCATCGAACGCTTCTCGCCGCTATCCAGCAGACAATCGACCTCGCCCTCGAGCACACAGCCATAGTCTAAGCTCACAGTTCGGTGCATCGTGCACTTTGTGAGCGGAGGAATATCAACGTGTCGTAAAACCGTCCCACCCGAAACAACAAGGCCCGGTGCCTCTTTGAGGTAGTCGCCGTATACATCGAGGTCTTTGTCGTCATTCATATCGACCGGGAAGCCTTTGGTGGTGTAGCTGAGGGCAAAGGCGATACCGTCAGCGTTGGCCTTCATCTTGCTCTCCTCGCCAAACGCCTTGCTGAAGATGGCCTTGCCTTCATCGTTGTGCGTGGTGATGTACCGATGGATTTTGGGGAGCGCGCCGACGTGTGCCATACTTTCTGCTTCGTGAGCTTGAGTCGACCGAGTGATGCCGGTTCTTAGGCTTAAGGCAAGAGTAAATATAAGGCTTGTAGTCTCAAGCAGAGTGAGACTTGCAGGTCATAATTATGTATCGGCCTGCCCCACGATTCATATTCTAATATCTCGCTCTCCGTATCTGTTGCACCAGATACGGGAGATGAGCGTGGAGCCGAACGCCGGCTGTACTTGATCCAACCCACATCCCCGTACTCCGAGATCTACGGGAACTAGACAAAGTCTATCGCACATGCAACAGCCTAAATCAGTATTTTCCTTGCCGTCACTTCACTCAGGGTTTTTTGCGTGAAGGGCTGTGGTTATATTGCCGCCACATTGTATATATGCAACGTCTGTCGGCATTTGCACAAACCACGGCAATCCCCACTATGTATTATGCTTCGGGGTTTCGTTAACGTTGCCCTTCTCCCATTAGCTCAGCTGACAATATACCCATCGGCAGCTTCGCAGTGGTTGCATCTCTCCATTGCGGAGGGTCACATTCGATTGTTACCCCGCAATGCCGCAATGAAGAAACAAGCCACCTCACACTTGTCAACGTCGTTCTACAAAGTGTTTCCGGCAACCCCCTAGGACACAAATTCGGCAACCCTGACGGTGGCATCGGTACGACATACTCTGCCAACTATCAAACCGATGTCGTCGTCGAGAGCAAAGAGTAACTAGAGCCGTTGGCCCTGTGTTGATCGTGTAGCTCGACTCACCAGGCGCTTATGGATAGAGGCCTTTCTCTGGGTCGCTCTACTTTGTCGAAATACCAAATGAACTACCATTCGTCTCTTTTTGTCTTTTGCGTTACAGCCCTATCGTCTGGGGAGGTATTATGAGCGCGTAAACACGGTCTACCAATTGACCGATGCGAACGTCGTGATCAGGTCCAACACGACCTGAGAGTGTATTTGCTTTGTTGGAACTACCCCTTATGACCTTGGGAATTGCTTAGACTGCTGGCTGGCTACCAGATCCATTCAATCCGTTCTTCCCAGACCTACCTTTTGTCAAATCGCATTTGCCCTGCGTCGAGTTCCCCTTTTCAATGATTGCATCTTTCACCGTTAGAGTTGTTCAAGAAAGCTGAAGTTCGCGACGAATGTGAGATGGTTTCGAGGGAAGGCGAAGGAGACACGACTGGTCCAGGGTCCCCAGCGCAGGTGATGCAAAGATCTCATTTTGTCACAAGAATCGTGCCATGTACCAAGAACGTGTCGTCACACGCTGTCTGTTCGTTGGCAACTCGTAAGCTTGGAGTGGGTGAGCCAGGATCCGTGCTACCACTGTTCAAATGGAAGGAACCCCCTCCCAGTGCAACTTCCATCACATCACAAACAGACAAAACCCGCGCACTCTTCATCGCGCTGACCGACAAAGTCTCTGCATTCACACAACTTTCTCAATACTGACCTGTTAGGCAATAGCTCCAAAACTGTTCTTGTCACCTGTCGTACCTTCTTTGTTCCCAAAAGCCACAACAACATTGGCTACGGTAGCCACGCGGTCTCACAACAGCCAACGTCTACAGCCTGTGCGACGGTAACGATGGATGCGGCAAGCGATGCAATGTAACGCGCCGTTTTTACATCTTCATAGCTGAATGTCTACAGGACCGTCGGCGAACCCCATCTTACGTGCAGTGCGGGGGTGAGCCGTGTCCTCCGTTTCCTAAGCTTATACCGGCTGTACTCGGAACCCAGTCAATAAGAAAGCGGATTTCCCCATGTCTTATCAGGCCGGGCATGAAACGCCTCTCGCTGTCTCCATGTTGGCAGTTACGTCGGACAATGGACGTCAGCAAGCCAGGCTCAACGCCACCAACTGCCCTTGACGATCGCCGCGCAGCTATTGTTCAGCCCCGGGATATAGGCGACCGATACCAAGATCTCGAATCACATCCCAGGGACTTGAAAGTGCTTGCGGTAGGATAGCGAGTGGTCAGGCTAAGGCGTGCCATCAAACAATGGCAAAACCAAACAGAAGACGGAAACAGTCACAAGAGGCTTCTAAACGGAGACATCTCGGCATGCGACAGCCAGGGTGACACAAAGGTAATACACCCACCACTGCTGGCAAGGGTCGCTATTCTGTCAAGCTGTCGCTGCTGGAGCGTCAACATGCAGGCGGAGCATGACATATGACACAATACCTGAAACGGCCGCCAGTGACGATAACTTGGACGCAAGACATTACGCAAAGCAGTAGGCTCGGAAGCGATGTTACGCAGAAGACGCCGGACAGCATGCAGAACATGCCGGAGTAACGACGAGGTCCTGCAAGCTCAAGGAACCGCCGGAAAGTGGGCTCAGTAGGCGGAAACAGGTCCGTCGCCCATGGCACAAATTGCGGAATGCTTTGCTATGACGATGATACGATTTGCGAGGCGTTCAACATTCGTGTCGGTGAGTCTCAACGTCAATTGGCAAAGCGCCGTTGTAGAGTCGCAGACCAGGTTATGCCCGTGAGGCAAATACTGAACCTGGTCCAGTGTAGCATCCGCCAGCTCCACAGCCATTCGTCTCGGTGTACATGCTTGGACCCACCCATGACCGAGCGTAGCGCAAGCCGAGTCGCTTGGCTGCATACCGGATTGCTCGTTCCAGGTGAAGTTCAACGAGGGGTGCACGGGCGTGAGGGTGCTATAGGCACACCAGACTCGAGTATAGCATGTCTTTGCTTGTTGCGGCATCCCCAACGCTCTCCTCCGCATGTTGATCCTACAGGACCCCGAGCCTAACGCTTATCAGGCGTTGTCACAGGAGGGGTCTCTCTCACCTCGATAGGCGACAGCTGTGCCTAAGGGTCGAGTGATATTGCAATAGACTTGCTAGCATCGCTGGCTCGCTGGCTGCAGCAAGGTGAGGCGTCAGCTTGCGTGCGTTGAGCGGCCAGACAGCAGCCAGGCCGAGAGGCGGAGCTGGTCTAACCAGGACGCAGCGCAAAGGTGGAGCGCCTCGGCGGGCGAACACAGTACCGCACTCTCGTCGCTGAACGATCTGCTCACTAGAGAGCGCCTCTCCACGATAGCTGAGCATCCTCTGGCTACCCGCAACCAACCCGACGACGCCTGTCTGGGAACCCTCGCTCCCTTGGACGCTCATCAGGGTTTTCTTTGCCCTCGATTGCGAATCGTGCGGACCGCTGCAGCGCTTCTGGCGCTATTCTAACCAAGTGTAGATCTAGACGAGCCATTGGTGTGTGGGGCTGGGTCTTGCATACAAAAAGCGGTGTACGTGTCTTGGCGTCACCCGCCTACACTCTGGTCGGCCCATCGCCCGCTGACCTTCACCGCTTACTATCAGTTCAGGGAGGCTGAGAACACTCGAACCCATTTTCAACCTCCGTGCAAACATGGAGAACCAACACATCGACTTCGACGGGGCCATCTACGGCGTAGACGGAGCCTTTGACTCATCCTTCGACCCCAACCGCCAAACCTACAACTTCTCACACACCTGGCCGCTGCCAATCTCACCCGGCAGCATGCACCAACAACAGCACCACGATGGCAGCCAACAGCAGCAGCAACATCAACACCAGAACCAGCGACGTATCACCAACGTGGCCGCGTCGAGTGCACACAGCTCTCACCCGAGCACCACGGCCATGGCTCCTCTCCACCACAACATGGGCCTCGGCTTCCCCGCGGCCATGCAACCGATGAACCCCATGCTGGCGACTTGGATGAACATCAACACTGATGGTGGATTTTCCCAGGACAGCTATGGCCAGGGCATGGGCATGGGCAACGACTTCAACCAGTCGTACGGAGGACAGCTACAAACGTCGCCTGTCGAATTTGGCATCAACCCAGCCATGATGAACTCCATGTCCAACTCCATGTCGATGCCTCCCATGAACTTCATGACCACGACGAGTATGGAGCTTCCCACGCTGACTACCGCGCCTTTCCAAATGGCCGACTTCCAGCAAGAGTTCACAAACATGCCTGCAAACGCGACCGACTACACGGTCCACTCCAATGCCGCCACTGCACACAGTGTGTCTACGGGCTCACCCGGTGAGAGCCTGATGGACATTCGTTCGCTCTCCAGCAGCGACAACGGCTGGGTCGAGGTTGGCTTCAATCCTCGCAACTCGTACGATTTCTCAGACAACGCCATCATCTTCAACCCGGCACAATCCCTTCACATTCGCACCGGCTCCGGTTCATCAGATTCAAATCACTCAGACGTGCCGCGCTCAGCCCACTCCTTCAGCAGCTTCGAGGAGATCCAATTCCCCATGCACTCGCCTCAATCCGAGACGGACAACACCCTGGACCTGATGCACTCGCATCACGGTCATTCCGACTGCAATCACGGTCACGGTCACAGCCACAGTCACAGCTACCAGCTCAGCGATCACGACTTCCCCAGCTACATCTCCCCGACGCAGTCCGTCAGCCCTCCAATGGCACGCGTAGAGCCGATCACGATCAAGCAGTCGTCATCGAATACCGCTTCCCCAACCTCGTCGGCCGTAAGCTCCCCACCGGCACGCCGCAGGAAATCGCCCATCACTGCGACAGGCTCGAAGCCCACCAAGACGATTGTCAAGAAGGCCACGCACACCACCAAGAAGGACGCCACTGGCGAGAAGCGCGTCGGCAGGAGACGCGGACCCCTCAGGCCCGATCAGCGACAGCAGGCTCACGAGATCCGCAAGCTTCGTGCATGCCTGAGGTGCAAGTTCCTCAAGAAGACGTGCGACAAGGGTGACCCGTGCGCCGGTTGCCAGCCATCTCATGCACGTCTCTGGCAGGTCCCGTGCACGCGCATTGACATCAAGGACATTGCGTACTTCATGAAAGACTGGAAGGCCGACTACGAGCGTCACGTCAGCCTTGGCTTCTCCATTGGTAACATCAAGGGTTTCTCGACATCAGAGCGTTTGATCTACGTCACCCACGGCTATGGCCACTACCTCCCCATCATGGCTCGCGAGGTCTACGTCCGTGACGAGAAGTGCTTCGGCGTCGACTGGCACGAGACTCTCAACGGTCTGCACTTTGAGATCAACACTGCCAAGTTGTCTGCCGGCATGGAGGGCATCTCTCGCGCTATGCTTTCGGACTACCTTGACCGCCACATTGACGGTGGTTTCGAGCAGTTCGTTGACGAGTACTTTGAAGGTACCTTTTTTGTCACCGAGCTCTTGAAGACTGCCTACCGCTTCTACTGCCGCGAGAAGCTTCCCGTGATCCGCAAGGCGCTCAAGCTTGTCCTTGCCTACAACTTGACTCTCCACGTCACCATGGTCGAGGGCCTCGGCGAGGAGGACAACACTCCTGGCAAGGTCGAGGACCAACAGTCTAAGTTCTCTGGTAAGACCATCGCTCCTGTCATGATCAACTTCCAAGTCAAGTGCGCCCTTGCCGACATGTGGCGTGAGCTGCAAAAGGACGTTCTTGAGGAGCTCTCTTCGCTCTACCAGTCCGTCTACAGCGGTGACAAGTTGAAGAACTGGCCTACCATCTTCATGCTCGCTGCCATCCTCTTGGCCGTCTGGGAGCTGATCCAGTTCGACTGCAACTACCGCGTTCCTGACGCCGGCGCCGTCAACAAGTTCTGCGGCGAGATGGAGGGCACTCCGGTTGGTGTCATTGTTGGTCTCTTCTCGGCCATCTCCCAGAAGCTCCCCTCTTTCACCGAGTGGGACTCGAGGAAACACCACCACCTGCTCAACTCCAACCCCGCCGTCTGCGACGCCATG
This sequence comes from Stemphylium beticola, assembly GCA_029100535.1. NCBI lineage: Eukaryota > Fungi > Ascomycota > Dothideomycetes > Pleosporales > Pleosporaceae > Stemphylium > Stemphylium beticola. The sequence goes on along the minus strand of JARBXR010000105.1, from coordinate 49,764 downwards.
ACCGAGGTCCGCGCGCACGTCACTAAATATGGTAAGCATCACTAGCTGCTTGGCTCTACACCTACTAACACGATCACTAGAACCATACCTCCGCTCAAGAAGTGACTGCAAGTTTGACCGTACCGACTTTGACTCATTGTCGAACAAGTTCCTCTCGAAGCTCGTCATCAGGGCCAACTAAGGCTCTCGACTTGCATCTCTCACGATGTCACCATCGTTTAATAAGCAGGCTGCACATTCCCTTCACGACTTGACCTTTGCGTGCGACTCATCCCCGACAACTCTCCACAGCCTGTTCTCACGGCACATACAGATGAACAACGACCCACGACTCACGTGCCCAATGTTTGCGACATAATGGCTGACGATCCCTAAATACAAACGATGAACGACTTGTCTGCATTTTATGCGATTCCCCGGTGTCCTCTGGATGCCATGTTCCGGCTCCCTGAATTTTCCCAACTACATCACACTCTTTACCCGGCGACACCGGACCAATAACCTTTTTATCATTTCACATGATCCATACGACATTTATTGACTTTCTGAACGGAGACGGCTGACATATGGTCCACGAGCATGATGGCCACGACAACGATCACGACTATTTGATCTTTTGAAGCAAGCGAGTAGGCAGAACCGGGACTGACACTCCCGCGTGTTCTTTGAGATTTATCTGTTCTTTCCTTTTGTTTTTAACTTGTCCAAGCAGAGTTGGAGTGGAGGCGGGGTCACTGGATAGGTGTCTGTTTTCTCCAACACTCTCCCCAGTGTTTTTGATGTGCAAACAAGATCCATACCAAACCTCCAAAGAGAAAAAACCATTTTCCTTCTTGACGATTGTGTTACTGGCATAGCGAGCGAGCGGCTTGTTCTTTTTTCTTTGGCTTTTTCCTTTTATATATACAAATGTCTATGGCTTCGACATACTCCTCCAGCACCTCTTCGTTGGTCTACCTCTGGTAGTGGGAGGTTTGCTGTGAGTAAGCCATTTCTTTTCAACTGAAAACGAGTATGTATCTATCAACTGGTCTATTTGCAGGAAGCAAAAATTGGGAATCTATCATTATTGCTATTATTCGACTTTGACATTCATCATCTGCAAGACGTGACTTGTGACTTTTGGCTGACTGAACATGAACATGGACATGAGTCACCGAATCATGAAACACGAAATTCAACTCGCCCAGCAAGGAAACAAAAGAAAAACTCTACACGGGATCTTTTTTCCATTGCCCAACCACCTCAGCGGTCAGGGAAAAAAAGCGTCTCCCTCCTCCGCGAACCCACCCACCACCCATCCCCCATGTAGCCAAATGCAATCAAAAGCACACATAAAAGAGCGGTGTTTCACCTCCTCGGTTCAAATGTTTCTATTCTCTACACCTCCACTTTGCCGGTCGGAGCGAAAAATAATTCGCCCCACCGCCGCCGTCGGCTGAACGCCGGCCGGGGAAAGCTGGAAGCGTAAAAAAAGACGCTTTTTTTTCCTCTTACCTTGCATGCATGCAGGTTACCCATCTCACTACGGGCGCCCACTTCCCGGGTGCGCGAGAAAAGCGAGAGAGGAGGGGGGGGGGGGGGGGCTGGACGGGAGGGAAAGAGAGAGATGGGAATGGCTATTCAACTTGATACACCGCCCCCCGGTTCACCGAGTATATCGCCGTGTGCGATTTCTTATGCCTATGGATGTGGATAAGGTGCGGATGCGGATGCAGTACGGGTGCGCGCGAGAGCGGCAATTCGTCTGCCGGACCAGAGAATGCGCATACCGACTTCCATACGTACTTTTTTCTTGTTCAAGAGAAGAGAGGCAGGGAAAGGAGGGGCTCGTTAGGTAGCTGGACCCTTCTGCCCTACTTGCACGCCCTGGCACATTGCGATTGCGCATTCCATAGCACGTGAGAGGAGATAGAGACAGAGTTGGAAGCTGGATACGCGCAGCTGTGTGAAGCCGTCTGCTTGCTTTCTCGCTTGCTTGGTAGGTAGGTGAAAGCAGGCAAACCACAAAGCAGCGATCTACAACGTCTCCGCAGCAAGTAGCCGAGATAGCCCCGCACGCACGCGGATACCCGTTCACATAAGCAGCAAGTGTATATATCCCATTTATCGCGAGTATCTCGTGTCGTGATGGGGATGTGCATTTTTTTCTCTTCCCTAGACTCATGGATATCGTATGAAGCAGGGTGGATGGTTGGCCACACAGCCATTCCATCCTGCGAGTTCACGCCAGCGCCACTGCTTTCAGACCAGCCCAGTCCATTTCTCGTACTAAACCTAGGGCTAGGGCTAGGGCTAGGACTAGGGCTACTGTGCAACTACCGCATCTTGCAGCAAAGACAGCGCAAACAAATCTAGTAATGCGGGGTATTTATCATAAGTGATCCATCTTCACCGGAACCGACGACAGCGAAGCGACATGGTTTCCTGATTTCTCGTCTGTTGCTTCTCGCACTATTCTTGGTCTTCGTCGCTTAGGTGGTTAGGCTAATACTGTGTGTGTGTGGCCTAAGGGGGAAGCAGGTGAGATGGTTAGTTAGTCTGACAAGTTTACACTCGAAGTTTGAAAGTACTACCTAGGTACGTAGTCCGAGTTGATGTGACTAGTTGCCTGACTAATACGTCCTAGCTCGCGTCGGTGAGTTTACGACTTAGACTGTGTATGTGTGCTGGGGGAGTTCTTGGTACACTTGTTGTCGTCGCAGCTAGCTTAGCTGAATCTACTCGCCCAGAATATACGGTTTGGATCTGTGCCCAATTCTCTTTCCCACACACACACTCTATCGCTCTATTCTAAGCAGGCGGTCGGTCGTTACTGCACTGCCATCTTTCTTGCTCTGACCGATTCGTAGATGGCGTCTTCGAATAGGGCTTCTAGAAGCCCATTCAGTCTACTACTACTATTCTCCTCGCAATCAAGCCTAGAAACCCATAGAATCGCATTGCCATACCCACATCTTTCCTACAATCGCTTACACCTACCCTGCCCTATCTACCCCTGCCCACACATACACACCTGCCAACAATGACGACACTAACACCCACCAATTCCTCCTCTGCATCGCTAGTTGTGTGTCACACCCCTACCCCATTGATCCCACTTGCATACCCAACCAACCTCAGCAAGCGCCGTTTTTCCCCCCATCTTGATCTTGGACAGCACATCGAGCCTCGCCTCGCATTGCATGAAGCCATCGCCTTCCCCCCCCCCCCCTCCCCACTTTTATCGTTTCAATCTGCTTATCCACTTCGCCTCCAACGGCTTTTCTGTTGCCGGTTGACCTTCCTGCCTTACTGCCTGTTTGCTTGCCTAGCTGTCGGGGTGCTTTGCTTTGCTTTTAGCGTAGGTCGCATGACGGCCGTTTTTCGTGGTCTGGGTCGCTGGAGGTGGCGGGGTGGTGCATTCTGCGTTGTCTGCTGTTGGGAGTTGGGTAGGCGCGTGGGTATGGGTGTGGGTGTTGGTGTATGGTGGTGGTGTGGCGAGAAGTAGAGAGGTAGGTAGGGAGATAAGTGAACTAGTGAGCGTGTGTTGTTGTGACTGTGGTAGATGTTATTGGAGTCAGTGGTCTTAATTTGTGTTGAGAGTGTTGAGGTGCGGAGAGAGATATCATCGGGATAAAATGGGTATCAGGGCGTGACAGAAGATCATCATTTATCAATAGGCTTTCTCATTCCACTTCTCTATCAACACATGACGATTCCATCACCACTTAGAAGCCTTGTCTGAACTTGGGAGCGTAGACCTCCTCAAGGTACTTTGCGTCCTCATCGCTGAGCTTGAAATTGGCGTTTTGTACCGCTTCTTCGATCCTCGCCTTGCTGCTGAGTCCAATGATGGGACAGACGCCCTTCTTGATAGTCCATGCTGTCGCAATACACGCCATGCTGACATTGTGCTTCTTCGCGACCTCTTCGACTCGCTCGATAATCTTCTTGTCAATGGCGTCTTCCCTTGAATGAACAAGCATGTCTAGGAACTTGTCGGTTTCGGCGCGCTTGGAGGATCGGTCACCCCATGGGCGTGTGAGGGCGCCGCGAGCAATGGGTGACCAGGGGATGAGGCCAACGCCGGTGTCTTGACAGTATGGGATCTAGAGAAGCCATTAGAGGCGCATACAAGGTTGGATGCGTTCGAAACTTACCATCTCTCGCTCTTCTTCTCTATAAAGAAGATTATAATATCCCTGCATCGATATGAACTTGTGCCAGCCGTGCTTTTCGGCAATGTTCTGCAGGGTTTGGAACTCCCATGTAGCCATTGAGCTGGCACCAATGTATCGTACCAAGCCCCTTTCGACTACATCGTTTAGAGCCTTCATAATCTCCTCCCGGGGCGTTTCGCGGTCTAGACGGTGGATTTGCAGGACATCGATGTGGGTGCCCAGTCTCTCCACGCTCTTTTCTACCGCGTCGAAGATGTGCTTGCGGCTCAAGCCAACCTGATTGACCATTTCCCCATTATTGGCCGAGGAAGCGGCGATAGGCACGCTTGGGTCTTCTTCGTTGACACCAAAGTAGCATTTGGAGAGGATGACGACCTTGTTTCGTGGGATGTTGTACTGCTTTAACGCCTTTCCGATGATCTTCTCGGAGATGCCGTGGGAGTAGATGTCGGCCTATGAAGTGACTATCAGTATAGCGGCGCAGCTGTTGGAACAGGGCGAGAAGCATACCGTATCCCAGGTGTTGATGCCGCACTTGTACGCATGCTCAAGAAGCGGCAAGCTGTCGGCCTCATCCAAGACCCATGGCTGCCACTTGGAAGAGCCGTAGCTCATGGCACCCAGAATAACCCTGGACACCTTGAGGCCAGACCTTCCTAAGCTACGTCTTGTTAGAATCTTCGCCGCGTATCCGGGACTCAGTGAGGTACTCACTTGACGTATTCCATCTTCTTCTCGGCCATTGTTGCGGGCACTCGGGTTGTACTTGGAGGATACGTATATTAAAGAGTCGTGAAGAGCTTTGCAGTTGCAAGCTTCGCAGCGGAACGATGGCGTTTTGTAGACTTGGATACGGTGCTGTCGGAGGGAAAGTAACGGAGTTTACTCAAAAATCGTACGAACCAGGCAGCTTTTAGTTAGATTGATGAAGCCAGGTAACAGAAGGCCCGGAAGTGATCTCAGCTTCGTCTTTGTGTGGATTCGCCGCTGATGTAGTTGTTACGGCTGGTGGAGTTAGCACGGAGTTATCGTCAATGACGCCGGAAGTGGGGTTCTCGGAATTGAGCCGCGGTAGATGGCAGCACTGCCATGGTGGATACAACATGGTGTTGCATCGTCGAATGAGGCTGTCAACTTCCGCATCGACGTCGCCGTGAGAAGATGCTGCTGCAAGGTCTGGGCGCGACGGTCGTCAGGCATGTGAGACAAAAGCAGAGGGCCAATGAACATGTCTCACAGCAGAAGACAATGTTGAGAAGATCTCAGCCCGTAGGCGTGCATATTTGCATTGATGAAGCTTTAGTAGCCACGTGAACTATGAATGAAACCAAAACGCTAGATCACACCCCGTAGGCCGGATCACGTCAGAACGCCATGCCCAGAATACTGTCGTAAAACCTCGTCACACCTACTGTCCACCACGCAGACGGAGCACCAAGTGGAGTGTAGACTCCTTCTGGATGTTGTAGTCTGAGAGCGTCCGTCCGTCTTCAAGCTGCTTACCAGCAAAAATGAGACGCTGTTGGTCTGGCGGGATACCCTCCTTGTCTTGGATCTTGGACTTTACGTTGTCGATGGTGTCGCTCGATTCCACCTCCAGGGTAATCGTCTTTCCGGTAAGGGTCTTGACGAAGATTTGCATACCACCACGGAGACGGAGCACCAGGTGAAGCGTGGACTCCTTTTGGATGTTGTAGTCGCTCAGAGTACGGCCGTCTTCCAGCTGCTTGCCAGCGAAGATGAGACGCTGTTGGTCCGGAGGGATGCCCTCCTTGTCCTGAATCTTCGACTTGACGTTGTCAATCGTATCCGAAGACTCAACTTCCAGCGTGATGGTCTTGCCAGTCAGGGTCTTGACAAAGATTTGCATACCACCGCGCAAGCGCAGGACGAGATGCAGAGTGGACTCCTTTTGAATGTTGTAGTCGGACAGGGTGCGGCCATCCTCGAGTTGCTTTCCGGCGAAAATCAGGCGCTGCTGATCCGGAGGAATGCCCTCCTTGTCTTGAATCTTCGACTTGACGTTGTCAATAGTGTCGGATGACTCGACTTCAAGCGTGATGGTCTTGCCGGTAACTATTGCTAATGTCAGTACGAGTTCCCGATGCGCGACGGCCAGGTGACAACTTACGAGTCTTGACGAAGATCTGCATACCTCCACGGAGGCGGAGGACGAGGTGCAGGGTCGATTCCTTCTGGATGTTGTAATCGGACAGGGTGCGACCGTCCTCAAGCTGCTTGCCAGCGAAGATCAAGCGTTGTTGGTCTGGGGGAATGCCCTCCTTGTCCTGAATCTTGCTCTTGACATTGTCGATGGTGTCGGAAGACTCCACCTCGAGGGTGATGGTCTTACCGGTGACTATGGAGAGTTAGCAACTGTGGCGCGGCAAAGGCCATGGTGGCGGCGGTGGCGGCGATGGCTACTTACGGGTCTTGACGAAGATCTGCATGTTTATCTTCGTGTAGTGTGGTGTTTCTGGTTGTATGTGCGTGTGTGCGTGTTGTTGACGCTGTGGGTTGAGTATGAGAGTGGTGTGAGGGAGAAAGAAAGGGTTGGGCAGGCGGAGGGCTGGCTTATATGGAGGCAGCCAGAGGCAGGCTGAGGCAGTGACAGGGTCAAAGGGCGAGTAATGATGCAGCTAGAGTCCGTGCACCAATCAGCAACCGCGCACGGGAACATTCCGGCTGCTTCCACTGCCTCGCCGGAGCGTCTGTCACCCGTTATTCGCCGTTTGCTATTATTCAGCCAGCAATTCACGGTCGAGCCAGAACACTGTTCTTTTCCCTCTTCTTTGCCGCGACAACAGCCATGGGATTGTGGTGGCGACGCCCAAGTACATCGCGCAAGTTCCCCGCTGGGTGGCCCACCGTTATCGCCTGGAGCCTGGACCTCCCCTGCCCCCAGCTATCGCACATGTGACGTAGACGTGCCATGGAAGGCAACTGCGCCTTTGCGCCGCGAAAGCACGCCTTCACCGACGCCGGGCAGCGCGCCACATATGTCGCAACAAGAGTCTCTTTCGATTCACGGCGCATTATCACATTGATGGCCCGAAGGGATGCAGTCGCCATCAGCCGTCTGCGCGACCGACACGACGTGCCATAACGGACCCGCTTGCGTGCAGCACCCCACATGCACTTGTGTTATACCCGTCAGAGCCAGGTCAGGATACCATCGCGCAACATGTCTATACCTTTGAGCTTGGCAGGAAGCTGGCAAGTAATGAATGTGTCGTTATGATGTAAAGAAGGGTGTGAAGATGTCATGTCACGGCCATATCGCGGGGTAAACTTGGATTCTTGGAACCCTCTACTGCCTTGGATATACCTGGGCAGCTCCAAACCATCGGACCGTCACGATACCACTACTGCATAGCCAGACACAACTCCAAAGCGCCCAACAAATCAACACAAGACGACCCGAGTCATTGCGGCAACACGCTTTTCCATGGCGACTCCGACACTCACGAATCCATCCTTGACCGCCGCCATCTGCTCGCTTGAGCACAAAGCATGGGCCGCTCTCTGCAGCTCCGGCTCCGACCTCGTCCCGCTTCTCTCTCACAATCCCGTAATGATATTCCCCGGCAACCTCATCCTTACTTCCGTATCCTCCCCGACCGTTCGCGAGATGCTACAGGGTCCCGAGTTCAAGCCGTGGAAGTCGTATGCACTCAGTCACGATGAAGTAGTCATACTGGGCAAGGACAGCGCGCTGATCTACTACCGCGTAGAGGCGACACGAGCCGACATGACATTCAGGGCCATTTGCTCAAGCACATGGGTTTTGGAGGGGCCCATGAACAGCTCAACAGGAGGCTGGAAGATGGCAAGCCATCAGCAGACATTGATCTAGGTGATATGCTGGCAGTGCGCACTTTTGGTGCTGCTGTTCTGGAAGTTGTAATAACAAATGCTTGTCGACCGAATGAAGTATGTTCAAGCTTGTATATCCGAACACGACAGAAAAAGTACCTTTTCGATTGCCAACACATGTACACCCTCATTGCATGATGCGACATTCCCCGATACATTGATCAGGACGCCATCTCCACATAGTGTGGGCGCACCACTAGCGCCCGTCCAGTGACGTATGGATGTTCCGAGGTTCCGTCTGCTTCACCCCATCAAGGGGGCATACAAATCAACGAAACCAACACACCAGCCACACTTTCGCTTTCCCGCTCTTATATCGATGCGAATACCTGTCGCAAGGCAGCTCAGCCAATCGTTCCACCTCGTCCCGTCAGCAATTACTTCCCGCGAAATACCTCCGCCTGTATTATTGCGATTACGTGCTCCCCTGCATACATCGTCACCCGCACCATCGTCTTCGGCACATCGCTCGGGCAAAATGGCAGTCACGTATGCTGCCGCCATCACCACACCCAGCGGCGGGCTCCGGCAGCCGCAAATCCAGGCCAGAGCATGTTCTGACCCAGACATGCGCGCGTCGTTTGATGCCTCGACGCCAGCTCAATCGCGCGGAGCAGAGCAGCAAGAGCAAAAGAAACCACAGCGTCCCGGCGCCGGTATACGCGCCAAGACGAGTTTCCGTGGGTGGACAAGCAAGAGCAATCCAAAAGCCGCACAACAGCATCAAGAGCAAAATAGTAGTTACCAGCCCTACATTGTCGAGGAAAGCCGGGCATCGGGCCATTATCCGCGGACAGAGCATAAGCCGAATACGGGGAGCGAGGAAGAACATGTCTACGTGCTTACCCTGAAGCTTACCGATTCGCTGGCTAAACCAATGGATGAGCTGCGAAATCGCTATTTTCCTAAACGCCTAAATCGCACCGGTGCGCACCTGACGCTTTTTCACGCACTGCCCGAGTCGCAGATGGAGGTGTTGGAGCAGGGCCTTGCGCAAATAAGCGGCAGTATGAAGCCATTCGACGTTTCGTCTGGCAAGCCGTTCCGCATGCGCAAAGGAGTTGGCATCAACGTGGATGAGGGGTATAAAAAGATGAAGGACGTGCATAACGACTTGCAATCGCTATGGTCGGCGTTCCTCAGTGAACAGGATGCTGGGGGGTTCCGACCGCACTGGACAGTCATGAACAAGGTGGATGATGAACACAAGGTTGATGGGGCCTTTTCGACTATTCGTCAGGAGTTGTCCGAGGGTAATCAGGAGGGCCAGGCCGTGGGGTTGGATCTGTGGAGATATGAGCGCGGGAATTGGATCTTTGCAAAGGAGTTTTTGTTTGGTGAGGCCGTGAAAACTCCGACCAAGGCGAATGCTCCTGCATCTCCTGGTAGCAGAGGCGCGGGCCTGTCGCCTCCTGGTGATCAGAGTCCAAGTGGAGGGCCTGGCAGGAGACCCGGTATGTTCAAGCGAGGAAGCAGTGTAGGCGATGCTCTGCGGTCGATGAGCTTTCGAAAAAGGAGCTGAGCCACGTGTTTTTATGCGACGTGTCCATGTATCATGTTTGTGGTGTTCGTGGTGTGTTTCTTGTACAACTCCGTGTATCTTCTGTATAATGAGTGCTGTAATGAAGCTATGGAACGGTTTACCTTGTACCAGAGTAGCCCCGCTGAACCAGGAATGATCCGTTCATCTCATCTCATCTCATCTGAATCCGAATCTGGTAGATGCGGAGCGCACCATTTCTGGTACCGGGTTTTCCACAACCATGGTTCGCAATGGCCAAAGTGGAGGCCCGGCGGTAATCCATGGACTGATCAGACGGTTTGTTAGAGACCATTGCTCAGGATATACTTTCTCCCAAAACAACGTGCTTCAGCTACCTCTTCGTATGCAGCGCTGCGTAAGCATTTGTGAGCGCATGATGGGGTGGCCATCTCGCCACGGGGAATACGACGCGCGTCGCAATAAAAAAATCCCAAGACCTCTCTCTCCCTCGGCCCATCATCGTGAAGTAACGTGGGGAGAAAGGTATTGCTAGCTACACAACCAGGAAGACCCGTGGATGAGCGTGGGTTTCGAAACGCTGCAAAGCCTCCCACAATCATCATGCGTGATCATGCGCGTCCCGACAAAACACCGATAAGACGGTGTGCCGCCTGTCAGAGGCTTGGTAGTGGACCATCCCCCGGATAGGTTCAAATTTAGCCACAATAGTCAGCCACACATCCCGCTTACTATAGTACCTCGTACCAGGGGCACGCACGGGTAGCTTCCGATGGCGTGGGGACGAGGCGTGATCAAAAGATTCTGTTCCCCTCAATTTCACGGCATAAACGGCCACGTGGTGGCGATCAGGGACAATTGGTAACATGATGTGACACCAAGGTCGCGAATAGAATGGGCAGACAATGTCCTCGTGATAGCGGGCTCATTACAAGAAGCAGCAATTGGCAAAAGTAGGTGGGTTTATACGATGTGAGCGTCCGACGGGCACAGCGAACACGAAGCTATGATTAGAAGCGGGATAGGATGAGCGATCAGGGACTGGTGCATCTGGCCACAATTTGCTGCAAGGGCTCACGACGGTAGGGGAGACTTAACGAGCGTAGCGGCCGAGAGGAGGGGGGGGAGGGCTGAAGAAAGGGGAAGCTAGAGGCTAGAAGCTAGAAGGGGAGAAGGGCCCAGGGAAGCAGGTTAGCTCCGCTAATTGTGGACGCGGTACCAGGCCATATAACATACAGCTGGCCTCATCACACTCCCCGAGCTCTTTGACTTTGACCTACGCCTTCTTTCACGTACACGTACAGTGACTTTTCTTCCTCGGTGTTTGAGTTGTGCACCTACTTGTCTATTCCATTCGCTTCTAGTGTGCTGAAGACTCGATTGCTTGTCTTGCACCCGTCGCCAACCAGAACACCCTTCTCTACACACCACTACCACTACCACTACAACCACCGCCAATATGAAAGGTATGCGCATTCAATTGGTATCCAGTCGCATGCATCTAACAGCCATTGTAGCCATCATTCTCGTCGGAGGGTTCGGAACCCGTCTGAGGCCTCTTGTATGCCTTCCCCGTCGCTCGCTCGCTCGCCAACCCCGCGGCGCCAGAAGCAATGGCAGTGCTAACGCGCAATTGTAGACGCTCACGTACCCCAAGCCGCTCGTCGAGTTTGCGAACAAGCCCATGATCCAGCATCAGATTGAGGCGCTCTCAGAAGCCGGTGTCACAGATGTTGTACTCGCTGTCAACTACCGCCCGGAGATCATGGCCGAGGCGCTCAAGACCGTTAGTAGACCCATGCTATGACAAATAGCGAGCCTGTGACTAACCAGCCATGCAGTACGAGAAGCAGTACAACGTCAGCATCACCTTCTCGGTCGAAACCGAGCCCCTCGGCACCGCCGGACCCCTCAAGCTCGCCGAGAACGTGCTCGGCAAGGATGACTCGCCCTTTTTTGTTCTCAACGCCGACGTGACCTGCGATTACCCCTTCAAGCAGCTCGCCGAGTTCCACAAGGCCCACGGTGACGAGGGCACAATTGTAGTGACCAAGGTGGAGGAGCCATCCAAGTACGGAGTCGTAGTACACAAGCCGGGCCACGCCTCCAAGATTGACCGCTTCGTCGAGAAGCCCGTCGAGTTTGTCGGCAACCGCATTAACGCTGGTATCTACATCCTCAACACCAGCGTGCTGAAGCGCATCGAGCTCCGCCCTACATCCATCGAGCAGGAGACTTTCCCCGCCATTGTCAAGGACGGCCTGCTGCACTCGTTCGACCTCGAGGGCTTCTGGATGGACGTCGGTCAGCCCAAGGACTTCTTGTCCGGTACCTGTCTTTACCTCTCGTCTCTCGCGCGCAAGAACTCCAAGCTACTGACCCCCGCCTCCGAGTCGTACGTCTACGGCGGCAACGTGCTCATCGACCCCTCGGCCAAGATTGGCAAGAACTGCCGCATCGGTCCCAACGTCACCATTGGCCCAAATGTCGTCATTGGCGATGGTGTGCGTCTGCAGCGTTGCGTGCTCCTTAAGAACAGCCGTGTCAAGGACCACGCTTGGGTCAAGTCGACTATCGTCGGCTGGAACAGCACCGTGGGTAAATGGGCGCGTCTAGAGAATGTCACTGTTCTTGGTGATGACGTCTCCATTGGCGATGAGGTCTACGTTAACGGTGGCTCTGTTCTGCCGCACAAGTCGATCAAGCAGAACGTCGACAGTAAGTTTTTTATCCATTCTCCATCTATTCATTACAGCAAAACTAACGTTCCAACAGCTCCTTCCATCATCATGTAAACACGAGATACCCAAATTCGGAAAACGCAAACCGACACCTCTTACACATTATCTGAACCCTTTTTTTTATTAATCCAATGTACCTTTTCTTGTATATTTCTGCATCATCCAAACCGAGCATATAGAGTTGCGGGACGGTGTTCTTCTTTTTTTTTTTTTCATTTTACGTCCTGTTTTCAGCGACGTTTCTATCTCTCTCCCCTCTCTCATTTTTCTACCCAAGGGGGTGGGTCTCACGAAGAATTGGAATAAGAAAAAAAGCGTCTCTGGGATGGGTTGGGATGCTTGGTCTGTTTTTTCATCTGCCTGAGGTTCAGCGAAGGGGAATGGCATGTGTGTTCACAGATGAAATAAGTAGGGAAGACAGGAAGCATGGGAAGAAGATGTGAAATGAAACTTCTTGAATCAAGGAAAAACTGTGCTTTGACTTGTCTTGTCTTTTTTCTTGTTGTGACGATGCATCCGATGGCCCTGGACTAACGCAAGAGACGATTGCACCATGGAAAAAGGGGGTGGATATGGCTAATAGACCACTGGCTAGTCACCACGACTTGAATCCCATCTCCAATTGAATCTCGCAGTGTAGATAGAATAATACTAGCAAAAGAGAAAGAGAGAGAGAGAAACAAACTATCCCGCCTCATCTCTAGACACATACGCTTGAAAGAGGAAAGAATTCTCCACACATCTTCCCCTTCCTCGCCTAATCCTTCTCTCTTTCTCACACACCTAGACAGAGAGAGAGAGAGAGAGAGCAATATAAACAACACACACACAACCCATAAACGCCCTTTCCCCCTCCCCTCCTCTCCCCTCCTCGTATCCCCGCATCATTCTTCTCATGTCTTACCCCCCACCCTCCGCAACAGCCTTAAGCAACCCCCCAATATAATTCCTCAACGTAAGATTATGACTCGCAGTAAACGCAATCTGATCCCTCAACGGCGCAAACAAGCGAGCAACCCACCCGGCATTCCTAACCTCCTGCTCCTCTCTTTCTTCCTTTTCGCGGCGCTGTTCAGCCGCCGCGTCGCTGAGACGCGGTTTCTTGCCGCTGGTAGTGGACGAGGCGGATGCGGATGGGGCAGGCGCGGTGGCGCTGAAGGTGCGTTTGTGGGTTGGCGAGGAGGTGGGGGATGTGAGATGGGTTGTTGTTGTTGTTGTGGTTGTGGATGTAGGAGGAGGAGGAGGGATTTTATTGAGTTGGCGGGCGAGGTTGCGCAGGACGAGGACGGAGGAGAGGGGGAGGCCGGCGGCGTCGTTTGCTTCGTCCGTGGCAGTGTTGTAGTAGCGGAAATTCGGGGCTGAGGATGCTGTGCCCGAGGCGTCGTCTCTGCCGTGGCGGCTCGTGGCGCTCGTTGATGTCTGTGGTCGACCGCTCGTGCCGAGGGTGCTGAGGCCAACGGGCTGGCTGAACTGTGGTTGCAGGTTTTCGTGCCGCGCCTGCGAGGAAGACGTCAACGGCCGGGTTTCCGAGGGCGTGCGGTTGTGTTTTGCGTGCATGGCGTGCTTGATGCTGGTATCCGGTAGATGTGTCTTCAAGTGCTGGCCGGCTTCGAATGCAGATTCCGTGCCATCGGGTGAAAAGTGCGCACAGCCGCCCCAGTGACAAAAGTACTTTGAAGGGGGAGACGCCGAAACGGCGTCCCCGTTCTCCATGTCAATGTCGGGCTTGGGCTCCAGTAGCCACTGGCCTGTCTCTTGGTCTCGGGGGACTTGGAGATGCACGCTGACAACGTGTTCCCACATGGACCTCGCACCGGATGCAAACTCGCCACATTCAACGTTGGAATTCGAGTGTTTCGAGTCGGTGTGCCCGTTCAGTAAGCTTGGTGGATGCCAGCAGCAGCGCATATATGGCCTCTTCGTGCTCGGGTCGACTGGCACGGAGCGCGGCCGTATGCCTCGAATGGTGTACTTTGGTTGCCCACCTACAGTCAGTACCTGAGCTGATGCGCCACCAAATGTTGTTGACACGTTGGTAATAAAGTCTTTTGCTGGCATGAGCGCTTTGAAAGAGGCTGGGTTGTTGGTCATGTGTTCTGAGAAGGCTGCATTGTATGCCGACCACAGCTGGATCTGCGTAATCTCGCCCGTTGTATCCTCTTCGAAACACGTCTTGAGCCATTGCGAGCTCCGCTCCGGTTCGTCTAGGGTAACGAGGTGATCGATTATCGCAGAAGACAGCTTCGGTGCGTTTTCTGGAGGGGCGGATGACCTTGTAGTCTTCGCAGCGCTTCTACGCTCCTCGTAAGCGATTGCACCATACTGGAGTAGCCGCACCAGTTGCTTGATGACGCCCTCAATGTCCACCTCGTGTACGAGTGTCTCAACGTTGTCCGGGAAGCCAGTGAAGAGGTACAGGAAGTCTAGGCAGGCTATGCGCAAATCTTCGTCCTCCACTAGCAGCCAGTCGCATATTGACTTTAGCGTCTTGGTCGGCACCTTTGTGAGCTTGTTTGTAGCTTCGAGATTCATGGATATTCGCGCAAGTGCTCTCAACGACGTGATGATGCGACCGCGATCGTCCGAGTCAACTTGGGCTAGCAAGGAACGGTAGAGTGGACTGTCAGAGTCGACTATCCAGTACTTGGTCAATTGCTCGGCGATTTCAAGGGCGTAATGTTGCAGCTCTACGACAGATGAATGCATGGGCAGATTGAGCGCGATGACAATCATGTCTTGGATGGATGGAACCAGGGCGGCAAACAGAGCATTCTCCTTCAACATGACCATGTTCCTGATGATCAGCGCGGCCTCATTAATCATGTTGAGCGCCTTGGCCGTCTGCTCCGGTAGGAGATTGTCATGTACGTCGAGTGTCTGGAGATTTTGAATCCGCTGAAGTAGATCGCGGGTGCCGGACAAGCCATTCAGTGTTTGTGGCTGTTCGAATTCCTCCTCGACGTAGGAAATGTCCCAGCTCACGTCGTAGAATAGCGCGCCCACGTCGATGACTTTCGCTATGAGCGCCTCTGCAAGGCCCGGAAACTGGTCGAAACGATACTTGTCGCCCCGCTCGTGCGAGATCTTGACCAGGTGGTGTAGGGCGTACGCCTCCTCCTCGGGCTCCTTTGACCGCAGCGCATTGAGAGCACGAATGTAGATGCTGGGCCCAGGGAAACCCGTACCGGGCAACATCATGCCCTTGAGCGGTACGGGCCTATTCTTCTTATTGAGAATGTACTTTTTGCGCGATTGGACATAGGTATCGAGGGCGTTGGAGGGAGTTACGACGGGCTTCATAGTAGCTGGTACGGCGGTTCGTGGCTCGTAGTTCGCAATCGTCATGGCGGCCCCGCTGGTTCCATAGCCGTTCACTTGTGACGAGTTCAGGTGGCCAGTGGATTGACGGGTCTGGCGCGTCGAGGCCTCAGGCTGGAAGAGCACACGCTGCGGCGGCGCATGGCGGAGAGAGCGTGTCGACCGCCCGACGCTGCCCGGATCATCAACCTCCATCTTGTCGTCCTTGGGTGTCTTTTCAATGTCGTCCTCGTCCTCTGAATCTTCGTCTCCTCTCAATCGCTCCGCTTCTCGGCTGCTGGGAGGGAGGAAGTTGTCGACGGTACGGTTCAGCAGGTCTCCACCCTTGGCAGATACGTTTTCGAGGATTTCGGGCGGCGGTGGTTCGCGCTTGTGGACGGTAGATATCTCGTATGCTCTAATTCACATATCAGCTTTGGTGACCCGCTTGGTGCGGCGAGTCTCTACATACGCAAGGTTCTTGTAATAGGCCGTTTTGACCAAAAAGGCCTGCGTGGTTATGCTGGGGCTTTTGGGAAGGAATTCCGAGGCGATTCTGCGCCAGGCGAGCTTGTTGTTCTTTGTATCGGAGACCTTGTCGTATCCTCCCTCTTCATTGACGCGTTTGTAGAGGCGCAATAGGTCGATGGGTCGGCTGCCGACTTTGGGTTCGCGGTCCAGAACAGTGCTACACGTCGAATCAATATGCGCTCATGGCAAGACTGCAAAGGGAATTATGTACCCGCGCTTTTCGTGGTACTCGGCCAAGGTATTCAGAAAGTCTTCATGTTCCTGCGTGTGGTCGACGGGTGTTTCGTGTGGGTTGTTTGGGGCCATGTTGCGGCTGTCGCATTCACTAGGGACTACTGGGGCACGGTTCGCAATACATTCGTGGTAGGGGCGATGCGACAGGCGCAATGGTGGATCTGCTCGTGAATGCGCGGCGCGCGTCGGTCGCGATGATGATTGAGCGAACACCAGAACTCCAGAATGCACCGGCTCTTGCGCTGCCCTAGCGCCAAGGTCATGTGACGTCAAAGGCTCGCGACTTCCTGGCCTCGTCCCTCACCCTTTCACCCACTCCAACACCCACGCCTTGGCGAGTATCGTTGCTTTTATTGAGCATACTACACATCTGATGCCATATGGCACTAATCAAGCCCACTAACCCATAGCACTAACCGCCATGCTCTCTCTCCCGCTGACGAGCCTGTCCACGGCTCACGACGCTGACGCTAGCCAGCAAAAGTTCAACTGGCAAAAAGAAACTCACAATCTCACGTTTGTCGTTGACAGCTATGGCGCTCAGGGGAATTCTCAGCTCATCAAAGTAGTACAGGGCACGCAGGTCCGGGTATGAGACATGCCGACGCCTGATCACTACGAGTTATGGATCAAATCTCTCCAACCTAGTAACTGACTACTCACATGCAGCATCTCATAGAAGTCGAGCGACTTGTCAATGAAGGGCAGCACTTGATTCGCCAGGTTCAGGAACGGGGAGTGCAGATGCAAGTCGAACAGCTACCTGTATCCGCCATCGTCCGCTCGCCTCTACTTGCTATCCGATGGCTATTACCCAGCCAAAAGGTGATCTAAGCCACTCCTGAGGCTTACAAGTCTAATATTCTCTGCAGGTTCGCCGTATCCAGCTCAGGTTCAAGTCAAACACAGACTTTGACACTGCGTATCGTCAACTTCATCAACTCGGTCTTCACATGACTGGACAGAATCAAGCTCCACCCCAAGAACGCTCAACAGCCCCAGCCCCACCTCCGTCACAAGCAAGAGCATCTTCAATCAGGTCAAGTCTGATAGCTGTGGCATATCCGGAGCAGCCTAGTAGCGGCCCTATCGTCAGAGGCGGCTTATCCTGTCCTCCCTCACGACTAGCAGAAATCTCCAGTCGACCTCACACAGCAGCCAATCCACCCACGTCTCTTGAGCCCCAAACACAGGAAGCTGTATACATACGTCCCTCGTCTGCTGCCGTAAGCTACAACAGGGATGATGTTCTCGCCCCAAGTTCTTTCTCCGGTCCTCTGAATCCACCGGTACTCTTCCCTCGCCCCCATTCAGCAACTGCAGACATTCTGTCTCGCTCGTCCAACAATGTCTCTTTCTCGCCAGATCAAGATATGCCTACTATTGAAGCAGCCCCACGTACACCTACCGAGCGCCCAGAGACTGCCATGCTCTTCAACCGCCCCGACACCGCCGAGATGCTACCACCACGACGAGAACTCCCTTTCCAACGCCTATCAGAGCCGCGATCTACAGGCAGTGACACGGTGCGAAGCCCTGATAGACCGTCCACCGGACTTATGGGTCCCCCAGCTTTGCCATCACGAACATCAGGTGGCCGCCCTGGCTCCAGTCGAAGCGCCAACAGCAAAGCATTCGAACTTCCGCCCTTGCCCCAACCAACCGTTATCGAAAAGCCTGTACGTGGAAAACAAGCCATGCAGAAACCTCCCCGCACGCCAAATCAAGACCACAACATCTTCCAGCGTGCCAAAACTTCTCCTTACAACAGCCTCGACAACCACCAGCCTTTCGCCGCCTCATCATCGTCTCCAATATCGTCTCCGCTGTTATTTGCAAGACCAAGCTCTGCAGCTGTGGCATCGTCTCATCTTCTCGACACCTCAAATACTGCTGCGGTTCAGAACTTACAAAGAACTATGCCGCAGAACACTCTTGCCACGCCCCCGGCTTCTGAAGCTACCTACAGTATCTCAAATGCGTCAGGCACTGGTGATACTGGTGGAAGAAGCGATACCGAAAGCCTGGCGACATATGCAATGCATTCGAACGAGGGACGTAGAGCAGCGCTCAACGAATTCGTGTTTCGCCATCTCGAGAGCGACGATTTCCTTACGCTGGTCGAGGATATGGAAACGGCTTGGGCGCGGGTTGCGCTTGGTATGCGATGAGGATGTTTCTAGAAAGTACATGGCGGCAGTGATGATGTATAAGACCAACATGATGTGGAATATATGAGAAGAGTCCATCTCACGATATGAAGAACGAATATATACAAGAATAATTCAACATGATTCTACTCCCCCTTTTTCTTCACGTTCAATGTCTCTTCCCCTCCTCCCCAACAACATATCCCCTCGCAATACCACTCCTGCCCTCCTCCATCTTCGCCGCCCTGCCACTCGTTGCCCCCTCTTCCTCGCCATTCTGATAATCACTACCCAGACCCTGCCACGTGCGGTTCGAACGCAGATACTCTGCTCCAGGTGACGCCACACCACCGACGGCAGCGATATCGCCGTTTGCACGTTTAGTCAAAGCAGAAGTAGACGACGGCGTTGCCTGGCCACCCAAATCTGTTTCCGTGGTAGAAGCAGCGAGCGTGGATCGCGTAGGGCGCATAGGGCGGGCATGCGAGACATAAGCCCCAGTTCTGAGATCGAACTCGGGGGGAGCAGATTCCTCTTCGGAATCGTACTCCGCATCCACATCTCCGTCTGCCTGCTCCCGTTCGTGCTGCTGCGCGCCCTCATCACCACCTTCCTTCTCCCCATCCAAAACGCGCTGGAAATCCGCTTCCCAAGCCCCCGTCCACACCCTCTCGGCATCCCCCTTGAGCGCCACGCCCAACTCCCACGGCGTAATCATCGGCCGCCAAAACTCACTGCTCTCGATCAAACTGCTCTCCCAACACCCAATCACAACCCACCCGCCGACCTCGCTGAAATTCGCCACTTTGGCTGCGTTCACCTTGCCCACGACAAACGTGTACGATTTCTTGCCTGCGGCGGCGATCTGGCGCTGCACGTGCGCGAGGATGTGCATGTAATTTTTCACCGACAGCGTGTTGATGAGGATGCCGAAGATGGGGGTTGTGGTGAGCGAGGTTAGGAGGGCGTAGCGCCGGCGGAGGGTTTGTGCTGTGCTGGCGAGGGAGGCGGAAACGGGGGCTGTTGAGGGTGTGGTTGGGTAGATATGTATGGAAGCTACGCGAGAAGAAAGGGTGAGGAGGAGTGCTGTTGGCGGATCCGAGATATGGAATAGAGCGTATTCTCTCAATGCTTCATCCGCATCCCGCACCTCAGTCGGCGTCGTGCGATTCGGCAGCGGCGACGATGGATCGCGTACGATTTCCGTGGCGAACAGGTTCGTATATCCGTCGCTGCGGAGGCGGTCGTGGAGAACGGGGATATGATGGGAGAACGGTATATCGGCCATGAGAATGATCTTCTGATCCCTGTCTGCATACGTCTCTCTGAACGTTGTTATCGCGGCCTCGATATCCAGCGGTCGCGTCGTGAAGACGTAGAGGACTGGTAATCGTGACGGGGGCGAGAGACATGAGCGGCCGTAATGGACGACTACATCTGCGTCTACGTGCTCGGCTGCTACTTCGTCCACGCAGCATGCGCCGTACGATGTATCTCCCAGTATAAACAGCCTCTCTTCTACATCGCCTTCATATTCCTGCAGACTAGCCTTGGTCGTAAAGTCTGTACTCAGTTCTTCTTCTGCCACAGTCGTGCCATTGGTAGGCGTAGCACTCTTTTTCTGCACCCCATTCTGCTCTTTTCGCTCCTTCTTCAGCCCGCGACTGAGATGCTCGTACACCCTCGGTGCATCGCAGAGCATGTGATCGGGGAATTGCAGCGCGATCCTCTTCCATTGCCCCTCTCTTATCTCCTTGACTGTGCGTTCGATTTCGTAGGTGAGGGCAATCTGCTCGTCGGATAGTTTGGGCTGGTTAGAGGTATCTACGGCGGGTGTCGGGTCTTCGAAAATGTGCGTATCAGGTGTCGAGAGTACAGGCGCGCCTGCGAGCGCTGGAACAGCCATGGTTATGTGGTGGTTGTTTGAGATTGGTTGTGCGCGTGAAGGAGCGTGGCGGGGTCGCGACTTTTTTCGACGGGCAGATGGCGGGGCACTCACGCCTCGGTCATGTCATGCAGGGGCCTAAGAGCCGCAATGTAGGATACGGTAATGTGGCACGTATGATAGGTGGTTCTCAGAATACAGATGGAAATTTAAATTATTCTCTACAAATGGAAATGAGGTATCACAATTTTCCCCAGCGCTAAATCTACAAACCCTATAATATCGCGAACGAAAATTATTCTTCGTGAAGAGACAGAAAGTAGTTTACATCATGAGGTAACCAGAGACTGCTGCTGCCAGAGCAAGGCCGAAGACGTTGGGCATAAACTTGCCCACACCGCTGTCGCTGTCTGTTTTGATCTCAGAGAGAATCAGCTCTGGAGTGTATGGCTGTGCGTTGGCGACTGTAGTGCCGTTCCAGCAGTATTGCTCGAAGCACTGTTGGCAGACGTCAGGAACAGTCTCGCCGTTGCGCTCCAGACTCCTGGAAAGGATAGCGCATCCAACACAGGTAGGCCAGTTGGATGCACCTTCACGCGTCGAGTTTGCCTGGGTAGCGACATCGTAGCCGTTCTCAATCATGCCATTGCGCTCCTCAAGCGTGTAAGAGAGCTTTCCAAAAGTTGATTGGTTGGACCAGAAGACATAAGGCGAGTTGGGAATGTACACGATGAGAGGGGGAATGTTGCCGCCCTGGGTGACGTTGGTGCTGTTGCAGCCAAAGAATGCAGGACGGTTGTTCATACCCAGAGCAACGAATGTGTCCTGGCCTGGGATATAGGGGAAGGACGTGCCGTTCATGATGTCCGACCTTGCACGCTCGTAGGTCGCTACAAGGGCGGTGCCGTTGGGCCAGTTTTGGGATGGGTTATCCTCCTCTACAGTGTCGGCCGAAGAGTCAACGGCGAAGACGACGTCGACGTGACGCACCGGCTGGATGACTGGGTTAAGAGGGATGTTCTGGAGATCCTCACCGCCATCCACAAGAGTAAGACGCTCCCTGTCCGCACTGGGGTTCGTCTCATTGTGGTAGTGGTAGAATGGGTTTGGTGAATAGTCGGCGATGTCGTCTCCCTCCTTGCCAATTTTTGTCAGGATATTCGAGACAAAGTCCAAAAGAACTTTTGGAATGTTGTCGAAAGTGTCCAACTGGAGGAAGATTTGGTTGAACAGCGAGCTGCTCGTGCCCATTACAAAGCCCAGGTTGTCGAATCCGGCAACACATCCCTGGTCCTGAGCGAGTTGTCCCTCGCTGAAGTTGGAACCAATGTACTTGAGAGGGGCGAAACCATATGTGGTGGGATCGAAAGAGCCCATTTCGAAGGGGTTAAATTCAAAGTTGGTGGCATTAAGAGAGACGATCAAGTCTCCAGGAGAACGCTCGTCTGCTACTAGAATAGGCATTGGCGCCTCTCCAGATGAGAACGAGCTGTCGTCCTGGATAGAAGAGAAGGTGTAGGCCGGAGCTCCATCACTGGCATTGATAAGCTGGAACGAGAGACCACGGCCATAAACGTCCGTGATGGACGTGTTGAAATCACCAGCCGGTGAATCACTCTTGTCACCGACGGTGTTGACTAGGTTGTCAAAGTACTGCGCGGTCGAGAGCAGCTGAATGCCCTCGGTAGGAGGACCCTCGAACAGAGAGTTTTGGAATTGCCAGATAGAGGAATCGTCGCCACGGTTGATAATGGCCTCTACAGAGGTGAAGTTGTTGGCGTAGATGCTTCCAATGAGCCAACCTCCACCAGAGAGCGCCGAGACGTATGTAGATGCCTGCAACAGTCCACCAAGATGTCCCGCACTGGTTGAGTTTGATGTCCGGCTGTCGAATGCTGCCAAAGCACCTGCATCGTTGAGCAAGGCACGGTATCCTCCGCCTGAAAATGCGAGTGCAATATTCGGTAGGGCGCTAGTGTTGTCGCGGTGGTTGTCGATGTATTTTCCAACGTCGAAACCCGTAATGTTGACCCGTTCCAGAAACTCGCGCATGGGGTCTATCGTGTTTGGCCTCCTCTTCTTCAGCCAATCTGTCTCTTCGTTGGACAAGTTACCGGCGGATCGGATACTTGGGCGCGTGGAAGGGCAATCGACTTCAGCCGGTGCGTAACCATTGGGAGCCTGCGGGGAGGCACGCTTCCATGATTCTGCCGCACTGGTGGGAGGAACGACTCTAGCTTCTCGAGGAACAACGGCGGATGCTGCGCATGCGTTAGTAGTGTCGTACAAGAAGATGAGGCGCGTCGCATACAAGTCGCCAGGCTAGTCAGTGCCGAAGCCGACAATACATAGGAATACTTCATCTTAGTGAAAGTATATCGTGAAATAGGGAGTAAGGAAACACGGAAACTGCATGGGAATTACCTACGAATGCGGAAGACGGCAATGTTAAATGATACGATCGACACCAACGGGAGGCTGCGGAATGACCCACATACGGCTGTGCTTCGCACCAAATACCCGGAAGAGCTAGGAGAAGGATCTGACCTCATAGGCGTGCCACTTTGTCGTGGCTGAAGTCCCTGAGCCCTGACGATCAAACCTAATCGTACCCGTTCGAAGCTTGATACCGTACAACACGGCGGCATACATTGCGAACGTTGCGGTGTGTCGCGTGCTTGGTGAGCAGCTGTATTTTTGGCCATCACCACCCTTCTTCTTTCTTCTCCAATTAAAGTGCTTGCTGACACTGCGGTCACTCTGTTCATCAAGTCAGCGCGTCAGGCACCCCTCGTAGCGCCTAATCTCGTATGAGTGGGCGCCTGCGTTGTGGAACACTCCAACTGCGGCACTCGACAGATGACAAGGGTCGCACGAGAGAACCTTGATTCAGCCACACCACCTCGGCATTGAACGTCTCTTTTTCTCCATGTTTGAGACGTGGGCACCGGCGTTTGGTGCTTAGCAACGATATCGTTGTTTCTGTTTCTGTAAATGACGCACATGAAATGCCGTCATGCCGTCTACTCATCTTCGCATCTATCGGTGTGCCTGAGTGCTGAGCTTCGTGTCATCGCAGTTAGGCACCCTGCTAGCAATCGATCATACCGGTGGATGGCACTAGGGGTGATTCTAAGTGTATCGAGGTTCGTTTTCGTTCCAGCGCGTATAGCAAAGCGCGAGCGAATACGCAGCCTCGCAAATTGGAAGCCTTCGCTCCGGGCTTCCGGGCTCCGCCATGGCGATCGATAGAAAACGCAAGGCGTTGCGGCGGTGCAACGGTGCAAAGGTGTGGCGCTACGTGCAAAACAATGATAGTGTGTTGTACTATTGCGGTGAGGGTTGCGGAGATGGAAAGTTGACGCGGCCTTGCAGAGAAAATAACACCGCGTATTGTATACGTAATACGAGGGGCACATTTCGGCAGTGCTGCCCCCATTGCATCTACGGCTACAACGGCTTCGATCCCTTGCGAAAACATCATCTTCCTAACATACCTTTTCGTCCGCTTTAGCCTCCATGGACCCATCAAAGCTAAGACAGTGCAGTTTCTCCCGTTGCCATCGCCGTGCGATCAAGCTGCAGCGGTTGGCTGCAGGTCCGTGGCCAGAGATTGGTTCGATCTTACTCGATCATGCCCAGTGACATACAGACGCCTTACACATCTTTGAGAGGCCTGCCCACGATCCGCTCATCGGAAACTTGTCAAATCTTGATAGCAGCGGGTTCTAGTAGAGTTTGGCCCTTCACATACAAGGTCTCACAATGTCTCGATTACAACCTTTGATTACACCAAGGATGCGGGTAAGACTTGATGCAGGAGACTTTGATTGTGGCAACGAAGGTGTCTGTGGATGCCTTCTAGATTGCATTAGGGATGCATAGAAGCAATCCATCAAGGAGGAAGTGAATGCTGCCCAACATGAGGAAGACAAGATAGCTAATTGCGAGCTATTGAGCAGCAGAGTCTAGGCACAGCATGCAAATATTCACACGTCTATGGTTGACGTCCTGGAGTGCCTCAACGCCTCGACGTCATCGCCTAGCTCCTCATCTTTATATCAAACTTGGCTAGGTTCCCCGAGCCATCCGAACAACGCTTGATGGTACTTATCACTTTCTTGCACATGTGGACTGTGTCCCAAATCCTCAAATTCGATCAGGTCTGCGTTAGGGATCCTCGCCGCAGTCTCCTTGCCCAGCATATCGTACTTTCCAAGCCTTTCTTGCACTTCAGGCGGACTCCATGCCTTCCCGATAGCAGTCGTATCTTTGGTTCCAATCAAGAGGAGTGTCTTTGGCTGAATCAACTCGAACTCGTATGCCACCGGCTGCGTCAAGACCATGTCGGTGGTTTGCGCCATGTTCCATGCAAATGTTGCATTCTCGGGTGCAGTCTCATAGAGTGAGACTAGCATGTTGACCCAAACGTCATACTCAGGCTTCCACGTGTTGACGTAGTAAGTGGATTGCTGGTATGTGCGGATAGAGGTGTAGTTTGTTGTTATCTCGCTTTGATATAGAGTGTCGAGGTTGCGCCATGGCACACCGAGAGCTTTCCAATCCTCAAGACCAATTGGGTTTGTGAGAACCAGACGAGACGTCTGCTCTGGGTACATCAGCGCAAACCGGATTGCGAGCATGCCGCCCATGGAATGGCCTAACACGTGTGTCGATTCGATTCCCAGGCTTTGGAGCAGCAGATGAGTATTGCGCGCTAATTGCTGCAACGAGAATTGGTATGCCGGGGGTTTTGATGATTTACAGAAGCCAATCTGATCGGGAATGACGACACGGTAGCCATGCGAGGAAAAGCGACGGGCGGTATCTTCCCATGTCGCGCCGCAGAAGTTCTTGCCGTGTAGTAGGACGACGGTCTTGTTCGAGGAAGAGCTAGTGTTTGTAGGGAGGACGTCCATATACGCCATCGAGAGGTTCGCACGTTGCGAGGTCAAGCTGTAGTAGTGTACCGGCCATGGATAAGTGTAGTTCCAGATGCTAGGCGGTACAACGGTTGCGCCCAGCGTGGTCGCAATGGATTGCGCCACAAGGAAGAGCTTGAGCTGCATCTTAAAGGCAATAGGAAGAGGCAAACGGGCAAGAGTGATTTCCACGGGTGAGAGTGCAGTGGAATATAAAGATTCTTGCGTTCCTGACAAGCATATGCTGTGCGATGACGCCTGCCAATCTACGAGGGCCTGTCTATCTAGACCCATGGCTATGGTTAAAACCCTGTCACGAACATGTAGTGTCCAGGCGCATGCTGTAAACCCGAACAAAATTTGTCCGTTAATGTCTCTATCGTTTCAGTAGTCCCCCAGAGACTTGCATTGGAACCTCCCAGCGACATGGCTTCGATTGATTGAGTTCCTATGGCTTTACAATTCAACAGACATGTCGCGATGAACACGATACGACGTAATCCTTGGCAAGGCCCCGAACAAGATTCATGGCGAGATCTAGAGCCTCACAATAATCCTCCAATCACAAGGAGTGTTGAGTATGTCGTCAACAGCGCGGCAGTCTCTTGTGTTGGGCAATCCGCACTCCACGCGATCAATGGATGACAGAAAAGAGCGTCGATGCCTTCTAACGCTAATGTGCTATACGATTCATCGTGAAGAAGATGGATAGACGGTGTCGGTCCCAAGATTTCCGAGCAGTGAGGGCGCTGGACCTGGAGCCCCCATAGACTAGGCTACAACCAGTCCAGGATTAGCTGCAGCATACCGGCCATCTTCATTTCCCCGCCCCAAACATGCAACTTCCACTTCTCCGTACCCGAAATTCAAGCCACGCCCCACGAATTGGCGCAAGCAACGCTGATTTACCCCCTGCAGCGCCTTTCAATCCATGATGCTGCCTCCGCGAGGTCTGCGGGCCAGTGTACAGCATGCCTAAACGGCTAAATTGCAACTTTCCCGACCTCGGATCACATTCTCAGTACCACCTCGCTATACAGCTTGTCATGACAATGCAATTGAATGCCAATCATTCTGTACGAACTACACGTCCATACCGCATAGATATTTAGGATGTGGTACTCAAAACACGGCCGGCGCGCAAGATTGTTGATATTCGCGCTACAAATGCCGCAAGGATGTGCATAGCTGCTCAAAGCTACAACACAAACAGCGGCAATAGCCTACACCAGTATTCTTCCAATGCCCCTGCCTAGCATCGATCTACTCGTCGGATTTCGGGGCTGGCCCGCCTTCAAAGGCTTGTTTCTGATAGCCTCATATGGAGAGTGGACCCTAAGGGCTAGCGCTACGGTTGTTCAACTACGAGCTTGACGCCATCCGGGTTACCGGTGAAATATAAGAAGGTCGAGATGGCTGAGGATTGATGTCTCAGCTGTCGATTGGACCTCCTCACTGGGTTGGACATTCCAGATGACTGTTCTCGCCACCCTTGTTGCTGCCGCCGCGGCCAGCTTGGTAGCCATCTCTCAAGCTTCGCCGGTAGCAAAGTTGAATGATACAGTCGGTGTGTCGAACGCGAAATCTTCTTTGACACTCATCTACCAAAACAACTTAAATGTATCGGACGACAAGAATCATATTGGCGCCATCATCCTCGACCCAGTTCCCCAAACCAGTGCATCAGCAGCTTGCGCCTCGTTGAACGAGAAGCTCATCACCAGAGCTACTCTGGAGCAGTACCAAGCTGACTTCAACGATGCTCTCTCGTACCAAGATTACGCCAAATACACTGATTCCGAGCGGGGCTACCATATTGACAACGGAGTTGTTTCCGTGGGCAATCATGTGAGCTACTCGTCCTGCGCGGAACCTCACGAGCGGCTGCCAGTGTTATGCACACAATCCGCCAACAACGGCTCATCAAGTGCCGGACCTATCGATGGCAGTATTGTTTCAGTAGCATCTGGAGGCAACACCTTTGTCGGCTACCGTAACCAGAAGTCCTTTAGGTTCCTCGGCATTCCGTATGCCGATACCCCCACGCGCTTTGAGTACTCTTCACTCTATTCCCAGAAAGGACAGGTCATCCAGGCTACTGAGTATGGGCCACAGTGTCTTCAAGGCGGTGGCGGAAGCGAAGACTGCCTGGTTTTGAACATCCAAACGCCTTTTATTTCCAAGTCTGGCAGCAAGGAAAAGCTGCGACCAGTTCTTTTCTGGATCCACGGCGGAGGGTTCACAGGAGGAAGCGGCGCAGATCCACTCAGCGACGGTGGTAATCTGGCTAGCAAAGAGGATCTTGTCGTTGTCAACATCAACTATCGTCTCTCTACGCTCGGTTTTCTGGCCATTCCCGGAACCGACATCATGGGCAACTTTGGCATTCAAGATCAAGTCACAGCTTTAGACTGGGTCATCGCCAACATTGCTTCGTTCGGTGGCGATCCAGAGAAGATTACGATTGCTGGTGGTTCCGCTGGTGCAGGCTCAGTTCGCGTGCATTTGGGCTCGCCAAAAGCCATTGGAAAGTTTCAAGGCGCAATCGCCATGTCTAACCTCGGGGGAGGTGTGACACTTGGCGTCGATGGCGACTACGGAACCACCTACTCAACCTACTACACCATCGAAGAAAGTTTCGACGTTGCCGGACCCCAGATCTTTGCTGCTGCGGGCTGCAACAGCACCGATTTATCGGCTCAGATTACATGTCTCAAACAAGCGAATGCGACGGACATAGTCGGTTTCAACACAGTGGCCCGCTACGTCGTCCAGGACGGAACCTACGTGGATACTTCCAACCTCATCCTAACGACTCGCAACGCCAGCACTGCACACATCCCCGTGATCTTCGGCGTCGTCCGTAACGACGGAGCCTCCTTCTCCACATACCCCGAAACACCAATCTCAAACCACAGCCAGGGCCTACAAGAAGCGCTCGGCATCAACAGCACTTGGGCTGAACGCATTATCGATTCTGGGCTATTCCCTCTGGTCAACACCGGCAACCTGACCCTTGATTCGTTCAACGTCTCCCAACGCATCGCCACAGACAAGACATTCCGCTGCGTCGATCAATCTACAGTCTACTCCGGAGTGCGATCAAATGCCTTCCAGAAAGCCTACTACTACCAATTCGAGCGATCCTTCGGCGGCTACGATCCCAACAATCTCGGGGGTCCTGTCAACGACAACCCCGAGAACCCTTACTTTCGCCTTCACGGTGCGGAAACGGACTGGTTATTCGGCACCCTGGATGATATTCGAGAGCCGGAGGACCTCTGGAGTGAACAACTCATCACTAGCTATTTCGCTGCGTTCGTCAGGGGCGGTGATCCAAACCCCAGCCTCAGTTATCTGGATGTGAGGGGGTATGAGAAGGAGATTGAAGGAGTGAAGAGGTTCGGGCCGTGGAAACAGGTGGGTGCGACTAAGAAAATGGGCGATGAGGTTCGGTTTTTGGACTGGCCGAGTAAGAGCGTGGGGTATCAGGATGTGGAGCAATGTGCATGGCTGGGGTATCCTTTGGATTATTACCTTGAGGGTGGCATCTGAGAGCCTTGCTATACCAGGAAATTGATAATTGCTACCGAAAAGATGGCCTCGTACATGGAGCGGGGTGGACTTCAAGATGCTGTTAGTGATAATTGCTTTCTCCAGAAACATATGAAGTTATTCAGGCTTCTACATATCCTTGTAGGACTGCAAACGGTCTGCCTATCTGGGTAGATACAGTCGAACTATCTAGCCTCGGCGGAACGATCTACCTGATCTAACGACTGGTTCCTCGTCCCCAGACTCACTCTCAATTATCATGTGTCCATCCAGGCCCTCAACTTCCTCGTCCTTGGACTCAACATTGTAGTCGCAGCCGCACCTTCGCCCAAGCACTCAAGAGCAGAGGCGTCAAGCTCAGCCTGATTCTCCTTTCCCTTCGCCCTCGCAAATCTATCCATATTCTGCCCATGGCCCGCGATGCCCTTGTTGTCTTTAGTATCCGGCCCTGTCGAACCAAGCGCACCAGCAGCATCGTAAAAGTCTCGGATGGCCTTGCGCATGTCTTCCTCTTGCAATCCACCTTCTAAACCTCGACCTTCAGTCTGTTTCCTAGCCTTAAATGCATCATACAACGCATCCTCTAAGGCCATGTCAGTATCATTCGCAGCGCAGCCAGAATACCGATAGTGTGTTTGCGAATCTCAAACAGGGGAATCATGCTACGAGCTGATGGCTTTTACAGCCTGATTTCTGCTTAGAACTTACTCTCAAAGGCATATATCAAGGCCATCACCCTCAAGGTACACACCACCTCCAACTCTGGCTCAGGACGGATACGCGCATACCCCTCCACTCCAATCAGAAGCCGCTCGCCATGAACGACGTTGTCGAGATTGAAGGGCGTTTCTTCAAGATCGAAGAGTGGCTCGCCGTTAATGTCGTGAGGAAATACCTCTCTAGGGGCCCGAGGTGCGGCCTTGATAGCGACGAGTATGTTATCATGCGACATGGAAGGCGTGATGATGAAGTTGTCGACTGTGACGTCCATATGTGGACAGTATAGCTGCAGAACGCGAGCGGACATGGCATTGGCGTATGGGTTTGTATGTATGTAAATGGGGAACGGGGCTATCAAATCTAACAAGTAGACCAAGAAAAGATGTATTGAAGAGAATCAAGCTAGAAAAACTGGGTGATTCTCTTTTGCGTCAAAATATCCCCCCTGAGTACAGCTGGAGACCGTTGAGATGGCTGCACACTGCATGTTTTCCTCCGCAACACCACAATTCCCCGTTCAAGACCCTTTGTCGCGTACGACAAGAGGGCCGATATCGAAATATAAACTTGGGTATCATTAACGTGAAACAAGCCTCAAGAGACCTCTAAAGCATTCTACATGGACTCGATCCAGCTACCAGCGAGCCAAATACCCGCACAGCCAGCCAACGCAGCAGCGCCATAAGCCTGCTTCGTCCATCCTTGCTCCTCACCCACCTTCCAAGCTCCTTCTCTGCGGAAGTTCTCCACAGGCCTCTCCACACTTACATTAGCAATACTCTGGTCATGAGACTTGGCGACTTTGACCGCAGTCCCCGCCTCCCGCATCCAGCCCGTTTCATTGCGCCCCTCAACCTCGACATTCTGCACGTTGCCGAAGAAATCCATTACCTTCCTATCCCTTGCTTCTCTCTCGCCGCCCGCAAAGAGATCGTATCTAATGCCTGGGTGACTGTGAATCTTTTCCTCATCATAGCTGTCAAATAAATCGCCCATTGTCAACTTGCTGGTTGGGTCTTTGACTTGGTTTTCTAGGAACTCTAGGTTATAGTAGGTATAGCGGTCGATGACCGCGACACCGACGTCGTTGTCGGCGTGGTGCGAGTAGGAGGATTGGTCGATTTCAGAGGAGCCGGTTGCGAGGATGTTGGGGGAGTAGAATTTCGAGTACATGGTGTTGGCCTGGCAGGTGTCTATCATGAAGAGGATTTCGTGGTAACTGTATCATTGGACGTCAGTTGCTGGTGGTGGAGTGTAGAGGGGGGAGGTAACTTACCGCTTCTTCTCCCACATCTGACCAAATGCATCAGCCAGATCGAATGCGCTGATTTCCTCAGCGTCTTGGAATTTGAGGAACTCGTTACCGCCATGGCCAGTCATGTAGACCAGGATGTTACTCCTCTCGTCTGTCATCAACCTCTTGCTTCGTGGCATGTCTTCGCCCACTCTGTCTGTCATCAACCTGATAAAATTCTCAACCGTGACTTCGTATCCTCTGTAATCCACCTCGATGTTGTCGCCGTAGAGATCAAGCGCGCGGTCGGCGTTGTTGTAGACGGTGCCTGGGAAAGCATTCCGGGGGTTGCACGCCATGTCGTCGGGCAACATGAGGATGATTTGGGAGTCAGGAATGCCGAGGCGTTTGACGGTGCGGTAGAGGGAAAGAACATTGGCAAGGTGGCGGTAGTTGAACCAGAAGCGTGAGGTCGAGACAAGGACAGCCCAATTGGAGGTGTGTTCGCTGGCGGCGAAGGGTGCCGCCAGCAGAGGCAGCAGTATCGTGGACAACTTCATCGCGATATACGGAAGACAAAAAACTCCAGAGGGATTAGTGAACGTAAAGAGAGTGATATGAGGTAGGAAATAGGCCGCGACGCGCTCCAAGCCCAGGAGTTCACGATGCACGTCTTGGTGCTTGGTTGGTGAGATCTGACAAATCGGAGATAAGCCGCATCTAACATCCGCCCGTCATCACGTGGTGGATCATCGACGCTAGACAGACCAGGCTTGCATCATCGCGTGTGCACATGCCCTAAGCACGCCATACCAAGTCGAGGTAAACCCGTTATCTTCCTATCAGGTGGACCTTCTTCCTGTCTTCTTTTTTGGTTTCCCAACTACATGCTTCCTTGACATCACGCTGGCTGAGTCGATTCAGCTTCAGAACATTTCGAGCATGGCGCCAGACCGGGGTTCCGCATCGTTGGATAATGAAAGAGTCGGGCAGGGTGAAGAGACAGAAGATGGGGTGCTGAGCCGCAGCAGGACCGGGACCCGCAGTTACCTAGCTGAGCAAGCGTCGCAGCCGCAGAACTTCACGCTACGAGGTGTTTTGGTCGGCTTGGCCATTGGAGTGGTGATTTGCTTCTCTAACATGTATTTTGGGCTGCAAACTGGTTGGGTTAGCAGTATGGCTATGCCTTCTGCGCTGATCGGGTTCGCGTACTTCAAGGTGGTTGCAAAGACGCTCAAACTGCCGTTCACACCGGTGGAGAACGTCCTTATTCAATCGGTCGCGGGATCAGTCGGAACCATGCCTCTTGGATGTGGGTTTGTGGGTGTCGTTCCAGCATTGAACTACCTCCTGAAACCGGAGGAAAATGGTCCCTTGGATATTAGTCTCTGGAAATTGATCGTCTGGGCCGTGGGTATCTGCTTCTTTGGTGTCGTGTTCGCCGTACCGTTGCGGAAAGAGATGATCATCAGAGAGAAGCTCAAGTTTCCGAGCGGGACCGCTACTGCGCTCTTAATTAGGGTACTCCATGGAGACGAGAAGTCCAAGAACGCGGTGGCTCGTGAGCAGGAACGATCAGACGGTGAAGGAGAAACCCAGGGACTATTGCAGGGGTCAAGCGCACAGCGTGAGGAGCATGACCTCAGACCATCATTAGACGACAACATGAAAGATCCAGAGCAAGAACTTGGCGAGGATGGGGACTGGAAAGCGAAGATAAGGCTCCTGTTGATCTCATTTGGTGGATCCGCGCTTTTCACCGTCGTATTCTACTTCATCCCGCAACTGCACGACATCCCCATCTTTGGCCTTCCACTAGCACAAAATTGGCTCTGGACGTTGAACCCCTCACCAGCCTATGTCGGCCAGGGTATCATCATGGGTCCAGCAACAACACTGCATATGCTCCTGGGTGCGATTATCGGCTGGGGTATACTCTCACCACTTGCAAAGCACAAAGGATGGGCCCCAGGACCTGTCTCCGACTGGGCCGACGGTTCCAAAGGATGGATCGTGTGGGTATCACTCGCAATCATGCTGGCAGACTCCCTCGTCAGTTTAGGATGGCTGCTTCTACGGCCACTCGTCACCATTGCGAGAGCATACTATCCAACCGCCAGAGACATCTTCCAATCGCACACCTGGAAAGAAATCTTCACATTGAACATCACACCGAGGCAGCAATATACACAAATTAGCCACGGCACATCCGCCAACCCATTGACAGCTATCAAGCAACACCTTGCGGAGGGTGCAGAGCCCGATGCGCCACCTGAGCACCTCGTCTCCAACCGCACCACAATAATCGGTCTTATCGCCTCTTTAGTTCTCTGCGTCGTTGCCGTCCACGTATCCTTCCCCGGCCTCATCCCCCTTCGCCTCACGCTGCTATCGCTCGTGCTCGCCCTCGTCCTGTCCATCATGGGCGTCCGCGCGCTCGGCGAAACAGATCTCAACCCCGTCTCCGGCATTTCCAAGCTCACCCAACTTGTCTTCGCACTTGTCACGCCGACCACGGGCCCAGGAGCCAAGAACGCCGTCATCATAAACCTGGTTGCAGGCGCAATCTCCGAATCAGCCGCATTGCAGGCCGGCGATTTATTGCAGGATTTGAAATGCGGGCATCTCCTCGGCGCTGCTCCCAATGCTCAGTTCTGGGGCCAGATGATCGGTTCTGCGGTTGGCGCTGTTATATCAGCAATCGTGTACAAGCTTTATACAAATGTGTATACTATTCCTGGTGGCCTGTTTGAGGTGCCGACGGGATATGTATGGGTTTTCACCGCGCGACTGGTGACAGGCAAGGGCTTGCCGCCTATGGTTAAGGAATGGGCCAGTGGAGCGGCTGTAATATTTGCAGTTGGTACTATGGTCAGAGTGTGGGGTAACAATAGGAAGCAGAGAGGTTTGAGCGGATGGTGGATTGACTTTGTGCCCGGTGGAATTGCTGTGGCTGTTGGTACGTCTTCCTTTCTCTCTACATGTCGACTTTGCTAACGCGCTCATAGGCATGTACAATACGCCTTCTTTCACGTTGGCACGTACCATCGGCGGTCTGCTCAGTTTGTGGTGGCGACGCTGGAAGGGCAGAAGTGAAACTCCCATCATTGTGCTCGCGAGTGGGTTGATTCTCGGGGAGGGGCTGTTTAGTATCATGAATCTCTTTTTGGCGAGCTTGAAGGTACCGCATCTGTAAAGTAGCGGCCTAGACTATCGAGTTAGCTCGTCTGTTGAAGAGCATGAATACCTTTGGACCACGTTCCTAGCTGAAATTAGGTCTCCTGAGTAACACGTTTGTAGGCTGCGCAAGCCAGGTTCAAGCGGCTCGGCACTCGCAGCGAAAATAGGAAACAGAGTGCCATGATGCCAATGTTCTATGCGGGTAAGAGGGGAAAAAAGCCATGCGTACCTCCAAGCCCACCCTCCCGCGCTAACGTCACCATCGTGATCGCCAATGCACCCCAGAGAACCCACAAAAAGGGCGCTCCACACTTCAGCATCGGAAATAAATCTGGGATAGTGGTAGCCCAGGTTCTACAACACGCATCTACGCAATCTGTATTCCACCTATATCATCGCTGTACAGGAACCAACAGATGTGACTGCGTTGACGAGACTAGAGGCTTTGTCTCCGCGGCGGGAATAATCCGCTCAAGCCCTCCTTGACACACGTCATTTCTAGCGCAAAAGGGCCACACCAAGGCTGACGGCGCATGCGGATGTTGTTTCCCCCCATGAGAAAGTCGATCTTACTAGTTGGATGAGGGGGAATACGCGATCGGCTCCAATGGCGTTGTCGCGTCTTTGTAGTATGAGATTATGCTGTGACGTCTTGTGGTTGGCGAGAAGCCGAGGGTAAGGGGGAGGAAGAGAGGTGCTTAAGCACCGACGGTCTCTACGCTGTCCTTTAGATTCTGCTCGTTTTGTTGTTACTGGAGCGTGTGGTCTTTGGAAGTAACCATTCTTTTCGATCCACTCTCGCTCTCAACGTCCTGCTATCATGACGACTCAAGGACCGATGGCTCCGGGGCCTTCGATTACGCGGGACTGGGCAGACGACCATTCGGATAACCGTCTGAATAGCGTTACCTCTGGCAATAGTGAGTGTTCTTCGAAGAAGAAGGATGCAAGGCAAACGCTGATGTTCTGTGCCACGTCAAGGCGCCACACCTCTGACGCAAGCACGTACACAACAGTCTTCGCATTCAGTAGACTCTGAGCTCTCAGCCCACCGAACATCGTCAAGCGCCCAGCGAAAGCGATCGATACTCGGCTTACACCCTCAAGCACCGATCGATGAAGAGCATGACGATGCTCCACAGTCGGAATTGCTATGGTCACGGATACGAATCGTGATGAGAGAGCCGTTTGCGGAGTTTTGGGGTACTGCCATAATGGTCATGTTCGGTGATGGCTCGGTTGCGCAAGTCTTGCTTTCAGCAGGGCAGCCGACTGCTCCTGGAGGTAACGGCTTTGGGGAGTATCAATCGATAAACTGGGGGTAAGTTGGCAGACCTTTGCAGTTTGAAAGGTGTATTGCTAACGTGAAGTAGCTGGGGTCTAGGCGTCATGCTAGGACTATACGTGGCTGGTGACTCTGGAGCATATCTCAACCCTGCGATTACCTTCAGCAACTGCATCTATCGCCAGCTTCCATGGCGCCGCTTCCCCATGTACTTTGCTTCACAGATGCTTGGGGGTTTCTTCGGATCTGGCATCGTATACGCGAATTACATCAGTGCCATTGACTGGTTCGAAGGCGGGAAAATGCGGACGGTGCCTCCTGCTGAGAAGGCTACGGCAGCCATCTTCTGTACGTATCCGCAGCCGTTTGTGACCAAGACCAGCCAGTTCTTTTCGGAGTTCATCGCAAGTACGCTGCTCATGTTTGTAATCTTTGCTTTGAAGGATCCGAGCAATAATGGTGTCCCCAAGGTAAGAGATCCTAAAAACGTGTGGTTCAGGCTGCTGACAAGGTTCGCAGAGTGACAAGTGGTTTCCATTGTGTTTGTTTTTCCTCATCTTTGGGCTTGGTTCTTGCTTTGGCTGGCAGACTGGTTATGCCATCAACATCGCTCGTGACTTCAGTCCAAGATTGATGTCTTATGCTCTAGGATATGGCCATGAAGTTTGGTCAGCGGGCGGATATTACTTTTGGGCAAGTCTCTTCAAGAACGGGTTCGGGACTTTGCTAATCATCGACCAGATTCCAATGGTGGCTCCTTTCCTTGGATGCGCGTTTGGCGGGTTTCTTTACGACATCTTTATCTATACTGGACCCAGTCCCATCAACTCGCCGTGGCTTGGATTGAAGCAGCTCACACCTGGAAACGCGAGGCGCGCAAGAAGAGAGCATATACGGAGAGAGAAGGAGGAAGGAATTGTTTGAAACATGGTTATTCCGATACCTGACAACACTTACTATGTCTTTGCATAATCTATAATGGCGAGATCATTGATGCGCGATGTGATGGGCTTTGAATGTGAAAGAGCTTTCGGTGCTTAGTCATCCACGCGTGTCGAGGGTGTGACGCCACTGCCCCGCTGGGCTGC
Source organism: Stemphylium beticola (assembly GCA_029100535.1). Classification (NCBI taxonomy): domain Eukaryota; kingdom Fungi; phylum Ascomycota; class Dothideomycetes; order Pleosporales; family Pleosporaceae; genus Stemphylium; species Stemphylium beticola. Next base: position 13,402 of record JARBXR010000105.1, on the reverse strand, counting down.
CCTGCCCGCAGGCCGCTGTCACCCAAACTTTGAGTCACTTTACAACTGCACTACACCACCACGTCTCACATAGTTTTCGCGCACCTCACGCCTTCGTCTCATATCTGATCACTACGAAATCAGCAGCACATCAAAATGGCAAAGAAAGGTGCCGCCGGCGGTGGGGAGAACTCGAAGAAGGCACAGGGTCAAGCCCGCAAGGCAGACGCCGCCGCATCAAAGCAGGCAGCAAAGAACCAGCAAGTAGAGAAGGCAGAGGCGGAGGAATGGAACAAGGGCGCCAAGTCAAATGCTAAGGCGTGAGTGGCACTGCAGCTTTGCGCAAATAGAAAACTGATAAAGCGCAGTGAGGCGGCCGCAGAAAAGGCCGCAGAGGCAGCCCGCAAGAAGGCGGAGAAGGAGGCACTGCTCCGCGAAGAAGAAGCCTCCCTACCTTCGAAGCCCAAGGGCAAGGCACCAAAAGCCGAAAAGAAGCCCCGCGGCATCGACTCGGCACTCGGCTCCCTCGACGGAAAGCCCTCGGCTCTCAACGCGACCGGTATCGACAACGCGCTCGATGCTTTGGACATTACAGGAAACAGCCAAGACAAGGTGGATCGTCATCCCGAGAGGCGATTCAAGGCTGCATATGCTGCTTACGAGGAGAGGAGACTGGACGAGATGAAGGATGAGAAGGGCTTGCGACGACAACAGAAAGTCGACCAGATTCGAAAGGAGTTCGAGAAGCACCCCGACAACCCATTCAACCAGGTCACTGGATCGTACAACATGACGAGGGAGGAGTTGGCAGCGGTACGAGAGTCGGAGAAGTCCAAGAAGGAAAAGAGGTTGGCGGGTGTGAACTGAGGAGGTCGTGGAGGACGGCAGTGTTTGCATTCGCGCAGGGTATTCATATTACGGCGGGCGTTCTGGTAAAACTGGGACTAGACGTCTCTATGGATGAGCATCAGATTTGCCGAGGGATATTCTTGGGGCTTTTGCTCAAGTCTCGCTTGATGAAGAACGCCCAGGGTCAGTAATCTCGACTGTTCCTTGGATCTTGGTTCAATTTGGTTGCTTTTGCTTGTGACGATCTTTCAGCCCCGGCGCCATGGCGACTCCGCCACACCTATCAGTCATGCAGGCACGGCTTCGGTGACATGCTTCGGGCCCGGTGATGGTCGGAAGATGTCCAAAAGCACTGTAGCAAGTAGCAAGCGACTGGTCTATAGTTAGCAGCGGATCAGCAACAACACAGCTGCGGTTACACTGGGAGCACAGTCAGAAATCCGCTAATTCAAACAATGAAGGACAAGGCGCCAAATTGACGAGAGGCCGGAACAGCCAAGCGGCCCCAGGCCTGAAACATGGCGACTAGCAAGTGATTGGTTGGCGCATGCTTTGTTCCTGCGTTTCGAAACGCCCGCTTACCCAACCCCTGCTTCCACCCGCGCGCTCCTACCCCGGACATTGAATGATCAAGCAAATGAGCCCCACGCGAGTCAGACTGTAGATAATGTCTAGCCCCTTCACCATGGGGGCTTTCTTTCTCCATTCACATTCAAACTGCGTGCGCGGTACACGATCGTTACTTTCCTTTCACTCTCTCCCTTTCCACCTTTTCTACCTTCTCTTTTCTTCTCTACCAACCTCTTTACATTCGTTTCTACACAACCATGAAGTGCTTTTCAACTGCTGGAGCTGTGCTCCTCTCAGCTTTTGCTGCAACCGCCGGCGGTATTGAGTTTGACCCGCAGGATGAAGGTAAGAATCTTTTATTAAGTCGTATACACAACTTGTAAACTAACCAAGCCAGCCTCCATCCTCAGCGTCACCCGACAGTATGCGTACAGCTTGATGTCGATGTACCAAGGCAATGGCACAAACCTTCCCAAGGAAGACATTGGCATCTGGCCACAGCCACATTACTGGTGGGAGGGCGGCGCAGCATGGGGTGGAATGATTGAGTACAGCCAGTTTAGCGGCGACGATTCGCATGTCAAGACGCTCCAGCAAGCTTTGACTGCCAACTACGGACCCGACAACGACTTTATCTTGTCCTATCGCAAGAGCCAAACTGTAAGTAAGACTCGAGTATAATGATGAGGACCAAGCTGACCGAAACTCAAGGGTAACGACGATCAAGCTTTCTGGGCTCTCGCCGTCATGAGCGCACTTGAGTACCAGTTCCCAGACCCTGCGCAAGCGCCCGCAAACTATCTCGAGGTCGCTACAAACGCTTTTGAAAACATTGTCGGACGATGGGACGAGACGACTTGCGATGGTGGCCTGAAATGGCAAATCTACCCAGAGAACTCGTACGGATACAACTACAAGAACTCCATTTCCAACGGCTGCGCCTTTGCTCTCGGTGCACGCCTTGCTCGCTACACTGGTGAGCAAAAGTACGCCGACTGGGCTGTCAAGATCTACGACTGGATGAACAAGGTTGGGCTCATTACCGACAAGTTCGAGGTGTTTGACGGGACCGACGACGCGACTGGTTGTGCAAAGGTTGCCGACAAGACTCAATGGACCTACAACAACGCCATGTTCCTTCACGGCTCGGCCTTTATGTACGACTACACCAATGGCGACGAGACCTGGAAGGATCGCACATCTGGCTTCCTCGACCACGCCGAATTGCTCTTCTTCCGTCCTTTCGAGAATGCCACTGACATTATGTATGAATGGGCATGCGAGACGGGCGAATCTGGACGTCACTGCAACCTCGACCAGCAATCTTTCAAGGCGTACCTCTCTCGCTTCATTGCAAAGACTGCGATGCTGGCTCCCTTTACCAAGGACAAGATTGTGGAGTACCTTACTGCGTCTGCTGTTGGTGCTGCCAAGTCCTGCTCCGGCGGTGACGATGGAAAGACGTGCGGTAGCAAGTGGTACACGGGAGGCTGGGACGGTACTTCTGGTGTTGGCCAACAGTTGTCAGCATTGGAGGTCACTCAGGCGCTCTTGATGATCAAGAAGAACACGCTTCCCGCGAAGAACAGCGCGCAAAAGCCCTCTACAAGCGCTACGCCAAAGCCCAGCTCCGAGCCAGCCCCGTCCACAGCAAAATCCAGTGCGGCCGCTCCTTTGTCCACTCTGCTCTCGTCTAGCCAGGTGGTTGCTCCTACCGAGGCTGTTCCCACTCAAGCTGCTCCTACTTCCAGCGAGATCCACCAGTCCCCTTCGCCGAGCAAGATCCCGTCCAGCGAGACTCCGGCTAGCATGGTTCCTGAACCGGTTTCATCAAAGGTCCCCGAAGCTATTCAGGCTCCTACTTCGACCTTGGCCATCCCATCGCTTGTTGTCGCTACCAGCAAGACCTCTAGCTCGGCTCCCGCTTCCTCTGGTAAGCCAGGTGGCCAGTTCGATGAGGCTCCTTTAAGCGCTTCCTGTGCGAGCAGCGTGACCAAGACTGTCACCATTTCGGCCGTCTCTTCGACTTCCACCACTAGCTGCACACCCAACGTGACCACTACCGTCTACGTCCCAGGCATCGAGACCGACTCTGCTCCGTCTCCTTCAGCACCTGCCCCGGTTGTGCCCGCCGTCTCTACAACGCTCACTCTGGTGTCGCCGTCTACTAACAGCAGCGCACCTAACCCGACATCGCCAACCGAGTTCCTTGGCGCAGGCTCCTCTCTCACTGCCAGCAGCTCTGCTCTGGCTATCTTCGTGGCCGCAGCTGTCTTTGCTTTTGCCTAGATGTCGACACCCCCTTACTCTTTAATATTGTACATATACCCTTCTTGATTGATAGACTACCATATTCTCGGGTCTACTTATGGAACCCTTAAATACAATGTATATTGGTTCATTCATGCTTCTCCTCGTGTTCGAATGGTGGCTTGTCGTGTTGTTGAAACCGCGTATGGGCTGAAAGTTGGAGCTGGACGCCACTACCCCACCATGGAAAAAGGGCCGGCAAGATTAACGTGCAATGACATAGCGAACTATCCCGCTACCCCGGCCCGTCTGCATCCTCTCCACGTATCCGAGCCCAACAACGAGAATAGCGTTCCGAGTAGGCGAATGTTGAGTACTTGTATCTCTCAGCAATCCACAAAAACTCTCGTCGCTCGGCATTCGGCTATCCAAGGATCTGCTGACGGTCGGAGCTTAACTGTGGCCTGATGTTCTCCAGCACGCGACAACAAACCCGTAGAGAAAGTGCTAGAAGGTAGAAGGTGCGTGCAACACTATGGCAAAATTCGGAAACAGAGACTGACGTTGCGAATAGCTTCCAGCCCATCTCATCCATCAGCGAACCCGCGCCGCAGTGAGCGCACTGCAAACCGCCCTCACCCCTCGATCGCTATCGCTGTCGCATTTACCCTCGAGTCCGCGTACCACCACGCACCACCAGCCATAGGAGGCTACGTCAATCTCGCCCTCGCATCGGCGCAGATACTCTTCCTCTCTTTCATCGGCAGCATCGTCGTGGTCTAGACAGCCGTCATGGCGACCGAAAAGAGAGACGCCAAGGGCAAGAAGCTCGCGGTGATGAACAAATACGTCTACGATGCCTTTCTGTGGACATTTTCAATATTGGTCGAGCTCTTCTTCCGAGAAGTACATCCCAGGAGTAGTTGGAAAGTGCCTAAAGAAGGCCCTGTCATTTTCGTGTGCGCCCCGCATGCGAACCAGGTAGGCGACGATGTGATTGTTGGGGATGGTGGAAGCTGACAGATGGTAGTTTGTTGACCCCCTCATGTTGATGCGAGTCGTGAAAAAAGAAGCGGACCGCAGAATTCAGTTCCTCATCGCCGATAAATCTATGAAACGCAAGTTTGTGGGCGCAATGGCTGGCTTGACGGGTGTCGTGCCTGTAGGAAGAGCCATGGATATGACCAAACCAGCCACCGGCAAGATATACCTCCCAGATCCCATCAACGACCCCACTCTAGTCCGCGGTGTAGGCACCAACTTTGAAGACAAACTGTTCCAGGTTGGCGGTTCGCTCGTACTCCCGAAAGTAGACAACAAGGCGGCGACTGCGGAGATTCTAGAGATCAAGGGCCCGGAAGAGATCAGGCTCAAGCGTGGCTTCAAGGGAGGTGTTGCAATGCAGCAAATGACTGGACGCAACGACATGACCAAGGACGGCACATTTGTTGGTGGAGCAGACGCCAAAAAGGGCATTGCCGACGGCTATGAAGGAACTTCTTTCCAGGTTGCGCCCAAGCTTGACCAGACGGAGGTTTACGATGCTGTGCATGCGGTTCTTCACCACGGCGGAAGCATTGGTATCTTCCCCGAGGGTGGTAGCCATGACCGTACCGACCTTCTGCCTCTCAAAGGTGAGCGCCCACTTGATCACAACAATTTCATCATTAACATCCCCCAGCTGGTGTCGCCATCATGGCTCTCGGTACAGTCCAAACCAAGCCTGACTGCAATCTCAACATCATCCCGGTTGGTATGAACTACTTTCACGCGCACAAGTTTCGCTCAAGGGCCGTCATTGAGTTTGGAACCCCTATCCACGTACCACCTGAGCTCGCCCAGAAGTTTGACGGGCCTGGAAGAAGGGAAGCTATTGGCGAGATGTTGGAGACTATTCGTCAGGGCCTCATCTCTGTGACTGTCACAACCCCGGATTACGACACACTTATGGTATGCACGGCGCACAGACATCTTTGACTATTCATCGCTAATCTTGTTGATAGGTCATTCAAGCTGTACGCCGTCTTTACAACTCCAAGGGCACGAAACTACCGCTACCCAGGATTGTCGAGCTGAACCGCCGTCTCGTCCAAGGCTACGAACGATACAAGGACGACCCCCGCATCGTGGAGCTCAAGAAAGAGGTTACGACTTACAACGGCAAATTAAAGGCCCTTGGCCTCCGAGACCATCAAGTACAATATGCAAAGATGCATCCCATTACAGCTGCCGGTCTCTTCTTCTACCGCCTTGGAAAGCTACTGTTCCTTAGTCTGCTCGTCCTTCCCGGAACCCTCCTCTTCAGCCTGGTTTTCATCGTCACCAAGGTCGTCTCGATTAAAAAAGCAAGAGAGGCGCTCGCCGCATCGAACGTCAAGGTCCAAGCCAGAGACGTCATGGCTACCTGGAAGCTTCTTGTTGCCATGGCTGCCGCACCAGCAGCTTATGCGTGGTATGTGTGTCTTGGGCTCTACTGGTACTCGTACAACAACTGCAACGGATATCTCCCAGATGGTATTCAGAAACGCTGGCTCATCCTCCCTCAACTCGTCGTCTACGTTACACTCACCTACGGCGCTCTCCGATTCGGCGAGGTCGCTATGGATATTCTCAAATCCCTCGGACCGCTCTGGAAGATGATGAATCCCTTTTCCAACAGCGAGCTCGTCAAGCTGCAAGAACGCCGTGAGAACCTTGCCCAGCGCGTCAACGACATCATCAACGAGCTCGGCCCAGAAATGTACGAGGACTTCCACTCCAAGCGCATCGTAGAAGATCCATTTATCAGAGGAGACAAGCAAGACCGTCCCCACACGCCACCTGGAAAATCCGACGAAGACGCCCGCAAAGAGGCTGATCAAGACATTGAGACATACGACTACCCCACTTCCCCGGGCTCCATCAATGAAATACCGCGCAACGAATCCTTCCACGACCTTGCAAACCAAGACTTTTTCTCTAGCAGACCGCAGACGCCCAAGAAGAGCCATAGCAGGAATAGCAGTAGCTTGAACCTTAGCGGCTTCCAGCTCAAGCCGTTTAGCACTATTGATGGCAACATGGATGAGGTGAAGAGGAGGTTGACGGATGGAGTTAAGCAGCGGACGAGGAAGAGGAGGAGTAGTGGGGAGGGGAGTTGGGATGATGGTGAGGATGGGGAGGGGTTGACTATGGGGCGGAAGGAGAGGTCGAATACAAAGTAGATTTGGGTTGGCGTTGGTTGTGCGTTAGTATTACTGAAGATACCACTTTTCCCGTTTCTATTTTTTCTTCTCTCTTATGGTAGAGAATTGAACTTGAATTGCATCAACTCAATTTAGATTATCCTTTGCTGTATGTTTTATACTTTTATACTTGTGCTTGCTATGCTACGCTATAAACAAAAAACTCCACTTGGCCTTGATTCATTCGCTGTGTTCACATGGTTCGCCAGATATCTATGCCATAACAATAAGAGACAAATAAGAAAAAAATAGGTGAGGGGGGAAATGAAAGAGAAAGAGGAAGAAACCCAAGGGTATCCAAAGTGTCGAACCCACGTACCAACTTCACCGCTATGCCAACCAACCATATCCAACATATGCCATTGAATCCAATTCCCCCAGCTCGCACGTAAACAAAGGAAAGTAACGACCCTATGTCCTGTCCGTAACCACCCCAACACAAAAAAGACGCGAAACCTACAGTGAGTGGAATCACCCCACAACAGCCTTCTGACTCAACTTTTCCAAAAACCCACTTAAATCCTCCTTTTTAATCTCAATAACGCACGCTTCGAAACTATCCATGCGAACACGCGCACCAGTCTCGCGAACAACCTCTTGAAACGCATTACCGAAGCGGTTGCGACCAGACCCACGCCTATCATCCTCATCGTCGTCGGAGTCGTTGTCAGAGGACTCGTCTTCCGACTCGGAAGCTTCAGATTCCGTATCATCAGCGACCTCGTCTTCTTCGAGGCCAGCAGCAAGGTTTCGCGCAACACGGGCTTTGCGCCGTTGAAGTCGTTCTTCTTCCTTCTTCGCGAGTCTGGCTTCCTTGGCTTTGAGTTTGGCTTCGCGTTTTTGGAGACGCGATTTCGCGGATTCGGTTGTGCCGCCGCCGCCGAGGCCGACGACGACGTAGAGACCGCGCGAGTCGTCGAGGCCGGCCATGACGAGCTCGCTGCCTTTGTTTTTGCTCTTTGTGCCGTTGAGCTCGACGATGGCTTCCGCGATCCAGAGGGCGAGTTTGGTTAGGGCGCCTGGGTGCGTGAAGAGTTGCACGTCGGGGCCTTCTTTTACGACGGCCATGCGGAACGCGCGCAGGTGACGGATCTGTTTCTTTTCGATCAACGCGGTTCCTGTGCGGAGGATGGCGCGGTGGAGGTGTTGGGCGGTGCTGATGTGTTCGACGAGGAGGTCTATGCTGCCTAGAGCGTCGTATGCGGTCCAGAAACGGCTGGTGATGTGTTCTTGGGCGAGGTCCTGCTGTTCTTGGGTGGAGGAGGGGATTTCGACGTGGTCGTTTGTTCCGACAAAGTTTGCGCTGTCGAGGGCGGATTGGTTGAGGTTCTTTGCATCACCAACTTCAAGAATAGCACCCAGGACGACACCGGCATCGATGGCGGAGAGACAGGCTTTCCAGCCCCAGCAGCGGACAAAACCCCATCCATCCTTGGGGTCGCTTGTACTTGACTTTGGGGGAACCAGGCCATCAAGACCGTATTGTGGTGCGAACTTGAGCAGGCGTTCCCGTAAGCCACGCTTCAGCTCCATGTCCATGTGTGTATATCTTTGCTTGCACTCGGTAAGGGAGACACCCATTTTCGCGAGTAGTTTGGCAAGCCGCTTTTGCCCCGCATCGCTCCAGATGTGTAATTTGGCGGAGAGGTAGGGGGAGTGTAGCATGCTCTCGTATAGAGACCAGTGTCGAAGGAGAAGGAAACGAGGTTCGGGAGAGAGGCGGATGGATTTGTCGGTTGCTGAACGAGCGCTTGTAGGAATGACACCCCAGACTTCGCCCATTGTCGCGTCGCGGGACACGCTTGAGGCATCTGTGACGGGATTCAATCGGCGTACTTCGTCTCGCAGTACTGATCGTATGTTCTCCCCGCGGTTACCATTCCACCCTGCTGACCCGCCTTGTGCTGAGAGTGGGTTGAGCCCAACCCCGCTTCCTGTTCGTCCGTACAGTTCCAGACTGCTGACACCGACGATGGCATTCCATAGCAAGTCGTTGTCTTCGCGGCCGAGTTCGGAGGCTAGGTTGTATACGAGGGAAGAGACGGGGTCTGAGTAGGAGGTACCGAGTTCGTAGTACTTGTCGAGGGTGCCCATGTACTTGTCCCGCTTCTTGATGAGTTGCCTTCGTAGGCTTTTGACGGACTGTTCTTTGGGAGCAGCTACTGATGGGGATGCTGACCGGCTACGGGAGTCTGAACGTGAAAAGTCGGAGGATCCGCCTAATTGGTTTGCTGCAAGGAGGCCTCGTCGCCGTCGCGGTTCGGGAGAGGATGGTATTGAGCCGCCCTAGACATGTTAGCACGGCCTTTCATGCGTGAACGCTGAACTAACCGAATTACTCCTCCGTCTTTGTGCTGGCCGCTCGTCGTCTGTCATGTCGTCATCCGAGTCTTCCCCTTCACCCCATGACTTTCTCTTTTTCGGAGCCTGTCCAGACGGCGGCTCCTCGTCTTCTGGATCCGAGTCGCTCAAGTCGTCTTCCTCCCCCACTTCAGGCATTTCCTCGAGCCCCGCATATGCTTCCCGCTCCGCCTGCATCTCTTCCTCGATATCGCCATCATCAAAGACTATGATCCCACCTCTTGACGACTGATATGACTGCAGAATCTTGCCCTTGTCCACACCGGCCTGTCTCCGCACAAACTCTCCTGTGGCGGGGTCCTGACTGATGGGGGCGGCAAAAACATTGGTAAGGTTCCACGGCCGTCTCGCGTCCAGAAGCCAGATTTCGACATCGCCGGTCCCGCCTTCTCCATTCTCGTCCACGTCCAGACCCAGTATCTCTTCCATGTCTACCATGCCTCCCACACCCAGACACACGACTACGCCTCCACTTCCGCCCTCGGTTGTCCGCATCGGCCGTACCAGCTCATCCGCCGCTCGTGATAGGTCGCCATAACCGGCAATTGGCTGAATCTTGTGGGGTATGTAGTCGCGCTTTAGCAACGCGGTGAGTATTCGACAGGCACAAAGCGCGTCTGGTTCGAGGGCGACTAGGAGCAGAACGGGCGGGGCGGCGGCATGTGTTCGTTTTACGAGGTTCTGATACAGATGTGCTATCAGGTTCCGCGGGAGGTACATGTCGGTAGGAGGTATGGATGTCTAACCTGCGTGCAGGCGTCGAGAATGCGCGCGGGAAGACGCGTCTAGTAGATTTTGTAAGGACTGGTGGGGGTCGGCGTAAGGTTTACTGTATGCTCAGCATTGGGCGGGGGAATAATAGAAGGTATGATTAAAATATAGAGTACTGGAGAAGGGCAATTCATGTGCGTGGATTGCAGGTGCTTGCACAGCGACAAGTGGTAGTACTGAGGATGTGACCGACGCGTTGGGCGCTAGTCTCGGAAACGGCCTCGCGTCGGCGCGCCTCTGACGTGAACATTCACTTCCGACTCGATTCCGATCGCGTCTCATCTCCTTTAATCATCACATCGTCATCCGTTACGCTATATTCCAAGACTTTAAAACGCACAGAGTAAAACATTCTGAACAGCTGGCGCATCAGTGACACAAAGCAAAATGACTTTCTCAAGCGAGGTTTTACTTTGATTCTTTCTATGCCATGGTCCCCCAGTAGAGAATGCCATCACAGCGATGATGCTGACGAATTCTAGCTTCAGAAAGAAGAGCCAGGTACTGTAAACATCTGCACATTTTCTCTGATGGAATTGTATGACCGCCTCGATCTTTTCCCTCTGTGCTTTACCTGCACCGCCACGTAGCCCTAGTTGGTCATCAATTCACCTCGATGCGCGATCAGAAATCGACCTAGCGCTGGCTCTCTCCTCTTTTGCCTGGCTCGCGCTTAGACTGCGAAGCTATCTTTAGGCCATGCTTCACAACGTTCGCCCAAACCCGTGCCACTGATTCAGGCTCTGCAACCTCTTGCTTGTGAGCAACCTCACAATGCACTAAAGACGGAACGATGTCGTAACGATGGTCGAGGTTCTTGCCGTGAGCATCACCCCACTTGGTGAGACCTGGATTGACGATGAATGCAACTGTTCCGTCCTCACAGTCCTCGCCGTCAGGGTCTGGGATGCACTTCATCGTGTCAGCGTCGAACTTGTCCCCAAGTTTAGGCCAGGTAACTTGTAAGCGAACGCGCTGTGCTGCCATTTGTATCGCAAACGAGAATGCTTTGTCGACAATGTTCTGGACATGCTGAATCGCGGGGACGATAGAAGAAACGCGCGACAGATGCCTTCCAATGGTGTTGAGCGTCTCGGCCCGCAAAGCAAGGATTTCGGCATCAAGCCTCTTCGTTACATCCTGCTCTTTGCCATTCGTGATAGTTTCTCGATCTACCAGGTCTAGCAAACTCTCTATCGTTGTGTAGCGCCAGGTTTCGGAGAGGGCTGTGGGCTTGGGCCAGCCATTGCAGTGATCCATGTACATGCTTTGCCAACTTGCGCCCAAGATATCGCACTGCTTTCCGAAAACCGCGAACGGCGTACGAAAAACCTTGTCGATGAGAATTGACCAGATCCAGGCCTCAGTGAGAAGCTTCTTCTGCGAGCGACCAGTCCAGTGATGGGGAGAGACGTCGTTTAGCAGTGTGCCAACGCCCAAGACGTCTGCAGTATCGACTGTATCAATGAGGCGAACAGTGCGGCTTAGGGATTTCACGAGTGCAACGACAACACGGAACTCTTGCGCAAATTGCTCGTCTGAAGCAACGTGGATTCTCTCCACCTTGGCGAACATGTCTCTCTGAAGCGCCAGGACCTGCTCCATCAGGCATGTAGCTTTGGCAGCATTAGCTTCGGAATTCGCAGCATCCTTTGACATGGCGCTGGTGACTTGGAGGATCGCCTCTCGCGACCAAGTCTCGGGATGGGCGCCTTTGTTCAGTGCGTAAGGACTTAGATGGCTGTCGACGATGTTGTCAAGCAGATTGATTAGTGATTTGGCATTGTCATCGCGTTGCGCGATCGTATCGGCCTCGACTTGAATTATCTCTGCCTGGCACTTGATTCTGTCGGCCTGGTCTTGGTTGATCTTCCGTGCTGTGTGGTTGATGCGCGCAAGTTTTTCGGACTTGGCTTTCTCCTGCTCTAGGTTGTTCTCACACATGGCGAGCGCAGTTTTGAATTCCGCGACAACATCCCCAGAAGTTGTCTCCAGCTCCATCACCTCAACAGTGTTGCGCCATACTTTTTTGTGGTCAGTCGGAACCTCGTTGCTCTGTGGGCGACGAGAAATGTCAACACCGCTTCTTTCCACTTTTCCGGTGTCTGGGCTTGCTCGTGAGGCGGAGTCGCGGGTACTATGGTTTGCCTGACGACGTCGCGCCGCGGTAGAAGTAGTGAGATCGGCTGAACCCATGATGATAGCAGCCTTGATTCGCATGGTCAGTGTCCGAATTCATCTCAGTGGAAACTCGCTGAAACTTACTGCGCTCGAGAATACCTCTGCAAAGGTAGTCCTCAGTCTTCTCACCATAAAAGGAAGAGGACGACCTCTGCCTCACATAAAATCAGTTCAATCGTGTGTGTGGAAATCATGGGTTGCTTGACATGTTGCACGAGAGTGAAGGGGGAACAGGCAATATTGGTAGCGGTCTGATTGCGCCAAGCCAACCTTGCCTTCACTCTCACCTTCACTTCGAGGAGCTTGAAATTTTTCATGCTGCTCGCTAAACGGATTCTAACGCTCGCTCAGTACTTCTTATCGTCATCTTCCTCATTTACCTCAGCACCGAACAACCCCAACATACTATTGCGCACACATCAATCATGCTCAGCAATCGCTTGGTGATCGGCCTAGACTATGGCACTACGTATACAGGTAAGTCTATCATAAATTGATTCAGTAACGATCAGCAACTAAATCCCACCGAGGCGTGGCTTTCTGTGAGACCTCTGACACCGGGGTGGTCGGAAAGGACATCTTCGTGATCCAGGACTGGCCATCTCGTCACACGAAGATTGGCACGAAGGAAAAGGTCCCGAGCGAGATCGCATTGAATGACAGTACACAATGGGGATCTCTCGTGCCTCCAAATGTGAAGCGCCACATGTGGACCAAACTCCTGCTCGACCACCAGAAGGCAGGTGAAGTCGACACGATCATGAAAGAGCTATCCCACAGCGGCGGTAAAGGCTCGTCGGATAGGCCAGTTGATATCATCGCAGAGTATTTGGCACACGTCAAAGCTCATTTACTCAAGAACCTCGACATTCAATACGGCGAACAGCTCTGGACAATGCTTCCAATCACGCTCGTTGTCACGGTTCCTGCAGTTTGGTCAGACGTGGCTAAGAATCTCACGCTACAGGCTGTCGACAAAGCCGGGCTCAATAGCCAAGAGCTACCTCTGTTGAAGCGAACAGTACTCACAACTGAGCCTGAAGCCGCTGCTATCTACACCATTCAGCAGACTCCGCAACAATCAAGTCAAGACAATCTGAGACCGATTTCTTGACTTGATTGGGCTAGAGCAGCTCTACAGATTGTCTTGATTGCGGATTGAGGTGTCGCAAGGGAGTTGAGATTGTCTTGACTTGACTTGATTGTCAGAATTTTTA
>JARBXR010000104.1:0-106836 GCA_029100535.1 Stemphylium beticola | reverse complement strand
CTTCGTCTCGTGCGACAACTGGCCTCCAGCTTCGCTTTCCCTGACCGAAGGATTCGACCTACTGTTGTTTGTAACAAATTTGGAAATTATAACTTAACTGCTTTTGGCCCGTTCGACCCGCCTTAAGCTGCTCTATGCGCGCCATATTGCTGCCAGCAACCGCATGCTGAATCAGATGCTGCATGCTTTCCTTGCCAGACAGGCGTTCTCCACAAAGCTCGAGCGTTTCAGTGGACAGGTCGAGAGTCGCACATTCACCGCCAAATGGCGCCCGCTATCGAGCCAAAGAGTTTAGCTCCATTTGTTGCGTTTGACCTTATCGATAGCTGCCTTGGAAAACCAAACCGCCCCGCCATCTCATCCACCTGTGCCTTCAAACTCTAACGGCACCCGTGTGAGCAAGGGAACATCCAATCCACACCCTCTCGTACCCACCGTGACAGTCGAGATGGCTAGTAGAACTTGCAACGTGGCGCCAACCCTTGGGGCAACTTCAGACGACTCCAATCGTATCGCTTGATCAACACCCACCGGGCATCCACAGCTATACACAAGACTCCAGTCTGTCCATTCCAGACTCTTCCATCAATTTAGACATCTTGACGATCAGCGAATGGCAACACTACAGCCTCGTTTTTGCTGACTTGCTGAGCTTTGTTTGGCTCGTTCTAGCCTACCAGAATCTAAATGGCGGGCTCAGGCGACTAAGAAAGTGCCGACGAGATCTGAACCGCTGGTCAACCGCCACATTATGCTTTGCAGCAGACGGACATTGATTGGTCAAGAACAATGTAACAAATCGTGGTTAGTTTACACCGCTTGGAGTCGGTCCGCACATACTCAAATCGATCTCCAGGCATGCAGGCATAACGTTTCGCCTCTGTCGTAGCTGGACCAAACTCCGGAGCCGTTCCTTGTTTACTTGTTTTTTTTACACCGTCATGCGTTGCAGGCTATCTGCATGATTTGGAGCTATTCCGACACACGCTGTGCCGCTCTTTGGTCACTCTATCTGACAATCTTTACAAAGGCCGATCACTAGTGGAAGATCTCGGGTTAGCTTGCGCGTCGTGACTGCTGATTCCCGTACGGCTAAGCGGCCACAAGAAGTGTCATCATACGGCGGCCAAGTGATGCAAGACCCTGCACATCACTTTATTCTGAGACTGAGGTCAGATCTCCAATTCGCGCTTCCGGACGACACCGTAGCCCATAGGTTTGATCAAAAGTAATAACTTGTGCACCAGGCTTCGTAATGGCTACGTAGCGACGCATGTCTATCAGCGACGATAGTGCTAGATCAGCACATCGCACGACGCCACTCTGCACACCATGCCAATGATATGAACCATGCTGTAAAAGTCATTTCTATCCCATGCCCGTCAGAGTTCTTCGACTGTCTCACGTTACGATCGATGGCTTATCCACCCTCAACATTTCAACCCCAACAGCCCAGACAATCTGGCCGACTACCAGTAACGACAGAACGGAAACTTCACCAGGCGGCTCACCAGGTGAAACTGACTTTGAAGCCACCCGCGTTACTCCACCATGGTTCGTCAGATCGGCCCTTGGGGCTCCGTATGGGACCCAAATCGCTGGCGCAGCATGAACTTTAACGCGTCACTCGGAGACCCTTTGCAGGCGGCCGCGCAAATCAATTTGCACCTTGCTTCTCTCGACGAAACACACGTGTCCGGTAACTTTCTAGTCGGCGGCAACTAATCACCGAACCAAACTTTGTCGACTGCTGTAAGCTTGATCGAATAATTGGATCGGCAGTACATCGGAACTTCTGCGGCTCCGTTATGTCGTTCTATGGTCCTTCTCGACAAGTACAGCCGCTCGCGCCGTGCTTAGCTGTCATTCCGCAGTCCACAATAGCACCATCTTTGGAAGTCAGACTAGATCGCCATGACTAGGGAGGCCCCAATCTAATCTTTTTCCGTGGAGCAAAGAGTCACCATGGGTGCTCGGACGCTCTTTTCTCGAGACAAGTGATGTGCGCAAATACGGTCCTGCTATGCCCATCCGTACCCTTCTCGGTGGGTGGAAATCTCGAGAATGCGCGAATTGCAGACTCTTGCATATGAATTTTTCTTTCTCTTGGGCTATTCCTAGCGTCCTTTCGGCGCTCACAGTCGGCCTGCCAAGGTCTCATCCGACTACGACAGTCTTTCTCAACGGGCTTATACTGCGTTGTACGGTGCTCCATCTTGCCGATATACTGCCCAATGTTGAATCTGTTGGGTGCCATCAGCGGTATGATTACTCCTTGCGCAGCAGAAGCGTATCCACTGTAAGCGGTCATGAGTCCCAACAAACTCATGAGATGATGTTTCATCTAGATTCGTCGAAATCCTCCCGGGTTCGCTTTTCACCACGTGACACGGCGACATGCTCTGCGTCTTTGGTCATCAAATCGTTGAGCTTTGAGCACACTTTCAATTCCTTCAAGGCAGCCGCATCTAGCGCGAAGCCGACTCGGCGTCACATTCCATGGTATAGGATTTGGGCAACCGTGATGGATCGGTCTTTGCCAACGACCGTCTTATCCAGCAATGATCACATCATTTGAAGTTGATCTTCGTTCTGGAGGCCTATCGTCAATGCCACAAGGACTGTATCTGCATCTCCGCTTCGAGACAACTAATGGGTCCAGAGCTTTTGCTTGAGCAATTGTTAAACGCATGGTGGATGCAAGTCTTAGACAGCAGTAGGGCATAACTAATCTACATCTTGACTTCGCCGAGGCTGTCTTCTGTCCTTCCTCTATTGCCCGGTCAGGCATGCTTCAAACTTGATGCATCCCCGAGTGCCTTTGTTGTATTCAGGTAAGGAGTAGGTATGGCGAGCCGCCAAGGATGATAATCATCACCATCCGCAAGTAAGTACTAGCCTGTATACAGACCCACAAGGCTGTAAACAAGCAGCATCATCACTCCGAAATGCGAGCACAGCCCAAAATCCCTCCGCATTCTTTTGCATCACGTGTTTGAAACCGCGCGTACCCAACCGTAGCCCAACAGATACCTCACGACAGCGATCCCCTTACCCCATCAGCAAGCCCACCAGAAAACCCAAAAACCAGCGCCAGCCCGATGACGACCCCCAGGTTTCGCTTTGGTACAACCAACGACCATGCATCTCGGGCGCCTCCCCACGAGGAAGGAAGAACATGTACAAGGACCGCCCTCGCTTGCAGTTCAAGGTGGGCGGGCTGTACATACTCTACATAGATAGCCACGGCATCCCAGCCAACCGCCTCGTCAAAGAAAGGTCAGGACAGGTCGCCCAACCCGGGTACCCGACCGCCTCACGACTCTCGCTCCACACTGGGCCATCAGCACAAAACCAAACATGAAACCGCCTCACAACTCTGATCTTCGGCTGTGCAGTCATCCATTTTTTCTTCTTTGCCAGGCCACCTGGGTATGGATGGTCATTAGGCCCTATCAGCTGACTATATGGAGACAAGTTATTGGTGTGGGCGTGGGTGGGTGGCTGTGGTTGCTTGCTTGCAGTCTATTTGGTCGGCCATAAGGTCGGTCGGCAAGATTCCAAACGTAAACGTTGACGTGCGACCAAACAACTTCGATACGCCGCAGAAAACAACACGGCATGCGCGTGACGCCTGTTAGAAGAACCATCTTGAAAGAAAAAAATGCAACCAACGAACTGCACATGTGTATTCTTCTCCCCCACCATTTCAGGGAGCGGCACGGGTAAGTAAGACGACGGCTGCAGGTCATCGATGCGGTTGCGCGGCGGGCGGGCGTGCTGCGGGGCAAGGGGCCTAAGAAAAGGTCACCACCAAACCCAGATGGAATCATGGCCCAAAGTTCAGGGTCCGGGCGGTTGTGCAACCACGCGGCGTGTAGGAGCGCTGTTGACCAGCCGATCTTGCGTTTCCCGCATCGCCACGAATAGACCAGCGCGCGCGCGTGTGTGTTGACGTGGGCGGTTCCTTGGCCGTAGGATTGCGACGACGACGACCTGGGTCTGTAAGTAGGCGCTGGTGGCAGACGCGTAGGTGCGGCGTTGAGAAACGGGCATCCAAGACCCGACCGACCGAAGGACCAGCTCGTCGCAGCCAACCACGACGTGCACGTCTGGCTTCTGAGACAGTAGCAAGAGCGGCTTTTGGCTCACAACCGCCTTGCGAACGGTCAACAAGCGATTTGCTGCGCTCGGAGAAACGTCCGCATCGCACATGCGTAAACGCCCTGGCGTCCGCATCTGTACATTTACGGCGAGGGGAACTTTACTTCGGAATCGCCGTCGTCCTACAGATTCTCGCTGGCACGTCGAGTGGCATGCATACGACAGCAAAGAAACCCGCTCGGCTAGTAGTAGCAGCACGCAAAGAGCATGAGGAAGAAGCAAAGGTCGCCTGAAGGACGGGGGGTCTGGAAGCGCGAAATAAGCATGATCCCAGCGTCAAAGGTCAAAGTTAGCTGGGGGGAAGCCTTGACGCTGTGACTGGATCGTGGCAGCACCACTGCATTTTTTTCTTTGGAATTATTTAGTGTTTGGTGGATGGAGCGGAGGGGCGTGATATCAGGCCATGTTGGCATGCCATGTCCACGTGAAGTGAAGCCAAAAAAAACTCTAAAAAACTATGGTGGCCTGCCTCTTGGCGGAGGAAAACACGTGGATAGTCATTACAGCGGTGTTTTTTTTCGCATCGTGAGTCACGCTTTTACAGAGGTGCTGGAAAAGAATGTGTTGTGTTGTTCAATTTGATAAGTTACATGGCCTGATTGCCGAATTGCCTAACAGCGAAGGAGAAAAGTCCCTCTTGTAAAGCAAGCACTCTCGTAGACACACACACACACCCACCTTCAAGATGAGCAAAACCAAAACCAACTCATAGATCTCTTGCCTCAGGTATCTTTTGCATTCAACACACACATCAACCTCGCCCCACAGAAAAAAAGTTTCTAGAAGACGAAGTGGTGGCGGTGGTGGGGTTAGTTGTATACGAAGCCTCAGCGCTATCATTGCCAAAACGTCAGCGACGTACGAAAACACGAGGGGCGCTATATATAGTTTTCTTGACTGTGGCCAGTATTGCGGAAAGGAACACGGATACGGGTACGTGATGATTCTCCATTTCGAGGGTTAAAGAAGTGTTGGGGTTTTAATGTGGGGATTCTATAAATGTGGTTTCTATTCTTGCACGGTCCCGTCTAAGAAGACATGGTGGATTCGACTTGCTTTACCAGGACGTATACACGATGGCGTGGGGATTGGTATTCGTTGACACAGGAGCGAATAGGGTCACGCTTTCGTTTCGTTTTGATGAAATTTAGATTCATATCCATTTCTATGGAGGAGAAAAACTACAACTTCGTCCCCCGCTTTATCCCAAGCACTTCGCTAAAATCTTTCTTCACCTTCTTCTTCGGTCTCACAGCTGCGAAGTCGACGTTTGCAGCAACCTCAATGTCTTTCACTTCCTCTAACACTCTTTTCTTGCCTTTGAACGCGGCACGCGCGTCCTCGGCGTCCTTGTCAGCCTCAGCATCAGCCTGAGCCGGCTTTGATGCAGCAAGGCCTTTCACGCTCCCTTTTCCCTCATCTTCTCTTCGAGCACCAGCAACTCTAATCTCATCCAGTGCATCGGCAACAGCCATGTCCACCCTTGCTTCGTCGAGCTTATGCTCCAGACTTTCCATCGCGGTAGTAGTCTGGCACCCAGCGCCTCCTTCCCCACTTTCCAACCTGTCTAGCCTCTGCTCCTCCGTGTCCTCAGCACGCTCCTCATTCCTCCATGCCTCCAAACTCCCTCTTCGCTCCACTAACGATGCGATAGTACATGTTCTTGGGGTCCGTCTCAATGATGATTTGTGCCGAGCAGGTTGGGCAACGACAGTGCAGCGTGATTATCTTGACACTGAGATATGTGTCTGGTGGAATGTGCTTCGGCGCATTGTAAAACTTCTTGCCCTTGCTAGTGTATGCGCCGCAGGACAAGCACCGCACGCTGCGGAAGGGACAGACGAAGTTGACCACAGTGGAGTGTGGAGTGCTTTGCGCGCGTGGCGCAAGAGACTGGTTGAAGTCCGCGGAGTAGTATTTCTGCATGTTCTTGCGGTCGGCCATGTTGGAGAGGGATGGGTAAAGGGGTTTATGGTAGGCGCTGGAGGTATTTGTTGATTTTGCGAGGTGTGCGGTGTGTGATGGATAATGAGGTCTGGAGGGTACAAGAAGGTAGCTACGCGGTTTATAAGGAGGATGATGAGGGTAGCTTGGTGCGTTACCGTGGTTGACGATACCGGACTTTTCAGTGGGTGACTTTCGGTCTGATACCTGACAGAACGTGGTAGAGGCCTCATCCTATGGGAACGAGGCAATGGCCCTCTCCGTTCCAGGGATTTACGGAGTGGTCACCTACGTCAAAGTAAACATTTGATGGATTCCAGATGCCACAAGGGGTCTTGGGACGTTATCAAGACATGTTTTGGCGCGAATAGACTGCTCTGGATGACTTATCTTCGCATGTGAGCAGTCGCCTGCATGGTAGCTGTATAGCACCTCAATTAGCTTTCACGAGAACAAAATTATTTCAGAGTACCATAAGATTTTTCGCAAGGCCACAGAAACAAGACCACACTCTAAGAAGGGCAAGGTATGATCTTTGTTCGAACTGGCTCTATATATAGCCACCCCATGGCCTGCATATCTACCATGGTACACTTAAAATCCAATTTACCACCTGTCATCAACCCACCCCTTCATAATCAACCAACCAACCAAATCTCGTCATTACAAACCAAAGCCCCCCAAGTCCGCAAATTATACATGTAAAATGACTAGTATACATTTACGCAGCGGGATCTAAGAATCCCTCCAACGTCTCATAATTCAAAGGCCTGAACAACTCGTTACTAAGATCCGCTCCGGAACTTCCTAGCAAGCCCTCGAAGTTTTCGAACGCGGCATCAAAGTTCAGCCAATCTGGCGACTGCTCTGAGAAACCAAAGCCGGCAGGAGGACCAGCCATGGGTGCTCGATCCGAGCGCTCGCTGCTTGTGGGGTGTTGGCCTGGTGTGGGCGGTATAGGATTGAGCAGACTGGTCATGGGTGAGTTTGCGTGAGGATGGGGCTGGTGCTGCTGAAGACGAGGGTCGATGCGTGTTTCCATGTCCTGTTGCCAGTGTTGCTGCTGGTTCGGTGGTTGTAATTGGTTGTTATGTGTGCTCTGTGGAGTCGGTGGTTCAGTCTTGGGCTCGGGGTGGCGAGGTTCTGCTGGGACAGGCACGGGGGTGTTGACAGCGTTGGTGTTGCGTCCTGCAGCGTTGCTGAGGACTGCTCGTCCGAGATCTGCGGTTGTACCTGCCGACCACCAGGCGTTACGTAGGCGATCAAGCAGACGTACACACTGCTTCAACTCTTCGGTAGCGCGGTTGACATGGACCTTTAATCGACGGGACCGGAAGTGACGATATACCACGCTGAGAGCAACGCCAAGAGCATACGGTACGATAGGCAGTGGTGGAAGAAGTTCAGGAGATTCAGCGTTGAGAAGATGAATGACTCGTGTTGCTGAGAGACTTTGGCGGACGTAGGAGGGTGTTGATTTGACTGGAGCGTTGATGGAGAGGGACTTGTGCGAGGCCATGCACATGGTGTGATGGAAAAGCGATAGGAGACCTGAACATGTTAGTACACTGTCATTCCAAGAGGCTCGCTAGTTGCTCACTCATGATCGGTCCGTCAAGCTTGTCTTCACCATCTCCAACCATCTCTTCGAATCCCAAGAAGTCGTCACCTTCCCAGCCTGTCTCTTCGGCAGCTCTACCAGGCCTATAGTAATCTATGACCTTGTCCAACATCTCGGATATCTGGAGCCAGATTCCAAAAGGACTCGACCTCTTTTCCGGATCTGACGGTAATTGCCTCAAACTATTGTCTCGGTCATGCATAAGCAAGGGACGTCCGTTCATGCAAGCATTGATCTTGTCAAGACTCCATAAACACCAGAAGACGTCTTCCAAGTTCCCTTGCGATTCCGAGCTCTGATTCTTCCACTGGTGACCGAATTGCAGGCCGAACGTGTGTGCATGGTGAATAGCCTGAGCTAGGTGCATCGAAGCTTGCTCGGCACCATCTGGTCCTTCGCAATGGAGCGAGATCAGTGCTAGTACTTGGATGAGTACAACGCGGTTCTTTTCCAGCTTTGCTTCGATCCCGACTATGACGGCATTGTACAACCTCTGCGAGAACTCGCGCGGGTTCATCGGCTGATCACTGCCTAGGTACAGATGCTTGGCGGCGGACGCGTGCTTGGATGCTACAATACAAATCGCTTGCATCAGTATCCTTGGCTCCCGGCCATGGTTGTATTGCTCGTAGAAGAGATCCTTGTCCACGAGGGGAAGTAGTGGATGCACATAGCTAAAGTAGATCTCGAGAAGGGCGGCTTGGTTCTGTCTAGAAGGCAGGATATCGACACCAACAGCATCTAAGTATGTCAGGAGAGCCCGGGAGATTTGAGACTCCTGGTTTGAGTGCGGACCTGTCTCAACAATGCGTGTTGAATGGGGCCCTGTCTGCGTCGATGTCGGCCTCTGATCGCGCTCTTCTACCCATTGACCGATGGGAGGGTGACTGGGAGACTGAGCAGTCTTTCCACGCTCTGAATGAACTTGCTCTCGCAAGACTGCTTCCGGGTTGAGGTAGCCTAGGAAGTTTGGTGGAGTTTGGGCGGTGTGATCCGAGGCCGGACTTTGAGGCGGCGGCATTGTGGATTGGGCATGGCCGTGAGAGAGCGAGTCCCCACGGGGCCCTCTGGGATCATGAGCATGATAGTGCCCGTTCGCAGAAGGGCCACGAGGATCTGAGGTTGGGTTGGGTGCGTGTCCACTTTGGGAAGAGCTTCCGATTCCAGTACTGGCCTTGTCGTCTTCAAATGTGCTGGCTTCGTCGTCAAATGTATGGCTGCAGCGCTTTCTCCGCTTCTTGCATGATTCGCATGCGCGGTGGACTCCTGCGATGCCGTTAGCTGGCGTGTTTCTGTATCGCGCACTGGCGCCGCCACTTGGTCATTTTGGTGGTCGTACGTTTGCGCTTCCTGAAAAATTCATTATTGGCAGCGAATGTTATCATCGTGGACATGTCTGCGCCGGCTCTGCGCGCGTCGCTCTCAATGTGGATGCGACGGCTCGTGGATATTAGACTACGGGACGTTCGTTGTCCTCATGGGCGTGAGGTCGGGCAAAGCTTGGTAACGTGTGTCTCTGCACGTGATGGTTGCGCGCCTTCCGCCTCCGCATTTATTGCCCGCGGATGAGGGCCGAGGCGATTGGCTGGATGGACGTGGTCCGACCGGGATGACATCCACCTCTGGTTACTCCACCTGCGCCCCCAAGCACCGCCAACCTGTTCTTGATGACCTCGTATAATGCGCGCCGGACCCCTTCTTCATTTCCATGTCCCGTGTGTCTATTCCAACAAGTATATTGGAAGTTCCGCTTGAATCCTAGCTTGTCGTCGTAGTCGTCATCGCCCTCGACTCGCTGCGCTCGACTATCCCGAGGTGTGCCACGCTATTGCCTCGCCTACGACATCTCGCGCCGTACTAAGGCCCCGCGGTTGCCAAGCATCACCATCCTCACCGTTCGCACACCGTAGATATACTCAAGCCTGCCCTTTCCACGTCTGCCCCTTTCCCACCTCATCTCTCAGCCTCGCTCGCACATGCTGCAATACCTTGCCCAGCAGATTCCCTCCCCACCGGTGTCTATTCCTCTTCGCATCCTTCTCCTTGAACCCCACACCCCAGACGCGATCTCCAGGCGACGCCTCAACTAACTCTCGCTCGCCAGTACCTAGTAGCATATTGCGAATGTTCTATGCATCTTCACTTATGGTGAACTTGTGATATGTGCCTTGGGTTACAATTTGTAGTTTATCTAGGATACATTAGCATGATGCGGTGTGATATGGGTTAAACTTACGTTGATCTCACACATCTTCATCAAACCCTTTGATTTTCCTGCCGAGTGATTTGTGCTCTTTTGGGTTCGTGGTGGTAAGCAGTTTTTTTTTTTTTTTTTTTTTTAGCTATCTCCTGTGCAAGAATCAGCATCGACACAGAAAGCATAAATAGCAAACACGTGCTATACATACCTCGTCCCCGAAACACCGCGCGTTGTGCACCATCATCCACATCTCAGCCGTAACATATGTCTCACCGTCGACACTGAATTCGCTTTAGTACCATTGGCTCAGGTATCCGTTTCCGTCGTTTGGTTTCCAGAAGAAAACTGGTTTCTCGGCTGCTGCTGGTCTGGAGTCTGAGGCGTGGTCGGAGTGGGTTGTGGTTGTGTCGGGCATGGTGTGGGTCTATTAAAGAGGCTTGATTGAGAGAAATTTGGATGAATTGGGTGAGGGAACGAGGTGATGAGTGTTGATGAGAAGAGGAAGTGGGCAGGACTTCACTTGAGGTAAATAAAACAGTTTCTATGACTCAAACTGGTAGTTGTGACACTCCCTTTGAAGTACCAATATTTACTTTCGAGTGCTAGGTCATGGTGTTGTATCGTGGTTACAATGGCATGTGCGCCCTTCTTCCATGCGGTTGGAAACCAGCAGTTTGCCCCCAGCAAGAGAACACATCCGAAATGAAACATCTGCAAGCGGACTTGTAGAAGCCATAGTCATCACCATCAGAGAAAGAGCTCATCTAAACATCAGTCGAAAAAACGCCCCAACATGTTGCTTTGGCCATGCTATATAAACTAAAGGGTATGCACCATCTCCATGATCTTCCTTCCACCCTACTTCCCTCTTCTCTCATGTCTCGATACACCAGCAGCCCCCATAAAAGAAAAATGAGGATGTCCCCCTCCCTGGCTTTCTAACAGTATGATTAAGGTTATGAACATTTCAGATTTTTGTCGCCTGATATAGATGTGTGTCTTGACCCGGAACAAGTAATTGGCGTAAGAATAACGGTTGTTTGCAAAAGTGTATGGGTGATGAGGTTTGGTGCTTTAGGCTAGACCCTCAATGCCCTGCGAAAGTCGGTCCTCCATGGCTTTGACCAAGACAGGCGGTACTGACTCATCGGTTGCGCGGATAGTGATGCGGTACATCTATACAATGTCAGCTTCTTGTTTGGTGCATACGATAATCTTCACATACCTGAGTCTCAAAGTTCGGCTCCAGTCTTAGCAGACAACCGAACTTGCCCTCGCTTGAATGCAAGACTGTTGCACCCACAATGTTCTTTACATTAGGATCCACACCAGAGACAATACCCCATTTGAAACCCTTGACCACCTTTTGCACAAAGTCAGAGTCCATCGTCCTGTTCTTACCGACAAGACCAAAGATACTCTGCGCTTCGCGAGGCGCACCACCAATCTGCTTCCAGCGCTTGAAGAAGTCCTCTGAGCTAAGTTCGGCACCTTCCATGTATTTGTGGAGGAGTACCGGGAGTTGGAGGGTCAGACCTTGCAGGGCGCCTGCAAGGTAGGATATACGAATTGTAGGTGGGTCGATAAAGACGTTCTTGCATTCGAACATGATCGTCTGTTGGGTTTGGCCTTCGGGGGGAATTGTGGTGTCAGGCAAGCCCTTGATGTCCGTCTTCAGGGTTTCGGAAGATCTGTTATCTAGCGTTGTGGTGAAGGAACCCATTGCGAACTGTGACTTGTTTGTGAAGTAGAAGATGAGAGCGCCCAGCTGACCTCTGTACTCTGTGCGCAGACCAATCTGTATTTGTTGGTCCTCGTACAGCACACCTTCCGGCCGGAGAAGGAGGCGAGTGTATCCAATCTCCCAATCTGGACTTAGATGCGCTGCGCTTGCGAGGTTCGGTGCCTTGGGTACGTTGCCCATGTCCATGTTTAGATCCAGGCCCTCCAAGTCGGTCGAGATTGCAGTCACTCCGTTTGCGCCGTTTGTCGCGCCAGTCTTTGCATCTTTCGGTATTGGTTCCGTGAAACTTCTCTTGACACCAGCAGAGGTGTTTTGCCTTGCAAGACCAAGCTCTTTGAGATCTGCGTTTGCATCCTTGCCACCAACTACCCATGTCCGCTTATCGCTGGTAGTGGCGTGCTTCTGGTGTAGTCGTGAAAGCAAAGCGGATGTCCGCTCTGGGTACGGAGGCATCTCGTCGCAAACCGTCCGTAACAAGTCGTCTGTCGGCATCGTAGCAAGGGTCAAGTATTCGCATGCTCTTTGTTGAAGTTCCGAGTCGAGCGAGTGACTGTAGGCGCGGAACGCTTGGAGAAGCTGTGGCTTGATCTCGGGGAACAAGTTCACGTACTTGACGTAACACGACAGCAGTATCGCTCTTGTGCTTGAAGAGCAACCTCGCATTTTTGCGCTTAGTGCCATGAACTGTTCGATCGGACTGCATCCTTTGCTATCCGCGATCAAATGGCCAAACTCTCCTAGCAGGTATCCGCCAATCTTTACAAGCGTTTCGTGGCAGTCCGACTTGATGTACTGTAGAATAGTCTGCGCTGCGTACACCTGGAGCTCCTCGTTGTTGGTGGTGATCTGGATGACTCGTTGCCATACCTCATCGCTGACATGGTCTCCTGCCATTGCAATCAATCGTAATGATATGTCGACATACCACTGAACATCTGTAGCGTACTTTTCCGTCAGAATCGCAATCTTCAGCACCATCTCTTCTCGTATCGCGTAGTCGGCCGATTGTAGGTAGCGTAGAAGTTCGTTTACGATGGCTTGCGCATTCGTTGGATCACACATGCTGTAGAGTAGATCCAGACCTTGTCTCCGCACACTGATATCCCTGTCTCGTAAAGACCCGATAATGATAGCCTGGTGTTTCTTGATGGGGTCGAGGTTTTCTGATCGGGCAGCCAAATGCGTCATGGCTTCCAGTCCTAGGTATCGCACGTTGGTTTCTCGGGATGCGATAAACTTGCCCAGTCGCTGTGAGATCTGCACCATGAGATCCTGTTCCGTGTCGAGGTGTATGACGAGGTTTATCGCTTCGAAAAGGACGGCATTTTGGGCGTTGTTCTGCTGTACGTTCTTGGGCATTTCGAGGGCGGAGTCCATGATCTTCTGAAGGGCTTCGCGAATGAGTTTCCGGATATGCGAGTCCTCTGTTCTGGTTAGCATGAGGCCATGGTAGCTGGGAGAAATACGGACCAGGAGGTGGGTAGTACTGCAACAGCTTGAGCAGCTTGACGAGGATCCACGGGCATGGCACCTTGTAGTAAAAGTAGCCTTCGGCACATTCGTTGTCGACGACTATCCGCTTCAGCCTGTTCGCAGCCTTGACGTAGCTTCCCTTGTATTGCTCGGTATTGTCCTGGACGAGTGCCGTGACTAGCGAGGTGACAGAAAGCGCAACGCCCATGTCGGGGTCGTCCATGAGAG
Source organism: Stemphylium beticola (assembly GCA_029100535.1). Lineage (NCBI taxonomy): Eukaryota > Fungi > Ascomycota > Dothideomycetes > Pleosporales > Pleosporaceae > Stemphylium > Stemphylium beticola. The sequence goes on along the minus strand of JARBXR010000104.1, from coordinate 93,462 downwards.
ATATTATTCGTTCGGCCCATTCGTGCTGTACGATGGCAGGGTGTTTTCGGTATAGACGCAAAAGTGTGAGGGCCGCCTTCTTTTTAACGAATGCCTTGGAAGCTCTGCCCTGTGTCAGCTCAGTCGTCGGCCCCGTCTCGTGCGACTTACGGTGAGATGAGTAGCCTGTGAACCTCTGCACTCAGTGCCTCTCCCAGCTCCTTGCCACCGACGTTCGCAATCGCGTGCAGCGCCAGACAGTTGTTGAGCTCATTGTGATCCAGCAGGTCCTTCCTGATGCTGTTAACGACCAGGTGCAGGAGTTCGTGTTCCTCGTGGAGGAACAGGGTAACGGCGAGATATCCGATCTGCTTCTCCGAGTACTTGGTCGCCGAGATGAGGTTGACGGCTTCGAGGTGTCCGAAATCGACGTTCCAACCGAGGATGTATATATACAGGAGCTGCCAGAGTCAGCAAAGAGTGCGCTGCGCGTACCTGGGCCTTGGCTTTGGTACCTTGCAGACGTATTTCTTCTTCTGATAGCCGTTAAGTCCGGCATCTGGAGGGATTATTGTCAGAGCAGGTCAAGCAGGAAGCGTGTCCGGGTAGTACCTCTGAACTTTTGCCTGCAGCGCTGTTAGCCTTCCGGTCTTCCTTGGAACTCGGCATCGTGTACCCACCGTATGTTTGCCAATTCCTTGTTGATCCGCTTCTCTTCCAGCTCCCGGGCGCGAGCATTCCTCAGGTCAGCGATGAACGAAACCAGTCCTGCGCAAGTTTGTAAGCCACCGCTCATCCGTCATAGCCTGTTCTGGCTGCTGTGTATACCTCGCATGGTCGGCACGTTGCCTGACTGCTCCCGACTGAACAGCCCTCCACCAGCCCTCGCCGCCATCTTAGAAGTGACCGAGGCCGCCATGCTGGTGGTAGTTGTGGTGGTGGGTGGGCGGTTCCCACCTGGTAGATAACCCGACAATGCGGCGGCGATGTTGGTGCGCTATGCTATGGGATGGAGCGGTACGGGCCTCGAGGCAGGGTTTATGCCGGCGTGCGCGCTGCGGAGCGGAGGTGGACAGTTCGCGAAAGGGGCGGCCGACGGCGGATTCTAGGGCCTGACTGCAGAGTTAGGGCGCAATGGAAATCAAGACAGACAATGGAGGCCAAAAGACACGGCTCATAATGTTGCACGAGACTATACAGCTGATTGCTCTGGACACATGAGTGACGGCGGCCACAGGTGCATGCTCTACACATGGCCTGCCAAGAAACACAGGGTCTAGCGTGCGTAGCTGTTTCCGCACCGTGCGACGAGACCGCAACTTGACCTACTATCTTGTCTCCTAATCTGCGCCCATGACAGATGTCGTGGCCCCTTTGATGATATACTTTTGATGGGCCATCTACGCGCCCACGAGCACACGGCTTTTCTGAACCTCAAGCACATACCGCCAGCGATGCGATAGTTGACACGAATATGTGGAGTCTCGAATACAAGACGCGACTTACGCAGATTCCTAGCACACGGCATGGACCTGTCGATGACTGCTACAAGCATCCTGGCGCGATGCATCTACGCAAATGCGATTAGCGTATTCATCTACTTGGTCATTTAATGTTGCAGCTGTTGTGCAGACGCATTAGACGGCCAGACTTGGTAACACGCTCTTTTGCACAAGCGAAGAAGTCAAACATCAAGAAGACATCATTTGCTGTATAGTTCTCATTTCAATTCCACTTGTAACCATTCAGGCTCGTGACAATATAAATCCAATCCAGGGCACTGCAATCTCATGCCCCATGAGCCCATCAAGCGCCGAAACACCATCCCTATGCCAACTCTCTCGCGTGCACTTCAAATGCACCAACAACTCCTCATCCCATTGACCCTTCTATTTCTTGGTCGTGAAGTCGGTCTCGAGGTTTGATGAGCCGTTGTTTTCAGCACGGCTGCAAGTGCAGGCGTCTACAACTCATGTTAGATAGATTCTGGAATTTATAAAAAGATAATGCCCTCACCTTCCGCGCGCTTTCCGCAAGCACATGCTGATGAGGGGAGCTTGTTCTCGGTGACGGCCTTCTCGCAGGCTAGATTACATGTCAGTATCACTCTAACCCATGTCTTTGGAGAGAGGGCACATACTGCACTGAAGCGCGGGCTGCTTTCCGCAGGAGCAGGTAGCCTCCTGGGCGCAAACACACGCGCCGTTGTTACGTCCGCAACAGACCATCTTGAATGTGTTGTGGGGAGTAGGTGAGGTTTGGTAGGTGAATGTGAATATTCGTGAGGCTGATTGTAGTAGATATAGATAGTAAAGTCGATGAATTGATTGTACTGAATTGTAAACAAGAAGCAGACTCCAGCCCTTCTTTATACCCGTCCCTCTCCTACCACTTGCAGCTACGTAGTTGTCATGGACCCTGGAATGCTAGCGGTAGAATCGCGTGAGTGGTTGCTTCGGCCAATCAGAGCCCACTTGATTACTCCGCTGTCACCTTTCGAGGCTGGCAACGCCACGCCGCTTATTCACTCCATTTCGCATCCGTGCTATTTGCTGTAGATCATCGCTTTTATCTGATCGATATGAGTACACATATTCTAGAATAGTCTAGGCGTGCAGGGAATATGCTGTCAGACTGATCTGTCCCGACAACCACACCCCTTCCCCACTGAGATCAATATCGAAATGGCTTAACAAGTGGAGAGTGCTTTATTAGAAAAGTATATATACAAGACATTCAAAACATTAAGGTCATGACACGGGTGCCGTGTTGCTGCGTTTCATCCCCTTCCCCTTCAACCGTTCCGTTGCTGGTGTCTCCTTGACGGTCCCCGGGGAGATTTCCTCGATTTCTCCAATGGCTTCCCGAACCCTTACCGGCGTACTCGGTCGTGATCCGGTAGATTCACCTATATATGTGGAGCCTCTCACCCTTCCCGGTGTCACTTTTGGAGAATCTGTCATCCTCCTCGCCAGGTCTGCCCTGACCCTTCCCGGCGTTCCTGGCGAGTCTCTTGAGGGACTACTTAGCACACTAACGTCACCCGAGGATCTTCGTATCGAATTATCCCGCTGATGCTTTGACAGTGACTGCCTAATGCGCGAGTATTGCGTCCATTTGGTCAGCCTGGAAGTCCTTAGTACTTCCCCAACGGCTTCTTGGAGTTCTCTTACCGCATTGTTCTGCAGCGCTTGGAGCAGCACAATCGCGTTTTGGTGGTCTCTGCTAGCCGTTGAGGGGGCTTGCTGTGCAAGCCCTGCTTCTGTTGCATTTGCATGCTCTTTGATCGTCTCGAGGAGTGCGGTATCTTCCCTGATTTCTTCGGCGATTGCAGCGGCGCCCTCGAGCGTCTGTGCTAGCAAGCCTAGGCCGAGCAGCCCTTCGGACCTGGCTTCGGGATAAAAGCGCTGTCGTACAAGTTGGGCGATTGGGCGGGCAATCTGAGGTACTTGTAAGATCTGTAACTGTACTGCTTCGACATCTTTTTCTGCGTTCGGTCGCCCGAGGTAGCGGAACATTGCGACAATGGTGCGCCCGAGCTCGATCATGGGATTCTTCATTGTGGTGCTGGGTAGTGGTTTGGACGGGGCGAGGGCCTGCTCCACAATGTGTGAAAATATTACAGTGTCAGATGAAATCTCTGGATCTACTGCTTCTGTGTCGGGGCCGACAGTCTCATACATGACTTTCTCGATGTTGTGAAAGTTGCCGGTGACGAGCTTGCATAGCATTGCCGCTGCCTCGCCACGAACTGAAGGATCGTCCAGCACTAGCAGGCGACAGCATGCTTCCATAAGTCCGGCATCTGCAAGCAAGGCCCTGTTAGCTTCTGGGAAAGTGAGATGTCGCATGAAACCCGCTGCAGCATACAAAAGAGCAGGCTTATCACTCTTCTTCAAAATCGTGATCAAACGAACATGAAGCTCCATAATCTTGACCATGTCGATGCAAACCTCGTCAGACATGGCCAAATTTCCAACCATAACACAAGCGCATATTGTAGATGGATGTGCACTTTCCCAGGGTGCTCGTAGCTTTGCTTCTAGTCTCTCAATGACTGGACTTCGGATGTTGAAGTTCTTTGCGAAGACGTCTGTCGCTGACGCGGCAGATAGTAGGCCGATGAGCTGAGCCATGAGCAGGACTTCTGCCTCATCTGACGTTGTGCTGTCGACGTTCTTGCTTATTGCAAGTTCCAGGAACACGGCTTCAATCTCTTCCGGTTCCAGTCGTGCTTCGAACTCCAGCATGAGGGTGACTAGATCGTCCAGAAGTTTTGGTGTCGCTATCCTCTGCTGGAAGTCCGGATCCTGCAGATAATGTACAAGGATGGCCACATACTCAAGATGATGGTCTTCATCATATTGGAGCGCTACATTTAGTAAACTCTTGAATGTCTCCAGTGAGACCTCGTCCTTGAATTGGGCATCGTTCAGGTTGCTCGTAGTCCAGCTCAGGAGATCCGTGGCGTAGTCGAGCGCTGCCTCGGGTATCCTGTCGAGAACGAGGAACGTCGTTATGGTGGCATCTAGTCTCAATGTGGCCGCCGCGGCTTTGGCAGGATCTGTCTGCATGAGCAGTGTGTTCGACGCTTCTGGCAATCCTGCTCACCAAAGTCATTGCAAAGATTGAAAAGTACGGCTAATGTAGTCACGCGCAATTCTGGCGACGGAAGACATCCGATGATGGCCTGTATTTCTCTTACGGCGAGCTCTCTGTTGGTATCTTGGCTCCAGTCAGACTGTTTGCGTCCTCAAAGGGTCCACTTTAGGATACAGTACCATTATCAGCGACCGAGTTGCCGACGACTCGCAGATACTGCTTCGCGATGGGATCCTCATGACGAACGGTGGATAAGCCGCGAAGAGCGTAAGCAAGGATGCCGCTGTCTCTGAACGGGGCTTGCCATCTTTCTGCGCATTGTCAGTAGGGGTGACTGTATGGGCCTACAAAACATACTGCGACCTCCGACAGCTGTTCCGAAGAGCTGTAGCGTCTTCTCTATGGGTACTTGGTCCCCACTTCTGCTGAACGCTTCGAGCTTATGCACGTATCCTGTGAGAGCAGCGGTCTGGCCTGCAGGGTTCCCTTGGAGTAAACGCTCTAAAGACGCTATGTATTCGCCAAGCTCCTCATTGGATAATGGCATGTCGGGAATGTGTGATGATGATGATGAAGAAATGCAATCGCCCAAAAAGTCGTGACAATGATCAGGTGTTCATGGTGGCGGCGGCGGTCGGAGGAAGATAACAAACGGCCTTTAGTCGTCCGGGGTCGCCGTCGAAACAATGGTAACCGGTTAGAATGGTCCGCTGAGACTCCAGAAAAAAAGCTGCAATAGTTCAGCCACTTGTTTTTTTCCAATGGGCAAAGACGGGTGAGTTCCTGCGGCAGTCTCGACCCACCGGACGGCTAGCCTTGCCTTGTTCGGCTCCGCTGCACCCCTGGAATAGATCCCTTGGCGACCATTGAGCAATCTGGCACCGAACACTCAACACCACACGACGTCGAGTATCTCGCGCCCATAATCTTGCCGACCAAAGACTCTCGTTGAAAGAATTTACCATTACAATACCGCCAAGATGACGCGTGCTCAGCAGACCATCAGCATTGCGATGCTCCTGACCTCCGTACGGAAGCCCCTAAACTTTGAGCATTATAGACTGTATCCTCACATGTAATAGATATACCTTGCCTTGTTCCTACAGGTCGTTCCCCTGCCCCAGAAGATCCAGGAAGAGGTCGTTCCTTACGTAAGTGCCACATGCACCTGCCAATGCCTAACTGACCACCAAATAGCTTCCCTTCTGGGCTCTCATCTCCTTCGGCGCGTACCTTCTCTTCAGCCTTGGCTGGGGCGTTTTTACCTTCAACGATGTACCGGAAGCACATGCCGAACTCATGCAGCAAATAGCAGAGGCACGCAAAGACCTCACCGCGAAGGGTGTGGATGTTGGTCAGGACTAGATGTGGGAGACGCATCAGGGGTTTTACAACTGGGCATTGGCTGGGTTTTGCGGTGGGGGTGTTGAAGTGGACATAATGGATGGGTATTTGGACGTTCCACAAAGGCTATGCAGCTATACAAGGCAAGACAATTCCTCAGGTCTTGCCAAAAATCCATGCTCAGGCAGTGGCAGCAGCCTCTGCTTTCTTCTGCGCCTGTTTCAACTTCTTTTCGGTCCTCATGAATTCCCGAATGCCCACGGGAATATCCGCAAAGAGCTTGTCTTTATCCGTGTCATCAAAACCGCCATCCCAGTTGGTCTCACTACCACCGCCGTCGTCGTCCATACTCGTAGCAGCATGGCTCGGCATCGCTTCGCCTGCCACCATACTACCGGTTCCTTTGCCTTGTTGCCGTTGTGTTTGCATTGCTGCTCTCGCCTGAGCGTTCTTCTCTGCCCACTCTTCCATCTCGTCTCGGTACATGTCCCACACGCAGTTGACGCAACCTGACATGCAGCAGTTGTCTGGTTCTTCGGGGCGCGGAGGAACAAGGACTCCAGCGATGTTCTGCGAGGATTTCATAATCTCTTGTTTGCGTTCTTCGAGCGCAGTCGTGGAACCGAAGATGATACGGGCCTTGGCGAACGTTTCCTCCTTGGGGTTTTTCGGTGGCTCCTTTGGGGGCTCTGGGTTTGTATGTGATAGAGACTGGACTTCAGAGAGTGGTTTCTTCAACATGTCTACAAGTTGTTAGTACAAGTAATCGCAAGCAATGTGGTCGAAGGTCCAACCTGCATAGAAGCCTGTAATGGGCCTAGCCTGCTCGCCCTCAGGCGCTATGTAGCCTTTGAATCTACACTGTATCCGATTGCTACTCTGTAATCCCATTCGTCCTGCTTCTGTTGAAGCACGCGACCTGCGCCATGACTTCAAGCACGAAGCGCACAATCTCTGGCACCCTGCCTTTGCGGCCGAGTGGGCAATGTACTCCATTGTTTCAAGCAAAACAAGTAAGTCCGACAGCGTTGCAGTAGGATGGTGTCTAGTCACGACATGGCGAGATAGTCACTTTGTGCATTGTGGAGTCTTGAGCTTGACTGATATCAATGGCCATTCCGACGTCATTTTGCGCCGCATTTCCGAGTGTCGGCAAAAGCTGCAGCGAACGCCGATAGGGTAACAACACGCGCCGACGCGTCGCACTTCACTGCTCTGTCGCATAACCCCGCCGAGCACGTAAACCAAAACAAATGTACATTTCTACGACGAGAACGATCATCACTACGCGCCAAAATCACCAAGGCTTCCATCCCATCATATACGCACATTAGACACAATGAGCGAACCACTACCCAAGCGGAGGAGGACCAACTCACCCGAAGACCGCGCATCCAGTCCTCTGAGAAAGCCTCCACGACGACCGTCATTTGCTTCGCCCACAAAGGCCAGTCTTGCGCGCAACTATCCGAATCTCCTGCCTTCCGCGTCAACACCCCGCCTCAGCGCATCCCCCAAGCGCAGCGCCCGTAGAGACATATTAGCAAGAGGAAAGCAGGCGCGTGCTTTCGTCCTGGGTGATACAGATGCACAGCCTGGTTCTGAGCAGGATGCGACACCGCGCGGGAAGAATGCCAACTCTAGAGGCTTTCCAGAAGATACAGGCAACGAGGATTCCGAATTGCCTGCAACATCATCCCAGCAAGACCTCGACGAGCAAGATCAGCCGCGTCGAGGTGTTCTTTTCTCATCACCGAGCAAGCGACCTCCGCGCAGCAAGAACGCTTTAGCTCAGTCATCAAGGCCGAAAGCGCCCGCAGTACAATCAGACGATATTACAAAGACAGTTGAAGATGGTCCTGTCGAAGAAGACACACAGGAAGCGGCAGAGAAACGACAACTTCCAGATCCAGAGGTTGAGCGAAGAAAACAGGAGAAGGCGAGACTGCAGCGTGAGGTGGAAGAGTTGGAATCTCAAGTGTCGAGATGTGTTGATGAGATTGTCAAAGAGCAACGGCGAGGGCCAAATGAAGCGTTACAACCTCAGGAGCACAAGAGTTTAAGGTGAGTAAAGCGAATCACGGCATTAGATTAATAATTGACCCTGAAGCAGCAATTTCATCATTAATATTTGCGGTGCTGAAACCGAACCTGAAAAGCCGCAAGTATCAAGCTTACTCTGCTCCTTCTTGCCGTTTGCTGCCATGTCTGTACCTCAACCTCGCCCAAAACAGTCGGATAAACCAGTCCCTTCACATCGACCCATCGAGGTAGCAGATCCCCTACCTTATCTGGAGATGTTCACATCATTCAAGTTCTCCACCCGACTCAGCCTACCCCGCAACAAGGTGCAACCATCTTCCAGACGGGTCCACCAAAAGCACACGATCGATATTACCGGCCCACAGAAGCTTCTTACGGCCCAAGTCGCCATTACAATCGACGCCTTGGCGACTGAAATTCTAGACTTACAGGTTCTCCGCATCTCTCCCTGGGCTGAACGGGAGCTCGGTTCGTTCATCCGAGCGAAAGCTCAAGAGAAGGATCTGGGCAATGCTTCCTGGGCCATTGATTCGTACTGGGACGTTGCTAGGAAACGAGCACAATATTGGCACAAGTGCGAGACATCCTTTGCGCACTTGCTCGCGGGCCGCACTGAAAAGGATACCGAGAATGGCCCTTCAAAGAACTCTACAAAGACAGTCTCACGCAAGGACCTAAATCGCCATCTGGGCCGTGATGCATTAGTGCTGCAAGACAAGCACATCTTGCTGAAGCTGAACTGGCGAATCGGCTTCGACTGGACGGGCGAAGCTGAATCCGATGTCACCGTAGAAACCGCCTTTCCCCAAGTTTGTAAGTCTTTCCGATAGAAAACCATTCGCGATAGTGGTGCCTGGAGTACTTCAGAGGACTGACTTTAGCATCACAGGGTCTGAAACCGATTCGGCAGCTAGCCTGAAGAAGGTGCCAGAGACATTTGCGTCTCTGCTACGCACCAGAGGGGCGTTTGAAGCGACGAGGATTATGGTGGCTTTGCTGTTCATGCAGTAGACTTTGCGTGTTCACTGTCTTAGATACGGCTTGTAATTGATACCCCAATTCTTTTCTTCGCCCTTCTTTGCCCTGGTACTCTACAGGTGCCTTGCTTGATTGACTCATCATCCAACACCATGTATTCGTCTAGGTGTGTTGACTGGCTAACCCTTGTGGTTATTCATGGCATGCCACCATGGTATCTTTTGAGGGCTGTACGCACATACGGTCCCGGGTGATCCAGGGTAGGCCGCGCGAAGGCTAATCGATACATGGCAATGAAGCCAGAGCTAGCCTTCTTCTCTCGCCCCCTACTATGCATCGCTCGTTACAAATCTGGCCTGTTTTTGTACTGAGCACCCAAAGGCCCTACATCCGACTCTCTCTGCGGTTAGACGTATACTTACATGAATCCCAATCACATTTCACAACAAGGAGCACTTATGTAGTTGTCAGGAACAGTCTAGCAGCTCACAACAACACCAAGAAGACCAATAGCATTCTATCAAACTACACCCACCCTCCACGATCCCATCATCCCCCTTTTCCAAAACCCTCAATCCCACCTCCACCTCTTCCTCTCCCGTCCCAACCCATCCTCATCACCACAGAAATCGACATCCCTATTTACACCCTCCCTAACATCCGGCGCAGCATCCACGTCAACGCCAGGTCTCCTCCCCCAAGCCCCCCCCCCCCCCCCCAAACGTCCACCTCTTTCTAGCCACGCCCTCGAACTCGCCCCATCGATATTCCATAGCCCTTCCCTCCCTCCAACACCGCTCACTCGGACTCTCACACTCGACTTTCAACACCTACACCACGCGCTCCCAGCGACGCACCGTAGCCGCATACACAGCCGAGCCCTTTGCCGCCATCTCCTCAACAAGCTCCGTATACGTAGATAGCGTGTTGTAGTAATCGTCCACCCAGGCCTTCAGCCGTATTGAAGTAGCTGCGGCGCTCAACGCCGGGGTATAAGAGGGTGCAGGTGGGGCCGCGGGATTCTGTAGAGAGCGAAGACGGCGTGCAGGTGAGGCAGTAGAGACCGTTGTGTTGGTTGAGGTTTTGGATGAAGCCGCGGGTTTCCATGGCGGAGTGGATGGTGGTTAGGTCTGAGCGGAGGTTTGCTATATACGCGAGTAGTTCTGGTGCGGCGTGGGGTTGTTTCGAAGGTAGTAGTGGCCGCGATCTTGGGTGCAGGATAGAGGTCCATGCTGCTTCGGTGCCTGTGGGCTGGTTGGGAGGAAGGTATGGCATGATGGGAGAGTTGAGCGGTATGGCTAGTAGATATCTTTTTGTTTTGAAGGCGTGAAACGGGAGGGGAAATCTGTGATCTAAAAACACCGGTGGCTGTTGTGCTTGGATTTTGGGTGTGGTTGATGTCTGGTATGATTCCAAGACACTGCCGGTTTCTGTGTTTGGTTTTGGGATGTCGTTGATGTATGGTGAAATTCGAACACAAAGCGAATACTGTAGTTGAGTTACTGGAGCAGTTGCAGTGTAAAGAATCGAGTCGGTATTCTCATATCCACTGAGACAATGTTAAGCCAGGCTCCACCTTGGTACCGCACTGCTACTGCAACGCAAAAAAAGAGTAAAACCCCGTACAGCGGAGTGAAACGCTTCATTGTGAATGGTTCCTCCCAAACCAAACACAGACTGATTAGAGATTGTGATTGGCTTCTGAGGGCGATGGAGTTGGCGCATAGGACTTAGATGATATGGAGTTGGCTACGGAGATCTTGGCCGAAAGGGCAAGCTTGAGATTTTTTTGATACATTACATCCTATTCGTCAAAATTCCCTATAACAGTGCTGTGGTAACCCTGCTTTTGCCTAATATCTCATCGAATGTTGTGGGTATGTGTCGTCGCTCCAATTTTGCTTTTTCATTTCCGCTCTTCTCCCAGCTCCCCTCTTCGCGTGCTTCGTCCAATCGCTGATTCTCACTCAATAAGTACGGCTGACGCATACTGGTCATCGCGTAGTTATCATTTCGCGATTCTAACGGCGACGAAGGAGTATCGTAGAATTCTGGTACGTTTGTATACAGCACCTGACCATTCTCAAAATGTGACTCAGTGGAACGGCCTATCGCAGCTTCCACATCAGCAAGATCGAACAATGGGCGATCAGATACCGTATCGAAGCTGAAACGGCGTAAAGTAGGTGGCTCGTCCGGGGTAGAGTTGTCGGCCATAGTGTGATATGAAGTCACTACAGGAGGGCAGTCGCTTGTCATCTTACTATCGCGTCTCTCCGGTAGATTGCGCTTTTCTCTAGTACTGGCTCTTTTGATAACACTCCTACGGCTCAGCCGAACTGTGTTGCGCTTTTCATACTCGGTACCGCTCTCTCGTGGTTATGCATCGGACATATCTTTCGCGACTGCGCCGGAGGTACCACGATGTTTCTCGAAGAGCCAGGAATATGCCGGTCTTAGCTCCTCGGAAGGCGTGATTGGATGCATCAGGGACTGTATTTCGGCACTTGAATCGGGAATGGAAGTCGTGTGGTGTCCATATTGATCCTTCACACGGCGGCTGTTGCCCATCTCCATGCTGCGTCTTTTGTGGAATGTCCCGGTAACACCCGGACACGATTCTGCTGCCTCTATTAGTATCGTCGTTGCCTTTAAGTTCGTTCCGTGCATGTCTTCGGTGATGGTATCAGAAATATATCGACTTGTGTTGTGCAACAGTGTCCTTGAAATTGCACATTGCTTGCGAGACCAAACCGTTGTGGAGCCGTAAAGCGTTGCAGAAATGTTTGTGACATCTTTACATTGTGCGATGTTCATCGTGCATCATTCACATCCGAGAATATGTGAAATTTGACCAGAGTTCGTGATCTAGGGTGTAGCGTGCAGGTCCGCACTCATCCATGAAGCCGCCCTGGAATAGTCACCACCACCGACACGCAACAGATCCAGCTCTTCTATCACCTCTGAAGCAGTCATCCTAGCCCTCTACCTCTCTTCTCCTCTTCATCTCCCTTTCCACACCCTCGACACTCATGGGGACCCTGCCTCCCTCCCACTTCTTCTTCTCTTCTTGCGCAAACCCCTCCAAACTCAGCATACCCACACACAAGAAACCCAGCACTTCTCTATCTGTATCGAACACTTCCCACCACTCACACTCCGGCATCTTGATCCCCGTCTCCCGGGCAGCCAGGTAGATCGCAGCCGTAGCCAGCGCCGGCGGTTGATGCGTCAAATACAGACATTGCGGACTCAGCAACGCGGTATTAAGGTGTGCGATCGCACGTTTAGCAAGCGAGGATGCGCGAGGATGCGCAAAGGTATCGAGAGCTTGGAGGTACGTTATGCAAAGCGTGTATGGCAGTTGGACCTGTACGTTGAAGCCAAGGGTACGTAGGATGCGCTGTTCGGTAGTGAAGAGGCTTGTGCGACGACGCTCATACGTTCCCTCTGTAACGAAGTACTCCCGCGCATCCTGCTTCTGGTGAAGCTGTTCCAAATCGAAGAACATGGTGGGCAGCGAATCAAGATAAGCGTATACGTTGACGAGACTCCGTGCTGATTTGGGGTACGCGGACAGCTTGGTGGTGAGGTAGAGCGAAGCTGCTGAGACTTGGTCTGCGCCAAACTCCGCAAGACTTCCACCTTCAGGTCCGAGCCAAAATCGCATGAACACTACAATCGCTTGCGCAATGACTTCTTGTGGAAGCCTTAGGAGCATTCCAGCTGCTTGTGTAAGCCGTGCGCCAGCGAAGCGTATCGAGTCTTCAAGATCGGGTGGGATGCCATCGAGTTGTGAGCCGGAGGTTTCGAGCTGGGCTACGGTAGCCAATGGGTTCGCGAGGGGTGAGGGTTGCATTTCGGAAGAGCGAAGAGGATTTCGTCGCTACACTTGGGGTGAGGTTCGAGCTGCGCGTGGTTCGTGGTGGAGGAAGTTGGGTCTGAAGCTATAGCTATCGGACTTCCGAGGATGCGCCCCAGTGCACTAACCTTCATCCACTCTAGTTGACGATATCCCACAACGATATTGTCAAAGCAGATGACGCCACATATGAACCCTCAAGTCCTTCTCAGGACTCTGGTTAGATCGCGGTACTGACAAGTGTGTGGTATATGTATGATCAATTTGTCTAATCAACCAATAAGAAACCGTCTCCTTAGCTCAATTGGGAGAGCGCCAGACTGAAGTCTCAGTCGCTAAATCTGGAGGTATCGTGTTCGATCCACGAAGGGGACAACGACGTGCTTGAGCTCGCTCAAGATCTTTCGAACCATTCTTTTTGCTCTTTCTTGTGTCATCTACCATGGCAGTTTTGATCAACAATGTCTGGAGTGCAATATATTTACCAACAAGCATTGGGTGCGTCATGTTGGTACGTCACTTTTTTTTCTGCTTGAGCTCCACTGGACTGCACCAAAATCACAAGCTTCACATCACGAGTAAACAAGGTCAGGAGCGGCATTCTCAAATAAATAATAAACTTTCTATAACTATCATGCGACATTAACGAAGACGTAAGTGGGTATCTTGCCGGCTAAATGGTATCCAAAACCTCTACTAGCTGTACATATACATGCATCAGCCATGTAAATTTTCAATGCCCCCAAACACCAGACAAACTCCATATGTACAAAGACAATAAACCAAAACCAAACCCAAAAAGACAAAAGATGAGAAGAATATTTAATCAATACCAATCATGGTGCCATCGCACCTCCAGTCATCGACCTCGACATCGTTTGCTGCCGTGTTGGTAGCTTCGGGGTCGATTAAAACGTGGCTGAGCCACGTTCCTACGCGGTTTGCACCGACTTTTCTACCGTCTCGGGAGAGACCGGCCATTGTTGAAGAAGTCACCACTGGGGGTGCCTGTGGAGGAGCGGAACGAGAGGGTGCGGGTGCCGCAACGCGGCGGGAGCTGGTGAAGAACGAGCCTCGAGGGGTGGATTGACGGGCGGCGGGTGTGGATTGACGAGCGGCGGTGCGGGCGGCCGAGGTAGGCATCGAGCGGATGGCGTACGACTCGTTCATGTGGTGGCCACCGGCGTTGCCCACGCCGTATACTTGGGCGACGGGTTCGGTGCGTCGTGCTGATGATACCGTGGGTGTGGGGTTGAGATGAAGCGAGTTGCGAAGGTGTCCAGATAGAACTCGCTCTCCACGTTCGTAGTCGCGGTCTCGTTCGGGTCGGTCACGGGTGCGGATGCTTGAACGGCGTGCTACTGGTGGGGCGGGTTCGGCAATCTCGATAACTTCAACGTCGGGGTAGCGTGGCTGTGCGTATGGGACGCGCATGTCGTTGAGGCGGTCGTCATCGGGGATGTGCTGGTAGTTGAACCATGGGCAGCTACAGGTCTTCCATGGGGCGGCGCAGACCATGCAGAATTGTGCTGTACAGCGGCTGTGTATTGTTAGAATATTTGTTGTGCGCAGTCGTGGATGATGAACCTACCAGGTCATGTGATTGCAGCCCTCTTTGAGCTCGACTACTGCCTTGCAGCTGTAGCATCGTTGCCAGCCCTGCTCCTTGGCCAACTCAACCAAGCGATTCGTCTCCTCGTCCTTTGGGCATTCCCGCTTCGTGTGAAATTTGCTGTTGCATAGTATGCAGACCTTGGTGTTGCATGAGCTGCATCGTGCGTACTTTCGGCCGTACGTCGGATCCATTTTGATCTTGGATGGTTTGATCCATTGGCCACATCCTTTGGAGGGGCAGTAAAGTCGGTTGCCAGTGCTGTACTCTTGAAACTTTCTGTTCCAGAGTACTTTGAACTTGTCGTCGAATAACCGATCGGCATACTTCAAGGGAATGTGCTCTGTTGTGCAGCATCTTGGCGGCATGTGAGCAGGATCCTTGACTGAGAGGGTAAATTGGCGCTTCAGGCAAGAGTAGCACATGCGGTGCCCGCAGGCGAGCTTGACGGTCTTTCCGATAGGAAGGTCATCGTTCATGCATACCAGACAGTCGGCGCTAGGATGAGGGTTAGCAAAGGTTGACAATGAACCAGTAATCATCACTTACGTTTGGACTTCTTTGCGCTCTCGGTGTTTCTCTTGAACTGGAGTAGAGACAGCGCGCTGGAGGGAGGGTTTGAAGAAGCTTGACAGGATTCCTCCGGTACTCCGACGGGCTGCGTCTTTGACAGACTGCGTCCTGGTGAGCGGCGTGGGTGGAGCGGGTGACTTGATAGTGCCTGTGCGTCGCACAGACGGTCTGGCCGGTGTAGGTGCTTTTGGTTCACGAACAGAGGGATTTCTGTCTCTCATTAGTCAAGCTACGTGTACAAGTGGGGACAGCTCTAACCTGGACAGAATTGGGACTTCAGCCCTGCGGACGGACGCAGATCCAGAACCTGATAATGGCGTGTAGGCAGTCCTGTTGGAAGACCCGCCCTCTTCACTCCTTTTGCGGGTGGAAGGTCTTTTCACGGTGATTTCCTCGACCTGGCCCATGGACTTGGGCCTTCCGAAGACAAAGTCCTCGTCCAAGGGAATGACTTCTCTCTTCTTGGACGACCGCCGTGTGCTATCCCGTCGAACTTCTCGACTGCTCCTCGACTTGTCCTTGACTGGTTCTCGTTCTCGTTCCCGTCTGCTTTCTTTCTCCATCCGATCACGATCACGGTCTCGCCGCTTCTCGGCGTCTGCTCTCGTGTAGTACGACTCCCTGCGCGCCCTCAATTCATCAATGTCGACCTCTGCCTGCCTCCTAGCTTCCTCTGCTCGTCGGCGCTCTCGTCGTTCGCGTGTGGAAGCTGATGGCTCGTCGTCGTGCTTGCGTTCCTTGTGCCGTCGGTGGTGTTTTCGGTCTCGGTCGTCTAAATATTCGCCATCGTCGCGGTATCGTGCGCCTCGCTCATCGCGAAGCCTCGCCATCCCCATGGACCTGCAGGCAATATATCACTTGCCAACTTCCAGCCTCGCAGGTCACAGGCTCTCGCACGCTTTCGCAAACACTCGAGCAGCTGTGCAGGCGACGCACAAAAGCGAACAGGTGTGTGGAGAGTTGCGGTGGGCGTGACGAGCGAACAGCGAGCACCTGCAGGCAGCCCAACCCTGATCAGAGAAAGGCTGACCAGTCGCACGGGGCAGGCCTCGGCGGTGAGCGCGCACAGAGTACCCGTTGATCGAAAGCGCCCACAGGGCTTTTCGCTAAGGCTGCTAGTGCCAACAGGGGTAGCGTCAGGCGTCGACGGGCGGGCTGCCAGCTGTCTTGCAGTCGTGATGCAGATGATGTAGCCTATCTCCTCTTACAAAACGGATGCCTCGGGTAGCGGCGCATTTATGCAGCGGTGCGAAGCCGGCGAAACAAATCCCGTGCAGCCCTCAATCATGATACATTTTTTTTATGGACATGTCTCGCACCGCCTCTCGGGGCAAGCTTCGGGCTGCGAGCGTGAGAGGGTGAGATGAGGGTGAGCTCAGTGCGAGGAACAAGCTGCAATGTTGAGACCTATGACTCGCCACAACGGCGTCAAGATTTATTGCGGAACCTAAGCGGGATGCACTGGCGCCCAGGGACTTTCAATCCTTCTCCAGTGTAATTTGCGTCGACACCTCCCATTTCTGCCCTCCGCTGCCGTATCCGCCGCCCAACCGGTTCCGCACCATGCTGCCAATGCGATCCCGAAGACGCCCAATTTCCTCCAAGTTCCGCACACGCAGCTTCAAATTTGCCTGGCAGAGGCCGTAGTGTACCTGCCAAAATTTTGCCTCCTCGACGCTTCGGATTGCTGGATCCGTCTCGAGGTCGTACAGCACATCCGGCACGCCAGGACCCGAATAGGACATGAGCAGCATCTTCCCCAATGTCCATCCCTGAATCCAACCTAGCGCCACCATAGAAAATGCAACCGAAAAGGAAAGTGTCCGATCCAGCCACACATACATTTGGATGCTCAACAGGGGCAAAATAAGCAGAAGCGATGAGCACGACAGCGTGAGAAAGTGCGACGGATTGCTCAGTACTGACGGCAGGTTAGCAATGGCACTCAGCCTCATGACCTTGCCGATACGGGCATGGTTCTTCAGCAAGATTGCCGACACCAGTGTTGACACGATCCCGCTCAAAGCAGCAAGGTCGATACTACCAGGCGACACACGCTCGTGAGCGTCCCCGTGATGCGCCTGGTGTCCACCCGTGTTTTCGAGCGCGTGCGTCAACCCATGAGATATGAGATCTAGTCCCATGAACAGTAGTCCAACAGACATGCCTAGCCCCGCGATAACTTCTAGGCGCTCAAAGCCAAACGGATGGCGGATGCTCGATCGCTTCCACACTTCAAAGTTTGCTCCGACGTCGACAGCCACGCAAAGGAATGCGCCCAGTGCATCGTAGAAGATGAGACGCGACAAAACGGTGAGAGCCAGTGACTCGTGTGCGCCCCATTGTACGAGACCTCCCACTACCAGATGACAGAAGCACCATGCTAACCGTAGCTTCTGGTCTTTGGACATGGACGACCGGTACTCCTTGAAGGTGGGGATAGGCAGCGAGGCAGGGAGCTGTAGGGGAGCGCGCGGGGCGGGTTCTAGGAAGATCTGATGCGATACACTACTATGTTTGTACTTGTGTCCTCGTCTTCGTCCGATATCCTGTGAGCGTTAGTATCAGCATGTAGGGCTGCGACAGGAGACGCACGTTGCTTTTGGCCTGGGGTCGCCCTGGTTGGTATGCGACGGACTGGAAATTGAACGGATTGGGGTTCTCAGACCCGCTCAACGAGGGCCCGTCGGCATCCATGGTCCCACTGGCAGCACTCGCTGGTGTATAGGGGAAGGTCGCGCTCGCTGGTGTATAGAGAGTGGCCGGCGATGCCCTTTGTGATACCGAGTCGCTAGGTCCGAGGGTTGCATACTGCTTAGAGGGAAACGTGGCTGACATGGGCGAGAGCAGCGCATTCGCATTGGAGCCCATGGCCTTTGAAGACAGGTCGCCCTCGAATCCTAGTCCAACGGGGTGCGGCGTGTCTTCGTCCAGGGGCGGTGTCGGGGTCCGCGGTGGAGCTGGTAGAGGCATTTTTGACGCCATGACTGCGGGAAAATGAAGGACGGTAATGAGTGAATGCTAGCGAGATCACATAGCACGGCAAAACGAGATAAGAAGCGCAGACTGACCCCAGACGGGAGGTGGAGGGGAAATTGAGGGATGCTTTCTGTATGCAGTATGGGCCGATCGCCAGTCTACCCCTGCAGCCAATCTGTGCCCACCGAGGCCGGCTGCAGGGAGGCGCCACACGGCTTCTAGCTATGACGCTGCTGTCGACCATGTTGACCGTGTTGACCGTGTTGACCGTTTAGTCCGAAACATGACATTTTGACAGAGGCAGCACGGTGCTGCATGGCCATCTACGCTCGCAAAAACAAATGGACGACAGTGGCGATGCGCGCAGAGGAGGCAATAGCACAGAGACGCTGCAGGTAGTGAATGCTGCGCGCGACATCAAGGTCACGGGCGAAGGAAGCGCGGCGAGTCACAAACGAAGCAAATCCGGGGGCATACTGGGCGGATTCCTGCGCGCCTCCAAGGATGTCATAGGAACGTCACCGGCACCGCAGAACGGAAGCGACGATGCACACGCGCAAGAAGATGCGGAAGGCGCGAAGAGGGGGTCGTCCATCGCGACTGCCCTGCGCCAGAGCCAGGGCCGACAGAGGAAAGGCTCACTGAGGAAGGCAGCCATGGCGAAGATGCGCGAACGAAGCAGCTCCATACGCAAAGCCGCAAGACCGCCCACAATCACTACTACCGACGCTGCGACTACCGCCGAGGACCGCTTCAGCTACGAGAACGCGCCCCTCAACTCGTCGTCGGACAGCGGCTGGCTGCCCGCCATCAGTCTCCCTCCTCAGTCTTCGACGACGGCGTCCACTTACTCCCCACCACCGGAAGACCCCAAGTCTTCTCCTCGGCCATTACTCGCGTCGCCCATGACGAGCCCGGTGGCTCCTTACGCCTCAACTACCGACGAGGACGACATCATGTCCTTTTACCGCCGCCCCTCTTCTGCAGCCAGCGACTTCCCCTTCGTCGTCCCCGGCCACCAGGGCCCTGTCACTTCTCTCGCACACCGCCGCTCGACTCGCAGCAACCGGCGCGCTTCCATTACGGCACTCGTGACACCTGCCGAGATTGACCCCGACGACGAGTGGGATTACAGTGAGACAGAATGGTGGGGCTGGGTCGTGCTCATAGCCACCTGGGTTGTCTTTGTGGTTGGAATGGGCTCTTGCCTCGGCGTCTGGAGCTGGGCGTGGGACGTGGGCGAGACTCCGTATGCGCCACCCGACCTGGAAGACGATGCAACCTTGCCAATTACCGGATACTATCCCGCATTGATTGTCTGTACGGCAGTTACGAGCTGGGTGTGGGTCGTAGTGGCGTGGGTGGGCATGAAGTACTTTCGCCATGCCAAAGTGGGCGTAGATGGATAGCCAGCCAAGTACGCACCAAAACAACCCATATTGTCTACATCGCCTGTCTACACATCGCATGAACCAAACCAGGGTATGGGGACCGACCTTTTCTATTCTAGGCTATTCGCTTAACCGTTCCGCAGCATGCGTAATATGTTCTCGGGGCTGAAACACTAACCTATAATACCGCTATTAAGACGCCTCACAGACTTGCCTTACCCTACCATACCACACACCACCACGACAATACAATTATTTCTTCTGCTATTGCCTATTTATTCGCCCGATCCGACAGCTGAAAGCCTAAATGTAGCAAGTGTTCAAAAGTCTGACGAGAATACAAAATCTGCTGAGATGCCGCTTCCTTCCTTCGTCACACGCCGTGATTCAGCGGCTTGGACCTCAATTTCCGCGCCTGGATCCTCCCCACTTGCATGCTTGACCCCGTCACTCGGGACAAAGGCCCTACTGAACATGGTGCGAACACCTCTAGCACATCACATCAGCCTGCAACCTCCGATCCTTCACTTCTGGAACCAGGGTCCTAAGCGTTGGCCTAATCGAGAATATGTAAGATGAAGGCAATTTCCCTGTCCCAGGCCCTCATAAAGAAAATGCTCGCCAACCGTGGCTGATAGAAGTAGATTGTTCATGCAATTGGGTTGTTATGGCATTGCGTCGACGTCAACGAGGGAGCTCCAAGCTCGAGGAACTACTACCAATTCTTCTAACTGTCAAGGGCCACGAGTCTAACGTCATCAGCGGAAAGCCCGCTGTAAGATCGGAACATGCCGAGCGAGTACCATGCGCGCCACGAGCGAAGATTACATCATCCCATAGGCCGCAGCCTACTTCGACCGCACAAGCATGTCCCCTTATCAGCCATAATGGACCGTTTCGATTCCTCGAATTGCCTCAAGAGATTAGAGATGAGGTCTATTCCTATCTGGTGGTCCGCCAAACCCCACATTCACCACCCATCCTCGACGCCACGGCAATCTTGAAGGACCGGAAGAAACGCTTGGCTGCACGAAAGACTCGTGAGCGCCTGAACCAACAACGACTTTCGGACGGAAAGCGCCCGACATGTTCCCGCACAGCCCATACTGATCCAATTCTGCACGTCGATCTTCTTCGCACATCCCAAAGGCTGGCCGATGAAGCAGCCGATTGCATGTATTCCAAGAACTGGTTCGCCATTTCACTCGACAAGCTTCCGTTGCCCACGTTTGAGGTTCCACCAGGCTGGGATCTTTCACGTGTCAAAAGACTCCAAGTCGAGATTCAGCTCAAGGATGCGATACGGATGAACCGCTACGTCGACTGGGCATCCTTCTTCTCGTCATTCTCGTCCCTACAGTTTCTACGAATAATACCAACCTTGCATCAGAGGTACTACGAGTGGGCCAACCCAGAGTTTTGTGACTGGTCTACTACGCCATTCGTTCACAAAGCATTCTTTCGGGAACTACTTGCAGCGATACCGGCGTATGTCGATCTGAAAATCGGGTTCCCACTGGGCTCGACAGAAGCCACTCAGATGCAAGGTAGACCTGGCATCAGCAGCAAGTTTATGTGGGACATGTACATGGAGCTGGGGAACAGAGTCGATGGTGCCGGAAAGCCACTTGCTATTAACAGAGTGGTATCATGAGACACGACCCGCCGGGTCAATCGCTCACCACGGGCAGACTCGGCAGAAATCTACGAACGAAAAGTTTTGTCGATGGTTACAAGTCGATTGACGCGTGATGTGTCATATTGTATAATAGTATTCACAGCCTGCATCTCAACGGCGTTTTTCCTTTTGCACAAATTTCATCTCTTTTCCACACAAAAAAGACTCATTTCGACCCTGATCTGGAGCTTTACTTTTAGACATGTGTGATGTGAGGCTCGATACTTGTTTGAGATTTTATCGTCATTCAATGCATGTGTCCACGGCTCCAAAATATTAAAGAAAGAACGAGACACAGATGCCCAGCACATCATTTTACGATTTAATTATGGCAGCGGGACCCACACATTGAATTCTTCAACCCGCATTTTAGAGAAAACAAATGACTTTTGTGATGTAAGAAAGGTGGATAGGCCGCGTACGAAAAGTCACTTTATACATCTTCGTCGCTTGGCACGGCACAAAATCCCAATAGTCCTAAACTCAAACAGCCAGGCCAGAACCATACTCCGGATGCGTGTTTTTCTTTCAGAGGCGTTCTGCCAGTCTCACTAGAACAGAGAATGCTTCTAGCACATGGCGAAATCTGTGGGAAAGACTCCATGTCGATGAACTCTTTCAACTTTTTCTTCTCACAGAGAGCAGAAATGGCAGGAGAAAGAGCATGTGGATGTGCGTCCCACCTTTCGGGATGGCCAAAAATAAGCGTGGAGAGATGAAGACGAGTAAAGCTCATGTTTCCGAGCTCTCAAAAAAATCAATAAAAGGCAGGAGCGACGAGAGAAAGAACATGTGTCGATAGTCCGTATTTTAGGACATACAGATCCGAGTTATGGTTTTAAACGAGGCACAGTCTTCTCCTATGTCGCGGTACAAGTCTTCTTTTTCTCTTCCCGCTACACAGAGTAGAAGCGCTCAAAGAGGGGCACGTGGATTTTGGTCCTCATCTTTCTTGGCAAATCCGGGACCAGTTTGAACTTTTCCAGACAGCAGTCTTCTCATGGGTCCCAGTTAATCTCTTTTTTTTTTCGCAAGCAGGACAGCCTCCCCGTGACTGAGACTTTGCATTTTTTCAGCGAATGCACCACATGACCCATATCGTCGGCGATTTTGAAGGAGAAAAGGAAGGAAGAGAGGAACGGAGGAACATGATTTTCTCCGTTTGTGATTTTTGGCACGTTTTTGTATTGTATCCGGTCAGAAAGACTCCGACAACATGCTGCTCTTTGTGCATAGCTTTCGTGAGCGTCGGAACCAGGATCTCCACATCACTGTCGGGCCTGTCCTTTTTCTCTCTTGGCCTCTAGATAGGACAGGCAAAAGCCCAGAGATCACGGCCGTACTGTTATATCCTTTTGATTCCACAGCCTTCTTTTTTTTTGCTTTGTAGGAGGTAGAGCGAACAGTCTGGAGTGTAACTTTCCATTGTGAGTTTGAAAGACAGCAGATGTCTCGCAATAGAGAGTAGAAGAATTTTCGAATGCCAACAAGGGCCCACACGGCGGTTTGAGCAGCGAAGCCCCAAGTCATGTAATTTTTCGGGATGCATTTAGGAAGAAGGGCCCTCTCCATCGAGTGTTATAGGCATGTAGTTTAAATCGAGGAGAAAGACAATGTGGAATGAAGAATCGAACTCCGAGGCGAAGAAGGGGCGTTTATATCCACAAGGTACAAAGTTGTTACATAAGCAGCTGTCTCTTGTCCGGTGGATGCAAACAACGTTGTACAGTACAGTGCCCCAGGCCAAAATCACCATACGAGATGGAGTGTAAAGTATATAGTATAACAAAAATTTATGACCTCTTACTTTTCCAAGCTCAATGTTAGAGCGTACTATCGAATACAAGTACAGAAGAAATAAGACAACGCCAGGGTGAATAGGTCTCTAGGACAAGTCACCCGATGCCATGCTGAACACAGCCTAGTTTTCAATACAATACACGAAGGTAAAGTGCGCAGGTGATATCTACCGCCATCTCTGACCCGACAAGGAAACTCGTCATCATAATCCCTCAACTCATTCTCTTACTCGCGCTTGAACTGTTGGAACCCTTGTGGTGATCCAGGGCTTCTATACGGGTTGTTTGAGTTGGAGGGAGCACGTGCGTGCGTGTTGGCATCCCATTGCCTTTCGCCCTCGTCCTCCTCTACTTGTGGAACGCGGGGTCGGCTTCGTGAGCGAGGCGGTGGTACCATGGTCTGGTATGAGTACTCCTCTACCTGGCCTGTTGAGATTGAGCTAGGTGAGCCGGGTGCGGTGCTCCGAGGGGGCGGTGGCAAAGGACCCTGTGGTGGTGGCGCAAATGTGCTCTGGCTGCCAGACGGTACTACATGGAGTGGTAGAGGTGGCGGCGGGTTCTGGCGAGGTGTGTCGACTGAGGTGCGTGCGCCATATGGTGACAACGTGGCACCGCCCTTCCGCTTCCCGACAGAACTCGCCTTCCGCAACAGACCGCGGACTTCGTCAAGATCTGGCCTTTGGTCTGTGCTGGGGCGACCGATAGTGCTAGTCTCATCGCCACGCGCATCCCAGGTATCATCCCGGATGGTGTCGAGACCTGGTCTACGGTTGTTGAGTGCGCTAATGGCGTTGCCTTCTGTACCGACACCAAGGTAGTCAATGCCTGTAGACGCACCGGTGTCCTGCTCTTTGGACTGGTTGAGCGGGTGCAGACGGCCTGCGTCAGCATTGTCTAGGTACTTCTGGTACGCAGCGATAGCTTCAGCTGGCGGCACGGCCACAGACCAAGTAGGCTTGTCTTGCGAACCGAGTGCAGCATCACCACCACCTGGACCATTGATTGGAACCTTGCGCAGAGCAACCACCAACGCGCACATGAACTTGGATCGGCGAGAGGCGCGGAGAGATTCGTTGGACCAGTTGCTCTTGTGCCTGATCTCAACGCGGAGCTCAAGCTTGTTCATCTCAGCGATGCTAACAACCTCAATATCAATATCGGAGTGGAATTCGCGAGCGTTGGCGGGGTCCCGAACAAAGGCCGTCATCTCCGACTTCAGTAAGTTGATATCTTCAAAAGAAGTAGCAAAGTCGCAGAAGACAGAAACCTGTTCTCGCATAGCCTTGCTTCGTGTGATATTCTCTACCCACAGCGAGTTCAGGACAATATTGGGAATCTGCACAGTCTTGCCGTTGGTAACGCGCTTGAAAACGGTGTAAAGCAGCTGGATGTGTTCAACAGTAAACTGTTCCGTCGTGATATCAACGCGATCGCCGATGTCGTAAGGGTGCTTGACGAAGAGGAAAATGCAGGAACCAAGAACTTCCTGGGCGGTCGTCGCGAATACGAAGGACAGCGAAAGAAGGGCAGTAGCCGAAGTGGCCAGGGTAGCGCGAAATGCCGGAGCAAGGAAGGCGACAAAGACGAAGATACAGACGATGAGAGCAATGGTCATGATAAGACCATCGAGGGCGTTGATAGCCTGGTCTACATCGTGCATGCTGGAGTTGATCGACTTGCGTTGCCTGGCGTAATCGGTGACAGTCAGGATCATCTCTTCCAAACTGATATCGCCGTTTCCATCCCGATCGATCGCAGCAAAACATTCCTCAGCTTCCTCTTGGCGACCAGGTCCCATTACTTCGACAAGATCTTCAAGGTAGAGCTCATTCTTGCCTTCGACAACCATGGACATCCATATACGCTTGGATAGAGCTTCGGCACTCTTGTTCCTCTCCAGGGCGGTAATAACAATGGAGTGAGCGGAGTTGGTGTCAAACACCTTCTTTCCAGTGATTTCTGAAGCAATTGTGCCAAAGACTGAAGTGATCTTATCACCAATACGGCCGGCGTCTCTGCCGACTTCTTGGATAATACGCATAGGCGTGCGGCTACCGGAGCGACCGTGCTTAGCCGTTCCCTTTTTGCTGCCAAAGCCAAGATCGAGAATTGTGTCCTGAATGATGTAGTCTTCCTCGGCAAACTCGTTGCAGTAGGCGGGGAACAGGGAGCGCGAAGTGTCATAAAGAACACCGAGGAGGTAGATGTTACGCTTCGACTCCTTGATCTTGTCGTCAAACTGCTTGCGATGATAGCTGATACTGATAAGCTGGATCAAGACGCGTTCGGCGAGAATAATGATTGTGCAAACAAGAAGCGCGAGCAGGACCGATTGCATCGTGTTAATCCAACCTGGATATTTGTCACCAGTTCGGTCAGTATTCGGTCGAACAAGCTATGCGGTATTAGCAATGACACGGCGCTAGATACAACAAGTACTTACAGCAGGGAACGTGGCTTGGTTCACAATCATCCAGAGGACAAAAGATAGAGGCTTTTCTACTGCCCTAAGAAGCTGCGCATATTTTCGGACGCCAGGGCTAACAACACCGATCAAGAACTCGAAGATTTTGGGAAGGAAGTGCGCCACGACCTTCATAACCCAGAAACTCAACCAGATGATCTCAATCCAGATCCAGAACTTCTTCTGGTTCGTGCCGCCAATAGATCCCGTGATTGTACCAGTCTGCGAGAGAATAATGGGAATAGCAAGGAAAAGCGCAACAGGTGTGACATAGATGATGTAGCGGGTGACGATGCTCCAGTTCAAGATCTTGGTGTATATCCTGCCCATGCGGTTGAGAGCGGTCTTCTCTTCTTGCGCCTCAGGAGGAGGCAAAGGTGCGCCTGTTCGCGAATCTACCGCTGCCAGTTTCCTGCGCCCACCGCGGGAGAACATGTGCCCCTTCTCCGACTTCTCATTCTGGG
The DNA here is from genome assembly GCA_029100535.1 of Stemphylium beticola. Taxonomy (NCBI): domain Eukaryota; kingdom Fungi; phylum Ascomycota; class Dothideomycetes; order Pleosporales; family Pleosporaceae; genus Stemphylium; species Stemphylium beticola. The sequence continues at coordinate 67,694 of JARBXR010000104.1, read as the reverse complement.
ATATGGGAGACGATTGCGTGGGGGTGTGACTGACGACAGTCTGGAGGGGTATGTCGGTGGTGCGGTTTTCCATGTTGCCGTTGTTTAGAGGCTGGAAGCCTTGATTCGAGAGTCGAAAGGACCTATGAGAGGAGGATCGCTTGCTCGTCATATGGAAGGTCTAGTAGGAAGTCGTGGGAGCAGTAATTGTTTACTGCAGGTGTGCAGGCGGGTTCGTAAGAATGAAAGTGTACTCGGCGACCCTTGGCGACAGGATACAGGCAGATTCGCTGTTGAAGAATGTGCGTCGAGCACCTTCACTTCACGAGCCGAGGAGCGAGTGGTACAATGGAGAGACGCGTTAACGCCAGCAATTGACTGAAGGCCAGCTGTCAATCTCTGTATACGGTAAGGAAAAAAGGAAACAGAGGAACGAGCGAAAAAGCTCTCGGGGACAATAGCAGCGGAGGAGGGAAAAAAGAGCGAGTATAGAAAGTAAGAAACGGCCCAGGAGGTTCTTTTGACGACGAAGCCTTAGTCCAGGACCACGCATGCAGGGATGACTAGCGCGAAAGCCACAGTCAGGGATATGAAACCCCGCTAGCACTCGCCACAACGAATCACCGAGAGGACCCATCGTCACCGCTTGCTGCACGTAAAACCGTCGGCCGGCGATCTAGTTGCCATCAATCGGCGGAGGTTGAAGAATCCGTTGATTATAAGGAGACGGCTGTTGGATGCCGTGGAAGAGACTTGTGCTTCGGTGTTTGGCCACCCCTCGCGATGCCAGAAAGCGACCATGATTCAACCGATCGACTATCCCTGACGTTGATCAGATCTGGCCAAAGGCGCAGGTGAGGACGCGTATCGATAGGCCTCAACACTGGAAATGGGGCCGATGTCCAAAAAAATCTCCATCAAGAACTGCGTGCGTCGTGTTCTATAGCTCGTCAACCCACTTTCGAGCCGCTGTGGAGTGTGGGAGCACACACAATGGACATGTCACTGCGTCACTTGTACAGATCCTTCAAGACGACGCCCCACGTTATGACATCTTCGGCTGAAACCTCGGAGCGGAGGTATTTCGCGGCAGGAATATGGAGAGTTAATTCAAGGCCGCTCAGACAACGGAGTGCTGCGACAGGTGCGCTCCCGACCTGGCGTGTGCTGGCTCGAAGCGGCAAAAGACGAATCAGGTCTTCTCCTAGGAAAATTGCACGAAGGCCGACTCGTACTGGGCGTTGCGCTTTTGCACTCTGACCATTGATATCATTGAAAGTCCCACCTCCTCGCGTATCCCCGGGTGGAGGCTTCCCCAAATCGAGATTCTGTCCACGTAATCTCTACCCCTGTTGAGGCGCATCCCGAACCTGTTTCAGCCGCACAACGGCGCTGTCAGGCACGCGTTGCTTTTGACTGGTTGCAGGCCTGTGGCGTCTAGATGACGGCTGTGCCCGGTGAATGCAACCGCTTCAACTATATTCACAGCGGTGTCGAAGAGCATGCATAGAAGAAGGGATGGAAGGATGGGATGGAGCTACTTGCCCTATTCTTAGCATTGCCGATCCCGAGGTAAAGCTCTATTGATCAACCGCTAAAAGTACCCACAAGCCAGGGTCCAAGCCGCTACCATTACCACTCGAGTATTGTCAGGTCTCCACATGTTTTTCTTGAAAATACGATCGACACCGCACATCGCGACAATCATGTCAAGTGATCGCAGCGCGGGTACAAGCATTGTGCACCGGTTTGTGCAAGCGTCCCGAAAATCGCAAGAGAACCATTCTTGCGTAATAGTGTAGATCAGGCGACCCGCTTGGTTGATGACTTCTATGCATCATACCTACCTAGCTATTCCCACAAAGTGCAATGCTCGCGACAGCACACCACCGCCAATTCCACCTCGTCGCACTCACAAGGTCATCAACATTCAATACATCAACGTCAACACCCATCAGATGCTTCCAGATCTCATCCCGCCTACCTATAGGCCAGCTTGGAGTATACCAATATCTACTCTTCAATCCCTTATCTTGTGCCACCTTGACTTGCTCCCGAGCAGCATCAATCTGTGAAGATGATATCCTGTTGAACCGCAGTTTGCCCACCGCGCCCTTGATAGGAGCGGACGCGTAGTAGGTGTTTGTAGAGTTATACTTTGGTTCGGCTACCGAGAGAAGAGGAGCATCAAAGAAGATGTAGCGATCGGTACTGTTGCCTTTAACAAGGTCAAAAGGTGCGTTTCCCGTACCCACTATGGTGAGAGGTCCTTGATGGAGCGTTTCGCCATCGTAACGAGTCAGCCAGTCCTTCTTATGTAAGGGTGCAAGCTGTTGGAGCAGGACCGGCCATGTTGCTGCCCCATCTGATTTGAAGTCGATCACCAACACGACAGCAATGCTGGGATCTGAATCAAATACTCCAGTCTTCTTGTCAGCCTCGCCTGCTGTCGTCGCATTACTCCTGTCAAGAATGTTGATCAAGGGGTCCAGATATAGGCTTTTCAATGTGCGCTCCTGAGTCGTGGACTTCCAAGAGTGGCTGACTAGTAGATCTTCATTATTCGTCAACCAAATGTCTGCTTCCACACTGACACAGCCTGCCGCTAGTGCTGCATACAGAGGAACGGATCGCCAGTAATCGTTGTGAGTGGCAGCTTTTGGGTACGATATCGCGGCCAAAGTCGTCCGTTCATTCGAACTGAAAGCTACCTTGGGAGTCGGATTCTTTCCAAGTTTCGACAATGAGCTGCAGGCCATTGTTGCCCGGTGGGGGGGGGCGAGACGTAGCAGTAGAGTTGTAACAAGGGAGATATATATATACACTCGCACTTGTCAGCCTGGGTAAGCTTCTAGTATGGAGAATATGCATACCCCTTGCGATGGTGGAGTGATCGAGCATTTGTGTCTAGTGGTCAGGCGTCTACTTCGATGTTCGCTTTCTCCGAGCTTCGTACCTGCGCCATTGTCAGCACCTAGCGAAAAAAAAAGTACGATACTGAAAAACGAGGGCAAAAGTCGCAAGAGAGCTGTCCGTAGAAAACAGCAGCGTTCCAAAGGCGGAGATGTAAAGACATCCACTATAACCGAGTAACGGGAAACAGCAAGTCGAGAGAAATGAGGCATGTCTGTCTTCCAGGAAAAGTATTTGGTGAGATTGGGCATGTCCACTGTGACCACGCCCATAGGACAACACCGTACGTGATCAGACGTCAATTCCACGCCACGCACCCAGTTTCGTAGCGGAATGTCCATCAAGAGTGCTCAACACGTACCTTTAACATCGCTCTTCCATGTCAAACTTCGTAGAATTCGATATCAAAGTGAATGCCCCATCCCATGACTCCTCCATCAAGATAAATAACCATCGCCATACGCAGCTCCAGCTCCCATCTCGCGTCTGCCTCGACATCGGAGTGTCAGTCTACGCATCACTCCGGGAGCAGAGTCGCGCACGCGTAAGCCGTATCACGATTTGGTCTCTCAAAGGACCATCATCTACTACCCTTTGACTTCGGCACTATTCACTGCGTCTGCCTTGGCCTGAGAGAATTGCGCTACGCATCACTTTTCCAACGCGCAGTCGAGCATTCGTCAGCTCCTTGATGGGGGTGTCTCCCTTCAAAATTCTCCGACTCCGCGGACCCGAGTGTACCCGTTCTGGCTGCCTTGAACTCGGTGCTCGTACAATTGTAGGTTTGAGCTTTGGGTTGCGTAGACAGGAGGAGGACCGTGACATTGGCTTGTTCGGCGCTTTTATGTAGGCCGTTAGTAGAGAAGGGGGAAAAGCTTCTTCTCGCCGCGTAGCTTCTTCCCGGTGCGTTCAGTTTAGTAAACATTGTCACTGCCTTGCTCGGGACGATAAATTGGAAGTAGCGGCCGAGCAAGTCAAGCGGGGCCGTGGCGCAGCTCCGATATAATTAGGATGCTTTTTTTCTCCTCGTCTTGGATTTTGTGAACATAGACAAGTTGTCAAGACAACGACGCAAAAACATTGTGGAAGTTTGGTACACCAGCTAAGCCCTGTGGGGTGGGTTTTGGTACCAAGCCGCGTAGCTGCCGCTGTGCGTGACATCTGACACGGCGCCATCGCCATCACATCACTTTGGCGCACCTCTCGAGACGCACATTTCCATCTCCACCAGGCAATGATATATCACGATCCCACGACATCAAGCCCCACGGTGTTGACCCTGACGCCCACACCCACCAACGCGCGATCCACAAACGAGCTGTCTCGCCAAAAAAGCACTGCCATCCCGCATAACCACCGTTTCCCTTTCTCCAATTGAGCCGCCGGGGCGTTGATCCGTAGCCTCGCTGGCAACGTGGGGCACGCGCTCACGCGGGCATGCAACTCTAAACCCAGCCGAGTTTAGACTCTGTGGATACCCGTGGACCTCTGCCAATGTCCATGTTCGAGAAGAGGACTAAAGGCTAATACTCGCAGCCGAGAGCACATCAATAACACACCGACAATCCATCACACGATTTTTTTGTCCCGTGCCGTCGCGGCCGGATCACGGTGTTGTGGGGAGACAAGACGGACCCTTGGTACGTTTTCTTCGGGGCAGGTGATTGCAGCACTGCGCTGCGCTGTACACAGCCTGACAAGGCGCGGAAACAGGTGATGACAATGTGATTGTAAGGTGTACCAAAGACCACTTTGACATTGTTTTCTTTCGATTCAATATCGTCTTCTTGTTATCGTCAATCTTGATGATGGTTCTAGGGAATGATTAGGCATAGTACGCATAGCTGAGATCCTGTATGTGAGAGTGCCAACGGATCTGGATCTTCACCGACACTTCACCCTACATATCAACAAAAACCCCATAAACAATTCAACCAGCCTCGCCTATTTTACTTTTTTCTCCTTTTCCCTATCGCACATAAGAAGGCGCTTCTGTATCGCAAATTCACTTTGTTACACGCCCGCCACGCCTGGTTTCTTGTAATATACACCTCTCCCTCTACACGCCCGGTCCCTCGCTCCTCCTCTTCGCTAGCACAGCACCGACCTCACACCAGCTCCACTCCGCGCAACACACGCGCCAACCCGCGAACCAACAACCAGCCAAACCCAACGAGTCAACTCCTCCACACAGACACCAAGCAACATCGGCAAAATGGCCAAAGACTCCTCCTTCCGCATCTGCATCGCCTTCCTCCTCATTGTGCAAATCGCCTGCTGGACCCTCACACTACTCGACCTGCTGCACCCAGGCAAACCACACGCCATCATGCGCACAACCATGGATCTAGTGTCGATATTCTTCACGAGGCAGTCGAGCAGCGCCATGCTGAGTTATCGCGATATCAAGGCGCTGGTGTACTGAAAGTGAAGTGAGGATAATATGTATGGACTGCAAAAAAAAGAAGATGTGGGAATCAAAGATACGAACTTGTTATGAACGGCTTTCACGACTTTAACGATATGGCATGGCACGACCAGGATTACGATGGCATGATATGAGGGTATGGTTTGCGCTGTGCAAGGGTCCATGGAGGAATGCATTGGCTGTCTGGCTATGCGACGCCGCGATGAAGCGAGGACAGGGGACACAGGCACCAAGATACAGAGTCGCGGAGTATAGTCCCGGAGAAGGAGAGCGAGAGAGAAGGATGAAAAATTGGACATGATCATGGAAGAACCATGCGGGGAAGAACAGTCGGTTGCTGGGAGCTTTTTTTGCATAAAGCCTTGCACTAATTGAATACCATTTCAGTGTACATCCACAAACGGATATGGATCTATACAATGCGAATGATACATAGTGCCCATTGACCGAAAAAAAGTGAACTTATTCTTCTTCGTCTTTTCCCCCTGGTTGACCTAGGTCTCGCCCAGCTTGCCCCGGTTAAATCAACCAATATCAATGACAATTTCCCCATCCTTCAAGGATGTTTACATGTATATATCCGTGTATCCCTTCCATACACCCATTGCATGAATATGACTGGAATCAAAGGAGACAATAGCGATTGTTGCCGATTTGAAGAGCACAAACGCTCGCTCGTTTAGAAGATGCACCATGACTCCGCTGCGCCGTGTAAACACCAATGGGAATGCAAATGAGAAGAGTCATCTGAAATGATACATAAGAAATAATAGTGTAGTTCGTGTGAGTGGAGGTTTACTGGGTAGCCTGATGGTTGATCTCATGCATCATGCTGATTTCCCCAATGTGCTTTTGATCGATATGAGCGTTTTCGTCTGAAAGATATTGGACGGGAGGAGCCGGGCTGACCTCGTCATCGCCGCCGCGGGCATGAGAGGCTTTTGATGTCTCTTCTTCCGGCTTGAGCGTCATCGTACTGTCAGCTAATGGGTCTGAAGCTTTCGCCTTATCGGCCATGGAGTCATCAGGCGCCTTGCCGTTTGCATTGTTTGGTTTCGATTCTGTATTCACGTCTCCAACGTCCTCAATATACTGAGGCTTATTTTCGCTCTTGTTCTCGTCTTCCGGAGTGATGGCTTTTGTAAGACTCTGAAAGTTGAACATGGGCTCCGTGCTATTCGAATCTTGCGGTGGCGTCTCACCTTGGCTCAAACTGACACCAGAAGCATTCGGACTAGGCTCATATGAAGAACTGGGAGCGAGATTGTTCTGGCTTTCCTGTCTCAAAGAGTTCTGGTAGGACTCAGAATACGATGATGCAGACGAGGAGGCGTTCGAGAGATTCCGCAGCATAGCGCGATGTTGCGGCTGCTCACTGTGTGGATCTAGTGTCGCAGGTTGGGCGGAGTCGGAGGCTCCTCGCTGAATTTGTGCGCGGCTGGCTTCGAGATGCCTTTGAGGGTCGTCCTTGGTAACAGGGGTGTTGAGAGTTGACGTTGGCTCTGAAATGGGGTTAAACCCGCCAGCGCCGCCAGAGCGATCGATTCCTTTGCCTTTACCAGCTGCGGTCGAGCTGCCAGCTTCCGTACTATCATTGCCGTCAACTTCTATAGGATGGAAACCGCTGCCGATGTTGCGTTGAGCCTTTGCAACCTTTTTGATCTCCTTGGCCTTCTTCTTTCCCTCTTTCTTTGCTTCTTTCGCGGCATCCTTCTCGTCTTTCTTCTTGCGCTCCTCTTCGGCTGCCAAGCTAAGGCGAATAGCCTCCATCATCATAAGATCTTCGAGGTCGTCAAGTCTGTTGCCTCTCCTTGAGCTGAGGCGGTTGGGGAATAGGTCGTTCGAACCACTCGGCTGGCCTGAAGAGCTTTCGCCTTCACGACGCGGTGTTCCGTTTCCGCTACTACCACCGCTATCGCCGGTGAATATGCGCCTTCTTCTACCGAGACCAAACCGGCTCTCTCCTTGTGGCAGATTGCCCATCATGTAAGCGGCGTTGTGCAAAGCCGTGGCTGCAGCTGCCCTGCGTAAAGCGTGGGACTTCGCATCGGCAAGCTTCTTTGCCCAGTCAGGTCGCACCATGTCCGTGGTGACGACCGTCTTGTCGTTGACCGCAAGGGAGGTAGCCCTTCTACGCCCTGGCCCAGCCGCGTTTGGTGAATTCAAGGATGAAGTGGAAGACATTGCGGATGCTGCGTTGCCTGCATTAGCCGAGCCCTGACCGTTGTAAACCAGCCCTCTTCGGAAGGGCGGTGGCTCATATGTCACTCCAAACTCTGTTTGCGTGCAATAGGGGCAGGCAGCTGCCTCTGACACCAACTGAACCTCGTCGTCTGCCTCAGCTGGTGGCGGGCTTTCAGCGCCAGGCTCTCCATGGTGCTCTGGGGGATGCGGATCGGGTCGCTTGATTTGTACAAAGCATTCGGAGCAAATGGGCTGATCGCAACAGCGTGTCTTGTTCAGGTATGGTGGGTAATACATGAAGCAGATGGGGCACTCTGACGCGTTCTTGTACAGGAAGGCCTCGACCCGTTGGCCATTGACGTACGGGTCTTTAGGCAGATGTAATTCTTGAGGTGCCATGTCCGCTTGAGACGCATTGCGGGAGCCGGTTGCGAGAGAGGCGAGTGTTTTGGCGCGTCCACGGAAGAAAGGCGATGAGGTGTTGTTGTTTGCGATTGGGGACGAGGGCGAGGGGAGGGAGAAGGTGGGATGCGACGGGGACAAACCACCCGCCCGCTCTGGCTCTTGAGACATGGATCGTGAGCCCATGGGCACGGTGACCTTGTTCAGGTTCGGCTCGGAGCTACGAGGCCCCCATGCTGGACTGAGGTGGCTGTTCGTCCGGGGCGGCTCTTCGGGAGGGATATCGTCGGCAGCAGGCAGCGGGCGACCATTGACGACTTCGACGAGCTGGTGTTCGGTCCAAGTATCTTCGTGGTCGTCGAGACCCCGCCAGAAAGGAGCAAGTCGGCGTTCAATCTAGCACGTGTAAGTGGTTGCTGGTCAGCCAATACATAGCTTGGAGAGCATACCTGTAACTGGCGCACCGTGGGCTTGCTGAAGTCCTCTGGTCCAGTATAGACGCCGAGCGTGACGAGATAACCTCCATCTACGCCCTCCTCTTTCAGACTTCTTTCTCGCTCCTGCGCCCGAAGAACTCGATCTCTCTCCAGCTTGCGGGCCTCCCTCTCAGCCTTGGTCTCGCGCCTTGGCTCGAGGGCGGGATCCCGCTCGACATTGTCGGCGGAGCGGAGGCCCAGGAAGGACAGGTCCGGGCGGCTGCCTCTGTCCCTTCTCGAATTGCCATAGGGATTGTTGGCTGACCTGTCGTGGGCAGGCCCGGCAGTGGTGGGGGAGTTGGCGTTGTGTGCGCTGGACCGGCGGCCGTGGCCTCTCCTCTCGGGCTGCGACTCTTTGCCCTGCGAGTTACCCATAATGGGGAAAGATGGATGGAGGAGGAATAGCGATGTCGAGGGCGAAGCGGATCGCGCCGGGCTCGTTGTCAGGCGGCCCGTGGATGCCCAAGAGCCGTGTGCCTTGTCTGTGCGGACAGGGATGCGGTGGCTCTGGCGATAGGCAGCGAGTGGAGGGTGGTGAAGGTTGGCTGCTTGTCTGGTGGGCGATAGCCAGTGTCACAAGGACATGGATACTGGGGGACCTGGCCGCTGTTGGCCCTTTCCTTATTCGCGCCTCAAGAAACGCGGCCGAAGTGTGATGGCAGTCGCGATCGACCAAAGGGGCGCATGGGCAGCGAGGCCGGAGGGTGCAATCGTCGACGCAGCGCTGGCGACGGGTGCTGGTGTTGAGGAGGGATTCCTGGATGATGTCGTTTCTTGGCAGCAGCAAGCCGAAGCCGTCGATCGTCGACTACCTTGCGTATCGACGTGTGATGGTAGGGCCGAATGGGGCGATGGGCATAAATCAGGCTTTGGGCGCAGCCTCGGGCATGTCAGCGCAGCTTTCATTCACACCGCACGGCCGATTGCGACAAATCTCGGGGCGCCTGGGTGTAAGAGAGGGAGACAGAGAGAGACTTGATGACAACAAACAGGCTGGCCGCCTAGAGCTACTGAAGCTTGCCCAGCTGTGCCGATTAGCCCGCGCCGCCGCCACACCAGGAACAAGATCCCACTCTCCTCTCGGCGCGCGCATTCACACCCGCCCAAACAACATCGCTTCACTTTTGCATACGCGTTCAGAGCAAATTTTCCTGTGCTGCCTGACCCTTATACTCGCTACCATGGCATACAGTTGGGCGACATGCAAGCCCATTGCCGCTCCCCGCCCGAATGCGGGGCTCCAGATGCAACACACTTGGTCATTGGAGCTGCATACCTTTTTGCTTACTACATGCTTTCACATGTTGCCTACTGCTAGCCTAACCGTTACCTCATCTCCCAAAGCCCACTTCTACCTCATGTCAGAGCTGACCAAACTCCCACGACGACTCCCAGTGGTACTTTTGCCCCGGCCCGGTGATCTGCTCGTCGAGCCGACCCCACTCTGGACTGTTCAACAGCATTAGCTTGGGCCATCCACGACGTCACAACAAACTTACTGGTTGATACCGTCCGGATAGTCCTGGGCCTCGATCGCAATGCACCCGTCACGTGGAATGAGCTTGTCTTGACCTGCCACTCCTTGGGTGCTCTTGAACTCGGACTTTCCGTCGTTCCAGTTGCACGTGTATAAAACAACGGCATCTTGATCAGTCTTCAACTTGGCTTCAATACCGCTGTATGTGCTCAGTAGCGTCAGCACCGTCTCGCTCTTGTTCCTGTTCTCGTTGAACGCCCAGGCGCCGTTGTATCCGTGGCACCCGTTGCCGCAGTGATCTTCAAACTCATCGTTACCAGATGCAAACCCAAGCTGGTGTGGTGCCGACCAAAAATCGTCAATTGCGTCTGCAGGAATCTGCGCAATCTCGCCTGTCGGGAGCGCGTTCGCGTCTGTAACAAGCTTACGCCGAGCCTCGGGCATATACGCAGTGTGATTCCAGATTGTCCTGTTGTCTGGTCGCTTGAAAGCATCAAGCTGAAAGTACGTGTGTTGTGTCAGCATCAAGGGAGTCTTCGCTTCTGGAGAAGAGGCATCCATGGAAATGTGCCACTTGTTCTTGGAAACAGAGTAGGTGACGCTTGCATCGACGCGACCAATCATGCCGAGCGAAGAGTTTGAGGCGTCACTGATGGAGAAGGTGATGGACGAGTTTGTCACACCGCTCACGTTCCACATCCTATAAGACCAGTTGTTTGTACCGCTGTGCAGGGTGTTGGGACCATCGTTCGCCTCCGTCTTATAGGTGACGTTATCGATGGAGTACTCTGCATTCCCGATACGGTTGACGTATCGCCCAGGAATCGCATTGTATACAGGGTGGCCAGGATCAACAGCTGAGCACATTAACAGAGTTCAGTTCGACATGTCATGAGAGGCTTACGGTAGTAAGAGGTGTTGTCGTAGCCCAAGACAATGTCCAGTTCCTCACCAGCAGGGTCTGTATTTCAATTAGCATTCACGCTTGCGCATGCCGTTGAATCCTACCTTTGACGAAGAGGTTGGTGAGGGTGGCAGCATATGGAATGAACTGCGCCCTAATCCCTTCGGCCTCGATAGTATATCGTCCTTGGGCATCCGGATGAGGTGACCCTGGATGGGCAAGCGCGCTTTGCACAGCAGCAGTAGCTACTAGAAGAAGGTATCTCATCGTGGTGTAAACGTCAACAGACTCTGGGGACGAAGATGACAGTACCAGCGAGCGTTCAGCCCACAGCACTTGCAGTTTTATACATTCGCAGACAAATTCCCTCCACTTGAAAATGCATGCACGTTTATTACCCCGACTTGGACCTTCATATACAATTTCACAGCGCTATGGCAGGATCCGGGGTTGGACGGGGGCTTGGCCATATAAAGTAATCTGTCTGAGAATTACCCCGGGATTTCTGCAGGTACTAGATGGCTTAGCCGCGCGATTCTATGCTCCAAGTAGATGCCAGAGTGCATTTCGTATTTGCGGCTAGATCAAATGAGTAGTTGGTGCTAAATGGAGTGTGGAGGGCAAGACGCGGAGGCGGTTCTGCGGGAGGCGTTTGCCTGCCATGTGGGGCGACCAGCCGGGTGTTCTGCCCTCGAATCCATGTCTTCGTCGCCCACCTGCATTGGCCAGCTCACACACATTCTGTTGACAGCTTATTGCGTGCACCCTTCGCTTTTAACGCTCCGCATTGCTAGACTGGCGTCTTGATTCCTGTACGTTTTGGTTGAGTCAGTCGTTTGAGCGCTCAACGCTTTCTTCGTTGAAATAACGTCTCCAGGTTCAAACAATTTCACAGTCCTGCTGGATGACGGTTCGCGAAAACATGTGCAGCTTCTTGTCACGGCACGCGGCTGCCTTATTGCTTGGCATTCGCCATTGCAGCTGAGGAGCCGTGAGAAAACCACAACCACTTCTCCTCTCCTCACATCCATCCTTTAAAGGCTCTTCCTCCTTTGGTCGCCCAACATGGGAGCACTCGAATTCATTTGCGACCGGAGGTTTCATAGAAGTTTCGTACTTCCTGCAGAACCTGGGGCCGGCAGACGCCAACAATACCGCACCACCTATGCAGACTTTGGAGACGTCGACAGTGACGCTGTTGTCTTGTTTTGCGGGGCTCTTTTTGGCCAGCGCTTGTGTTACTCACCTTTGGACCAACTGGCCAAGAAATACCATGTCAGAATAATTCATCCAGACCGCCCTGGAGTAGGTGGCAGTGAGCCTGTCGAGCCCGAGAAGCGGATACAGACGTGGCTCGGTTGGTGGACACAGCTACTGTTTAAGGCGTCCAGCTTACACTCACAGAAATGGTACCCCAGCTCCTGGCACATCTCAACGTATCTCATGTGTCAGTTGCCAGCCACAGCGGCGGTGACATATACCTCATGAATCTCATTCTCGCATACCCACACCTCTTGCACCCCGAACGCCCCTACGTCTGTTTCTTCGCGCCATGGGTACATTATTCGCACTCGAGGATGAAGCACTTGCTGGCTACTCAGTTACTTCCAGCTTCAATGATAGGCAAATTCGGATCACTCGGCAAGTTTGTTAATCAAAACGTGGTTCCGCTGGTTGGTTTGAGTGGCGCATTCGTGCACGGGATCTCTGGCCCAGTGCTGCATCCAAATACTACAGCAGCCCCTGTGACACCCACAGCGTCTCCTACACCTGAAACCGAAAGATCTGCCGAATGCTCGACTGATGGCATCCCGGAGATCAGGCTGGATGATCCTCAGGTCGTAGAGGAACTACGAAAGCATATTATGAAGCTCTTATATGCTGAGAATGTGGATGGCGTCTCTCACGATACCCAACTGTTTCTGAGGCGCTCAGTCCAGTGGAATGCTCCTAGCGTCGACTGGAATGACTTTGACAATGCTGTGAAACTTTTGGCAAGAAAGATCAGCGAAGATAATGGGAGCAACAGGGTTTGGGCCATTGATTGTTTCCAGGCTGAGCAAGACCAGCTCACCGGAGAGAAAGGAAAGAAGTGGTTCAATGACATCTGGGTGCCCAGTCAGAGCTACACGTTTCGGAGTGAGGACGTCAAAGGCACGGAACACAATTTTCTGATGGACCCGGCATTTGGCGCAAGCGAGAAATGGCTTCGGCGAGTTAGCGCCGTCTGGCAGACTTCGGAACCTGCTGTGAGTGCTTTGTAGTAGTGAAATATATCTCCAGTATGGTGATACGAGATTCTGTGATCTCCCAGAGTTTGTGCTTCATGCCAAACACGTGCTCAGGCGAGAAGTTTCGCGCTAATCGGAGATAACACACTAACGCCGAACTGACGTCTTCATCCAAGCGAGTCGCGGGTCCAAGACGCGAACATCATCATAGCCCTGCATCAGTCATGGCCGAAGACATGCGCGTAAACCCACAACGAGCCAAGCAGCTCGCCGAGAACATATCGAGCGTAACCTCGCGCATCAATGCAGCGAGCAACGGCAGCAGGCAGGTGAGCTTGTCCCATACTTGTCTACCTTTACACCGAACAGTCCACTAAAGCATATCTCAGGTCCGCCTCATAGCCGTCTCCAAACTCAAGCCCGCAAACGACATCCTCGCCCTCCACCAACCGCCCAACCCCACCCAAACGCACTTTGGCGAAAACTACGTGCAGGAGCTACTCGAAAAGGCTAAAATCCTGCCCCGCACCATCCAATGGCATATGATCGGGGGTTTGCAATCGAACAAATGCAAGCAACTCGCTGAGCAGGTACCTAACCTGTGGTGCGTAAGCAGCGTAGATAGCGAGAAGAAGGCGCACGAGCTAGAAAAAGGGCGAAAAGCCTTACTAGAGAAAGATCCCAGCGCAGAGAAACTCCGCATAAAGGTGCAAGTGAACACCTCGGGTGAAGAAAACAAGTCTGGTGTTGAACCGCAGGGTACACTCGCGCTGTGCAAGTACATCATTGAAAAATGTCCGCATCTTCAGCTCGCGGGCCTCATGACGATTGGCGCGATTGCGCGGAGTATGGAGACGACGCCGGAGAATGAGAATGAAGATTTTGTCACGCTGAGGGAGACGAGGGATCGGGTTGCCAAGGAGCTGGGCTGGGAAGAGAGACGCTTGGAATTGAGCATGGGTATGAGTGCGGACTTTGAGGGCGCGATTCGTATGGGTAGCGATGAGGTGAGGGTGGGAAGCAATCTTTTTGGAGAGAGACCACAGAAGAAGGATGCGGTTATCAAGGAGAAGGAGGCTGAAGAGAAGAGTTAGAGTACGTATGAATAGTTCTTTTGGGAGTTTGCAGTCATGATGTGCGTGAGGTGTGTAGATGTGCGTGTCATCTCCTTGGTTATGCTTTCTGTAGTCACCACTTTCCCGTTCTGCGACTTCCCTCACTCTCATACAGCGCATCTCGTAGCGATTCCCCATACGCTACTTGGGTAACGCCAAATCCGTCTCTCTAAAACATCTCGCATCGCGCCACCCACATCCTGCCTTCCAAGACTAAGACCTTGCTACAGTTGTGCGGCCTCAGAAGTAAAGCCATTGATGGATTGAATTCGCAAAGAGACTACACAAGCAGTGCTGCATACACATGGCACGCAGCAATTATTCTCGACAAGCCCATTCCCTCAAAAGGTCAAGCGCCCATTGCCACGATGAAACCTACAAAAGTCCAGTAAAGCGGTAGTCCAAGACCAGACCAACATGTGAAACCCACCTCTGGATATTCGGAAGGAATCCTACATGTGAAAGAAATACTACCTTTTCCACAATACCCATCAACAGCCGCCAGAAACACTACGAGCTTCGCAGCCACATAGTCTCATCCACCAGAAAGAGAGGGCAAAAAAGCAAGCTGGCGTAGAAACACTTACACGCACTACCAAACAAACAAGCTCAGGAGACGAAAAGGCACATACTTCTCTCGCCTCCTTCGCTCGCTAAGCGGTGGCACCAGAGCTGAAGGCCTAGACTCACATGCACTTTCTTATTCTTCGCTTCCGGTCTTTGTTTTCCCCTTCGTCTCTGCCGTGTGCATGCAAATTATACGTCTTTCTTTCTTTCTCGCACAGACGGTTGCGCTCACCGCTGTGGCGCAGCTTGGATGCCTACCCACAGCGTATCACTCTTTGCCACAAAGAGAATGGGTACCTGCGTCAGGCTTGTTTGATCTTCTTTCCGGGTGTCGCTCTGGCGGTAGAGGGTGCTGTGACGTGGCGAATTTCTTGTCGTGACTGCTCATTGCCAGAAAGCGGCGCTAGTTCTCTTTTACCGTACGGGAGGTGATTGTGGCTATGAAGAGTATGCATATGTTGATGAGAGTAGAAAGGATAAAATCTCTTATTGCTCCGCAGATTCCAGCGCGTCGTCGACACGTGGGAGAGGTATTACAGCAGATCATCAGTGACCACCCATACCATCAGTACCCAAACGGTTCTGAATCTTGCAACGACAACATGAATAAAGATGGATTTATTTGCAATATTTACATAAGAATGATAAAAAGAGCGTGGCCCGGCGTTGTGTAGCTTGGTCTCAATACGTGCCCTCCTTCTAATACACACCATAACAGATAAGAAAAAAACATACGAAAGGATGGATATATGCAAAGGAAGCGACCGACGATTGCTTTCCCCGAAACAAAAAAAATCGCTAGCAAACTTGACCACCGGATTAATAATTATTACCTTGAAGGAATGAAGGTGTCTAAGGCGAACTAAACTGCGGCGCATCATCGCTAAAACGCTCAAACTCTGCTTGTGCCCATTTGTTCTCTTTTGCGTTTTCATTTGCCTCATCGTTTGACGGACTGTACTCATTGCTGTAATTCGAACTCGTTTCTGTTGTTCGCCGGGGCAGGGATGAGGAACCGGCAGCCTCGGTCGGTACATTAGCATTGATAGTTGTGCTGCTATCGTTGTTCTTTTTGGTGAAGTTGTTGAGACCGGCGTCGTGGTTGTTTGTCGGTGTCATGGGGCTGGCTTCTGGAGAACTGCTGGCACTGGCCTGTGCTCGTAACAGTGATGCATCGCGGATGCGACTACTTTGGTCTCCGCTCATGTGGTTGAGGAGAGAAATGATTTCTAGACTAGGGGTTGCTGAGACGCGAGAGCGGCATGTTGATTGAGACCGAATTACGGCTGGGGTTGGCGACGGGAGGTAGGGTGTTTCTTCCGTGACAGGTGATCTTTCGATTGGACTGCTCTGGGCGCGGCTGCGACGAGCGGATTGATTCGGTGGGTAGACGGTGTACTTGGTGGGCTTCTTCGGGGATAAGCGACCACCGTTGCTTTTCACAGGCGATTTCGGCGCGCGTATCTGGAGTTGCTTCTTGCCCCGATGACTGCCAGTTGGCGGTGTGGCTGGAGTTTTCAATATCCTTTTCTCGCTATTCATTTCCAATTTCGATAAGGCGTCAATAACCGCATCGCCTACATCCGTGTCGTTCAGTTGGTGGTTCTCAAGCTCATAGGTCTGTGGACCCGGCGTGGTCCGACGCGACGGTGTCTCGAGCTCGTAGGTTTGTTGACCTAGCGTAGCCCGGCGTGATGGTGTGTTGATGTGCTCTAGCACTGGGTTCGTGCCTTGAGGTGGTGCAGCATCGGGTAATGGCCACTCAGCCGGGAGCTCTGGGACTGGAGGCGCATCAGCGGCCCCACGAGCTGTTCTATCGTTCAATGTGGCCCTAGAAGAGCTCGCATGGAGAGTCGTCCTTGATGATCCAGCAAATGAGATAGCGGTGTGGCGGCTCCTCGCCGAGTCTCCAGATAGGCGTTTAACCTTCCAATTGCCTGTCCTTTCGTCAACCTCTAGGGTTGAATGGGGGTACCGCAGTGAATCCGCTAGTGTCTGTGTATCTTCAAACACTGAAGACTGGTATCTGTGCAGAGTCTGACTGGAGCCGTTCGAATGAAGCATTGGGCTTGGCATAATGGTAGGAACAGGCGTGTTCTTCTCGTCTGCATCTTGCAGGTCGATACGGCTTCTGGAGTAATCACCAGACTTCCTCGCGCCGTTCGGGACGTAGAAACGAAGGTCTACACGGACAATGGCAAACATGATGATGACGAAGATCTCAGTGACGAAGTTGAAACAGTAGAAGCTGGCCTTGGACAAATACCATGGCATCTCGACGAGTCCACGTTGGACATCGAGCATGGGAGTTGCCGGGATCCAGGCCAGTACGCAACGGAACACTTGCCCAATGGTGAGGATGCAGACTGAGATGATGAGAATAGTAATGTTGTACCTCAGGCGACCAGCACCAAACTTATCCACCTCAGTTCGCGGGATGAGGAGTGAAATGGTAACCAGGATGATGGGCGCGAAACAGAACGCAGTGAAATACGTCTGCGCGACGAGGAACAGAATTTTGAAGACGTCGAGTTTTGTTTGGTCGAGTGTGAAGAATTTCCAGATCTGGCTTATTACGAGCCCAAGCAGAGTCGCAACTAGAACGACGAGTCCGGCTCTGTGGAAGATGCGGTACGGTGTCGACCATCCTAGGCTCGGGTGCTGGGCGCGGATGATGCGCTGGACGAAGAACCAGTCCAAAATGTATAAGATAATGGTACCTATGTAAGTAAAGATGTTCGCCGAGATAGCCAGGCCAACGTTCCTGGGGTAATTGGCCCATACTATGCGCATTATCATGGTGATGATTCGGATCTTGCAGAGACCTGCCGTTTGTTAGTCGCCAATGTCCTCAGAAGCTGACGATGGTGACATACCGAGAAGTGCGCCATTGAAGATGAACTTATGTCCACGATGCTTGTTGCCTTTGAAGATCCTGATATGAATGACACCGAACAACAGGTAGATAACAAGGAAGACGACCGAGATGGGCACATCAGGCACAATGCTCGGTGATCCGCCCAACCCGGCATCCTGAGGCGCATATGGAGGACCATTTAGTCTTGATGCAGCGGACTGTTCAATGTCAGTTATGCGCTCCAAATGCATGTACTTGACAACACATACTGGACCCTGCGGTCGTTGTTGCGAAGACATCTTCACTGTTCGATGGTGGGGAGCGAAACGTTGGCTGCAAAGTTCAGAGGCAAACCAAAAGAGTTCCACACCCTGACAGCGAGGAGGGATACAATGGCGTATATTAGGTTCTATGGCCACGCGACCACTGCAGTCTAGATAATAGTCGGCAGGTTAGGCCAAGAAGTCCGATGGTCCCACATAAGCAAACTAGATGATGAGTGTGTAGCAACGACTCTATGATTAGTTCCAATGGGTGGGGTAGTAGTTCCGTGCGTCTGCATACGACCTATCCTTAGTTGTGGCACTGTGGTACATAGCTTCAGTGACATGGGGTGCCGGGATGTGGGTACTTGCCGTGCCCATGGTATACGAAGCCATACGAAGCCACCGATCTGTCGATCTCGCGAAGATCTACTTCCTGATGTTTCATAGGACAACATGCTTTTGTCAATGAACATATCTTCTTCATTTTCCTCTCCTATAATTGAATTCGTACGACTGCTGCGTCTCAGCTACTCAGAGCATCACCCTCATGCTGCGGCACTTGGCTGTGCCTCAATATGACGAGTATTCATCCTGACGTTATCGGCGGCTGACGGTGAACCGGGTCTCCACAGCGATGCCGGATCTGCATGTATCGCGTCCAGTGGATGATGAGATGAGATCGGCGAAAACGTTGAGATAGATCCGACCAATGACGCCTGCATCGGCCCTCGCTTGGACAACACCGACTTTGCTTGTTCGTCACGACCAAAACTTAACACGGCGCACGTGAATGTTTGATATATGGCTAAATGGCTGACTGTACCCGTATCCGATACGGCAACCGACAAGAAGAGGAGGTTCGTGCCTCGAGATCGAGGACTTCATGATTAGAAGAGCAAGCAAGGCATGGAGTCGAGTATGAAGCTTTGTATGTATCGCCAGTTGCAGCTACCCCGGATTTTCGGCGCGGCAAAACCCATCGGAATGACGCTCGGAACGGAGCTTTGCCTGTCGCGGCAGATAACAGACATCGACGACAACCATCATTCTTCACCGCTATCATCAATGCTTCCTTGATCCCACAGCTGGCAGTGGTTGAGTCACAACACATCACGATGGCGCCCAAAGCGAAGCAGCGTGCGGGTAAATCGGCCAGCGGCGCTGCGAAGAGAGCCCTGCCACCGCCCTTCACACCTGCACCAGCGGAACTCGAAAACCTCCTGTACATCTTCGATCGATCCCTCGTTTACGTAACCCATGTCGACGTCCATCCAGCGTGGTTCAAACGGCGCATCTTCTACGTGCCGCTGCTTTTGAACATCAGCTTCGTGCTTGTCCTGCTATGGCGCCTCTACGCAGCCGGACCCTACTACCGGGATATCCTCTCGTCCGTTCTCGGTAACCACAATTATACAACTATATACTGGGATACAACATGGGGCTCTTTGCTATGGCAAGTCGGGAAGCGCATGTTCATGTTCCTGTTCGACTTTATCCTATTCAGAATCGTTGGGCCATGGCCATGGAGTTTCTTCATCGAGCAGCCAGGCAATCCGGTCAGCTGGCGATGGAATGTGGGTTTCAGGGACGAAGAAGTGTACGTGCGGGTGAGCAGGGGTTGGGGAGCGAAAGATTTGCTAGGCGAGGCTGAAGGAGGGAGTGGCAGAGCAGGAAGCGACAACCCCTTTTTCAAGACACGTATCCTGCCTGCGGTGGACAACAAACGACTAAAGGAGAAGACAGGCTACATGCTCATGGACGCCGACTTCGATCTCGACTTCTTCGGCATGGTAGCTGCCACACAGCTTCTCGACCGCAAAGACATCACCCTCGATCACCTCCGCAAGTGCATCTTCGTTTACGTCGGCGACCCTGAGGCAGAGAACGGACAGTGGGCCGTTTGGGAGTGCTCCAAGTTAGACGAAGGGTCCGAGACGGAAGCGAGGGAAAAGGTCATAGCATTCAAGGATAAGCTCACGGCAATGGGCAAGGAGAGTTTGTTCTTCCGCTGGGTCGAGCTTATTCAGTATGAGAGCAACGCGCCTGGTGGCTTCACGCCGGAGAAGCAGGCTGCCGCGGCCGAAAAAGTAAAGAAGATGTTTGAGGAACAAGGAGTCGATTTCGAGGCGTTTAGTAAGGATATTGGGGGGCTGGATGGAATGGCTGGCTCGTAGTGGCAACCACATGATCTTCAATGGTCTAGATTGCGATGATACCCAGCCTTGTCAAGAATAGTAAATATATTATACGTTGTACCTTCCCGCCACCCTGAAATGGACACTAGTCTTAAGAAAAGGTCTGGTGTGCTGGTGAATGGCGCTAGAACGAGCAGCTCTGAGTAAGCCCATGTGTACCGCATTTGTAGAGACGCAGTCATCTCAACGTAAGCATCGGCCACTCATCTGTTTGTTGGCCCTCGACCAGTTCCCCATCCATGCACCCATGCATATAGCAATCTCCAAGTAAAGAATACCTAGTCTTCTCACCTCCTGTTGATGGGTAGACAATTCTCTGCCGAAGCACGAAGGGAGTTGTGCCACCCAAGAGAAGCGCGACCTGATCTCCTTCTCGCATTACCTCAGGCCCGAGTCCAATGTATCCTTGCGATGTGATGAACATGCAGCGCCCAGCCGTCGCTCTAGCAATCGACACTTCTATAGCGATTACGGCAGGAAATTTCCATCTGTGGAATTCTGGATTGAGCCTCCGGGCTAGATAGGCGAAGAGGTCAGAGGCACAAGCCCGACGGGTCGACGGCATGAAATTTTCGGGCACTTGCTGGTTGTAGAAGACGTCCTCGTCTTCGCGCTGCGGAACGACGCAATCGGCTAGTAATGTGCGCCAGAAGGCCGAAAAAGCGCTACCGCCACTGATGTACGAGCCATCACCATGTTGCTTTAACTTCTCTAGAAGCGACGGCAGACCTGACCAAGTCGCTAATCTCCATCCACGGCTAGCTGATACATCAAAGAGTTCAGCTCTGGCTGTGTAGAGGACCTGGTCTACCAGACTACCAGCAACGCTTAACTCTTGGGAGACCTTGTCGCATGAGACCTGTGCGGGGAGCATTGCAGTGGCGCAATATAGCTTTTTGTAAAGTTCGGTAAGGATCCTGGCTCGATCTCGCTCCCAGTAGCTCAGATGGCTCCAGTCTATTGTCCAAGACGGTGCCAGTGTGATTCCTTGTTCCGGACGCACGCCTCGCAGCGCGTGGAGGTTTTCACTCACCCGAATATCTTCGAGAATGACATTCGCGCACAGAGTCGCCCACGGCTTTCCATAGTCTGGAGTCATCACTACCTTCTTGGTGTAGATCATCCCTAACACACCATAGACCTTGTCATGTGGTAGTGTAGCCATGCGATTTCGAAACATCCACAGGTTCGCAAGTAACTAGTTTCTGGTACCAGAGGGTACGCGCTGGAATGACAGAATTACCTGGGCTGGATGCTGCATTGCAGTTTGGAAAACAGAGGCGTATGTTTGATATGGCTCGAGCATCTTCACAAACCGACAGCATGTTGTGGTGTGAGCGACGTAGTTCGATATAGCCTGGAAGGCAATCTTCCAAGATAGAGTGGCTTTGCTGATCATGAGATATGCGTCTTGAGACACCAGGGTCTCCTGCACCACCCACATACGCTCCCACCAGCTGAGCTTAGTAACTCGGGCGAGACTCAACACATGTAGCACACCCTCTGTCGTATATGGCAAGTGCTCTTTAGTCGAAAGTCGCTGCAACAAACTGAATGCATCAGAATATCGAGTTTTTCCATCTCGAAATTCTTCAGGCACATCGAACCCGTAGTGGTATCCCTAAGAAGATCGGCTCAGTTGTATTGCAGAAAGACAGCGCTTGACTTATTGGTAAGTCTATGTCGGTGAGAACCCACTCATCAGCGCCAAGCCATATCATTGTACGTGAGGATAAGCCGTAAATCTCGGCCATAAGGGCAACTTGAATACTCTTCTCTTTCTCATCGGTCTGGTTGATGCCTGTTGTAGCAAAACGATATCAGTATCAGGTATCATGGGTCTAAAAAGACAGGAAGCGACGGCACGTACATATTGAATCTATCCAGAGGGCTCGCGGCGCGTCTTCATATCAAAGATTGTAGAGACAGGGAACGAGATTTGGGGGCGTGAGCCGATTTTCTCCGTTTAGCGAGATGTGGATCAAGTTGTTGGAAGACGCGTTCCAGGTATATGATATAGCTTCGTATACTGGCTTTGAATCGAATACGACTCTACTAGTTGCGCATTGGATTGTTTCTTCGTTCTTGCCCGGGAGCAGTATAAGTATTCGTATCTCCCCTTGCCCAAGTGGCTGGTATGTACGGTACGCCTCCTCTTTGAACCCCTGATCAGAATCTGAATCTGAATGCGAGTATATAAATTCGAGAGAAGATTTGTGTTTAAAACGTTTCCAAGTATCATCATCGGACTCAATGCCATGCTCTAGTTCAAGAGAGTCCCAAGATTTGGTTCGCGCGATACTCTCACTCACACCAATCGGCGAATTGGGAGAATCGGGGCTTGGTAATTCATCAACTAGAGCTAGTAGCCTGTCTTCTTCGAGGTCTTTAGGTAATCCTCCTGATCCTTCTTTGTCGCCTGTCATACGGTCGGACATTGCGCGATGTTAAGCGTCGTGGCCACGGAGAACTCGAATGCTTCGACACAAGAAAAACAGACATTAGTCTCTTGGGTTTTCATTCGTATTGTTCATACCGACGTGGTGTAGGAGTGATCGTTTGAAGCGCTGATGCCCTATAGGCAACTGCTGACCGCATGATGTGGCACGTGCATGGATAGCCCCACCTCCACCTCTTCAGCTCGCATTATAGAAGGCGTATTGGTCAAAAGTTGTCGGGTGTGTATCCTCGCGTGTCAAGAAATTAGACGACTGCATGGGTATGTATTCGCTGAACAAATCAGCCATGCTCGCCTCCGGTCCAAAACCGAGGTTCTGCATGAATTGCGGTTGGTTGTCTGGTCGCGTGGCGCTATCAAGCGACGCCAATTCGTCGAAGAAGTTCTCCAGATCGCTCGTGGGCTCTGGGTATCTTGGATCTGTCTGCGATGGGCTAGGTACTGGTAGCAGCGATCCACTTGTCGAGTGCGATCCGGGGAAGAGCGAATTTAGAGGCGCTGTTGGCTGAGCTATGGAACGAGCACCAGGTACCATTTGCAGTTCCGAATGTGACAAAGCCATACCAGTTGTAGAGTGTCTGATCGGTATAGTGGTGCTTTCAAGAGTTTGTGGCATATCTTGATCACTCAATTGAGGCCATGCTGCGGCCATGCCCGTCCACACTCTCCGGAGCTGAGCCTGAGTCGCATCGTGCAAATGGATCTGACTGGCAAGCCTACTGGTGGTAATCATGAGGCTTTGGAGTGGCGTTGGCAGGCGCTGGCTACCGAGACCCATCTGACATTGCTCCAGAACATTCAACAGCCGTTGAAGACTCGAGTCCGAAGGGTTAGCGGCAAACGAAGCGCAATGATACGTTGCTTGTAGCAAGATAGCCGGCGGGGTAACGAATGCAAATGCGTTGCCAGAACATATTGGACCCAGTTTCGCTGGTAACGATGCTCTCCACCTTTCAAGGCGTTGCATAGCGTCCTCCGTGTAAAGACGACATGCTGGTGGTTGTTGGGCGCTCACGAGTAGGTCGACGAGTTCAATAACGTTGTTGAACGTACTTAAAGAGAGCAGCGGTGTCATCCTACCCTCATGTGAGGGGTCATCAAAGCCAGACCAAGGCTGCCACTCTTCTAGACCATCTTCGTCAATCGATCCCAAATGCTCCAAATCGCTCTTCCGAAAGTGTGGCCGGCGTTTGAGCTGCAGCGCCAGCATACCGTCGAGTAAGAAACATCCATAGTAGACATGTTTGTGCCTAGAATTATTCACAAGCGCCGGTTGGTTTACACTCTCCAAAAGTCTCGATGCGGAACCGACTAGCAGCCAGGCTGCACCCGTCAGCATTTGAGACATGTTAAACACAACGAGATTGAGGAGAGCTCGGATATGTCCAATGTCGAATCGTCCAGATTCGCTGGGTATCATAGATTTTGCAGTTTTGTAAAGCTTTGCGGGTCTTGCTGAGGATGAATCCGACGATTCTCCATAACTTGAGCTTGCGTCGTAAAGTGATGCGACTGCCAAAACACTCCACAGCTCGGCATGTGAGCCAGAGTCGGTTTGATCTGGTTCGATGGGCAGACCCTGCAGAGGGTAAGAGTAGGCCGACTTTAATGTGTCATGCTTCTCGCATATCGGAAGCCAGGAATGGACATTGGTAAAGTACATCTCGAAAAGTTTCCAGCTGTCCGGTGGCATCGTCGCGAGGGCACGGGTGGGCGTCGCCGTGAGTTGTGCAACATTCGAAGGCTCAGGGTTGGGCTGCGGCTGTACATCACTTTCCTGGCTAGGACCAGCCTTGCTGTTTGAAGGCTCCTCGGAATCCGTATCTTCGTCACTACTAGGGGGAAGATGCGTGTCGACTTGCTCATGTCTAGAAGGCTCTCCTCCAGACAGCTGCCTGTCAATGTCCATGTAGAACTTCGCTTTGCGCCATCGCCTGTGAAGCTTGTTCGACTCCTTTGAATCACGACTGAGCAATAACGACGAAGCCCCTCCTTCTGCTAGCTTCTCATTGAGAGCAGCCTCATTTCCTGGGTCGTGCTGGAACAGCCAAGCAAGCGCCAGCTCGAGGGTGCGGATATAGCCTGGCTGGATCCCTCGTTTCTTGGGATTGGCCGTATAGGAGCATTTCCTGGTGGTCCCTGCGCAGGTCGAGCAAGTTGGTTGAAGACCGTCACATTTCTCACGTGCGACGCGGCATTGATCACATGCTCGTGACACCCGGGTCCGTTTGACAGGTTTCTCTTCCAGCGGAGGTGCGGAACGGCGCTTTGCCTGGGCTTGTGCAGGCATGGGCCCGATACGATGGAATACGCAGAATACGATGGGAAACCGAAATTAACCTCGGAGAATAGGATCGCCGGTGGTACTGCTGCATGGTTCGCGTGTCGAGAGTCCTGCAATCCGATGAGTTCACGTGAGCGACGTCGGCAGCGAGTAAGGCAAACGCACAGCTTGGCTGGTCCGCGGGCGCTGCAAGGCTCAGTGGCAGCAGCTCTGGAGCGTTTTCATTGAATGTTGAGGGTTGGCAGACGGAAGGAGGGTGTGCATGGCTCGCAAAAGGAGTGCAAAGATGTCTGCGTCTGCGCGACTTCGGGACGCGCAAGTGAGGGGAAGAAGGCTTATCCGGAGGTATTGCGGCGGCCGACTTTGGTCGTTCCCACGAGATGCTTTGCATCGGCCCTCCACCACCATCGCGACATGACTTTGCGTAAATCCTACGGCCGTACTTGTTCCAGCCCTCTTCCTCTCTCCCCAGGCTTTTGGCGGATGAGTGACGGCTACTCCTCTAATCCCTTCCATATCATGCATACCCCGAGTCATCGCAGACACTTTCGGCTCCCTGGTCTGCGCACGTTTTTAGTTGTACGAAGGTGTACAGCGACTACAGCAGTCTTATAAATCATAATCAGCATTCGTATTGTGAAGCCTGGAGGCTGTTGTAATCCAGTTCTTTGCTTTGGACCAGCGCCTCCACTATGGTTTCCGCGGCAGTTGGGACCAAACGGGTCTTTGCGTCTTTGGGCGAGGGAGATGGCGGGATTTCGGACTTGTACCGTTCCTACCACAACTCGATAGCACGCGAGGTGACGCCACCTGAATCCACGAGACTTCCCCAAAGGCGCAAGCTCAGTGCGGACGGGATGCGTAAGAAATAAATCAATTGTCTGGGCCACTGCAGTACTGACCAACGTCAGCCTCGATAATGGACAGCACCCGCTCCACACCTCGCGCTACCCCCGCCCCCGTGCCTCCAGCGAGCTATCGCCGCCGCACATTCAGGACGGATGCCTCGATAGTACTTCTTGGCATGCCTGGGACTGGCAAGTCGACGCTGGCCGTCATCGCCTCGATGGCCTGCCGGCGGCGCGTTCTCGACATGGACGATATGTTCCAAGAGACGACGGGCTTCTCTACTGCTAGGTACCGCAAGCAGTTTGGCGCCGCCAACTACAACTTGCGCCAGGAAGAGCTCCTGCGCAACACGCTCCGTGAACACGATCAAGGCGCGATAATTGTCTGCAATGGGGTTTCGTTGGAGAGGAACGGACAGTCCTTGATACAAGAATTCGGTAGAGCACACCCTGTGGTGCATGTGCTACGTGATCTGCCCAGTCTACACAGCTATCTAGGAGGACCCGACCTGCAGAGACTGAAGGATATGCTAGCGTTTACTGCACCCATGCTTCGGCGCTGCTCTAATTATGAGTTTTATAATGTTTCTGAGATCAAAGTCGCCAGCTCTGATACCTCCGCTGATCAGCCGGTGGCGCCCGCATTCCTCACACTGAAACGAGCCCAAAGAACTTTTCTCAAATTTCTCTCAATAATCACAAATCCCCATCATTCGGATGGCTCAGCTGGGCCGTCGATTCCGCCCCTGGAGCCTGGCTATCCGCTGTCGGACGTGGCAACCGAGCTCCGCAAATACACTTGTGCCGTTCAAGTATCGCTAGAAGAGATACTGGCTGAAAATGCAGATGTACAAAGCCTGGAAATGGGATCCGACGCCTTCGAAATCATCCTTGATCTGAACCAACAACGCCCTGCGGCCGACCTGATGGATGCCGTTAGCGCATGCATATCCAAAGTACGAAGGAGCACCGTAGTTCCCATTATATACCACGTACTTCCGACATCAACCACAGACGGCACGCAGACACTCTACTTGGAACACGTGCGCCATGGCTTGAGGCTTGCACCGGAATACGCGAGTGTCGACTTGTCGCTAGACGCAGCCGCGCTCGCAGACGTGATTGCCTCCCGGGGTACGACCAAGATCATTGGACACCTACACGCCGACACGCCATGGGACGATCATTTCTGGATCGCGCAATACGAGTTGGCTATACGCCTTGGTTGCTCTGTGGTCCGATTCACGCGACCGGCCTATTCCATTGACGACGACGTCTTGGTCCGAAACTTCAGCTCCCGAATGGCAACCCATGATGGCCGAATTCCGTTGATCTGCTATAATACAGGACGAGCAGGCCGTCGCTCCGTCTGTTTCAATAAATACCTAACACCCGTCGTTGCACCATCAACGAGAGAAAAGGCTGATACGACGCCAGCAATGTCGCATCCCTACGACGACTCTCGGGTCACAGCTCAAGAAGTGACGCAAGCTCTGTATACGTCCTTCACTTTCGACCCGATGCAGATGTTCATCATCGGAAAACGCTTGGGATATAGCGTTTCCCCAGCAATGCATAATATTGCGTATAGTACGTGCGGGATGCCTCACGAGTTTAATCGTATCGAAAGCCCTTCACTGAACAGCCTCAAAGAGCTGGTAAGGAAGCCCAACTGGGGCGGATCCATCGTCATACAACCCTTCAAAATGGAAGTGATAGCGCTCGTGGACTCGCTGAGCCAACATGCTCGAGCTATCGGCGCTATCAACACTGTGATACCAGTGCGTAGGCGGAACAGTGACGGAAGTGTTCCTTGTGAACTGGAACTCTTCCAGGAACGTAATCAGTCCGGACCCATCCAGGCTCTGTATGGAGATAATACAGAATGGATCGGGATTAGATCTTGCGTGCGGAGAGGATTATCGCCTGCCAACGCGGTGCGGCCTTCGTCGTGTGGACTCATCATCGGGGCTGGAGGCATGGCTAGGGCAGCCGTCTATGCGCTATTGCAGCTGGGTGTGAGGAACATTGTGATATTCAACAGGACATACGAGAGAGCAGAGAGCCTCGTCGCCCACTTTTCCCGCCTTGTTTCAAACTCAACAGAGAAAGCCACGGCGTCTTCAGTCACGCCTCAGAATTTGCCGGATTTCAAAATCCTGGCGTCACGCGAGGAGCCCTGGCCGTTGAACCTTCGCCAACCAACCATCATTATTTCCTGCATACCTACGGATCCAATAGATGATGGCCCGGCAGCGCAATTCACTCTACCGCCGCAATGGTTGCAAAGTCCGACGGGCGGCATCGTAATGGAAACGGCTTACAAGACGCTCAACACGCCGCTAATGCAGCAAGTGCGCGATGCACCGAACAAGCTGTGGACATATATGGACGGGCTTGACTTCATACCCGAGCAAGCATTCGCCCAATTCGAGCTGTTTACGGGTAAGCGAGCACCGCGAAGGGTGATGCGAGAAGAAGTGTTGCGCGCATGGAGGGACGAGCAAGGGAACACGGACGTCGAAATGGTGAAGAGAAGATTGAAGGCCATCGACGACCAGGAGCCATGATAGCTTTAGACGATGCTACGAAGTGTAATGTTAAGTGACGACAGCCATAGCCTGTGACGTGAATGAAGTTGCAACCGAACTCCCACGAGACGGCTCTCGGCTGGGCCCACGATCCCTGTAGCAATCGATTGGCGCACGTTCCCGGCGAAAGCCACGACGCGTCCGACATGCGACAACACATGCACAAGCCAGTGCGCTTACCGCTCTAATCACTCGGAAAATATACCATACCCACACGGATATCCAGCCTTCTTTCGCAGTGCTCAATAGTATGCACCTTCACAACCGCACGATTCCCCGGCCATGACTACGCGCCAGCCCCTCCAAACGCTCTCCCCGCCGTCGGCCAACGTCTTCAACTCGCGCTACGCCCACCTCCAGAGACCCACACCCGCCACCAGAACCAATGGAATGGAAGCTATGGAGGAGAGGAATCACGGCGGAGAAGACATGCACGACGCAGATTCGGTTGTTTCCGGGCTGAGCTCGCTGGAAGACGACGCGGAAGACGAGTTTGATAAGCTCATGATCCGGAACGAGCGCGACCAGCGACGATTGAGCCAAGCTACAGCTGGCAGGCCCCAGGCATTCACCAAAGCGCGCACCCATCCGCGCGTAGGCTTGACCCTCGACAATCTAGAGAGAAACAATACGACAGCTGGGCCCAGCGCAAACGACAAATCTGACCGCCGGCGAAGCAGCAGCGGGAGCACGAAGAGCGATCCGGCCATTCACGCGCCAGCGTCGTGGGGGAGGAAGAGCAGGACCAGCAGAACCTGGATGCGAACCATCACTCACGAGGAGGAGCAGCAGCAGCAGCAGCCGACGCCAGTCGCAACCGATGACCACTACGACGACGCGAACGTACCGCGCCGCTCCTTCGAAGACAGCCCGCTCTCGCACAAGTCCATGCACGGCACGCCACGTAACAATGACAACGAAGACGACGAGTGGGACCTTACCTTTGAGCTCAACGAGGCGTCCATGATCGCATCAACGCCCTACATACCCAGAAGTACTGTGCTGGACGACATCAGGCAGCGCGAGATTGAGAGCTCAAAAGAGCAGGCCGCGGCAGCAGCCCGTCTGAATCGAATACGGGAGGGCTCACCGGAGCAGAAGCACCGCCGCCGGCCGTCATCTACGCGGACAACCGAGAATGCAAACAGTGGGGCAACAAAGCCCGAGCCAGCTGTCCAACAACCCTCACCGCCTCAAAAAAGACTACGTTCGCGGACACAATCGTGGCAATCCATTGGGAAATCACAGCCAGTCACAGGCATGGGCAGGGAAGACATGCCACCTGTAATGTACAAAAGTGCTGAGAGCATTGCTACTGTGGATCGTGAAGTGGTTGCTACCGCGCAGAGAATACCACCGAAGCGAATTCCACATCGGCGACAGGACTCGCAGGACCTTCTGCGCCGGTTAGCGAGAGCGTCGAACACACCAAGTCCGGCACGACCGCAGACAACGCCCCCAGAGCCACGGAACGGCTCTTCTGAGGCTATACCGACAGAAGCTCTGAAAAAAGAAGGGAAAGAAAACGCTGTAGAAGAAGTGCCTGTACCCGATGCGGTTCCTGAACCTGCCGCACCCTCGGCAGAAGTGCGCACTGAGCAAAAGGAATCGCAAGAGGTATCGCCTGAAGATGAACAGCCACCAAAGCAACCGGCAGAGACCACAACAGATACAAGTCCGGAGGCTGATGATGTGGACGCGACTCCCATGCCTGTAGAGCGGCCAGTGTTAAATCCCAAGACCCCGGTGGTGACTGGTGCATGGGTCGACACACCTGGTCCACGTACCGTTCAGAGACCAGCCACTGCAGAAACATCACGCTCGCGATCACGATCACCTAAGAAGTCCAGTCTGTGCAAGGAAAAATCGCCCGAAGGGCCCCAAGCAACTAGCGAAGAAGAAGCGCCAGTAAACACTGCTATAGAGGTAGTCCGCCCTCAACTTCCCAGATCTGCACTGCAAGCACTCGTCGAAGGAGCGAAGAACCAGGGCAGACGATCATCAGCAGACTTTGGCGACTCTACTATCAACTCGCTTGAAGACCTTATTACTCCATTGACCGAAATCGGGATGGACGAGGATACTCTGCAAGGCCTTCAAATACCGACTGCTACGCCCCGCAACGACGCAGAACGTCAAAGGCAGCAGGAACTACTCCATCTACACCGCATGAATGATCGCCTCCGCGCGGCGCGTACCAGCATCCGCGACGCAAGCCGAGGCATGAAGCGCGTAGAAGACCAGGTCGAGCATGTTGAGGAAGGAGAGAATGGTGAGATGATCAAGGTGATCAATCGTTCATGTCCCTGTGCGACCAAAGGCCACGTGCAGAGCTTTTCGATGCTGAGGTGGTGGAAGAGCCTGTTTTGGGAGCAACGGCTGAAGACCCTGCGCCAAACATCGAACAGTCGATGGAAAATCTGGGGCGGTTTGACAGGACTAAGCATCTTCCTGATACTATTCTTCACTTGGTGGATAAGTGAAGAGATTGCCTGGTATGAGTGCACCTGACCGTTTCTAGAATATGTTGACTAACCTTTTCTGCAGCGAAATGTACTGTCGGCCCATGTACGCTTACTCCTATCCTTATCCATTCAGCGTCAACCCGTATGCCCCGAAATATCCCTTTGTCATTCCCACACTCATCTACCGGACCTTCATCAAAGGATGGTGGGTGCCCATCTCTTCCTTCTTCTCCTGGATCTGCGCGACGATATGGAGCTTAGTGTTTGGTTTTGATCAAGCACATTTCGCGAATCACCAAGCAAGCCACGGCATGCGCAACCCTGGCATAGGGGAAAGCCGATGGGTCAATGAAGAAGCCGCCCAAATCATGGAAGAGAGGGTTTGGGATGCAAGTATGTTCGAAGATGAAGTCCTGCCAGTTGGACGGTGAGTTCTGCAGGGTCCATATATTTCTTTCAAGTTGTTTGGTTCTTGCATCTGCTGCATTTGGTTGAGCGCGGCGTTTTCTTGTCGTTTAGCGATCTTGGGTCTGGAGTTGGCGTATGTGGCATACACCACGAATTGTGTATTACTACGATAGTGCAACGTGTTGAATAGTAGGACAAGCAAGCAATATTTGGCAAACTGCTCATGGGAGATCCCCTCCCTGTTTTTCGAATCACCATGGGACTTTCTTTACACATGATCATTTGCATGTGCGCTGGAAGGAACTAATACGCCACGATGTCTACAGGAGATAAAGAGGCGCTGCTAGCTTGAAAAGGTCTTGAGCCTGGCTATGCGACAAACCTTGGGGATCTGGAAAAGCAAGATGCACGCGCCCTCATGGTATTGCTTGTCGGGCTTCCAAACCGCCTCGTCTAGCTGACAAGCAGGCTATCCAAATTCTAGAAGAAAGACATGCCATTCGTCACGTCTCACACGTTGGTTACACTCAGGAAGCAATGCAAACCACGCGCTCGCAGCAACAATGGTTCGCGCTACCCATCTCCCCCCTCCGATTCGCGCCCGTGCCCCACTAATCGCACACCCTATCATTCACCCATCAATCTCACAACCCACCCACGGAATTCATCCTCGTATCCCTCCCCTATCCCCCAATAAATCACCGATAACACCAGCGTCTCGCGTCCATCAACACGACTCACCTGTCGTTCCAGCAAAACCCGCAACACCCCCACTGTATTGGCGCCATGCGTCCCCCAATCGCTCCTGATAAAGCGCGCTGGAGTAAAGCCCCGCTACGCGGTCTTGACTGCATCCAGCCTGGCGCGGCGGACTTGATACACCAAGCACCCCGGATAAACCCTGCGAGCAGGGTGCGTGAAACGAGGGGGTGATTGGTTTCGGTGACCGTTTATCGTCGCGGCGGTGCTTTTTTGGTGAGCGGTTGAGAGGGCGGGGGCTGTTTGATGTCTCACCAGGGGGTGCTTTTGGTGTATATCTGGGTAGCTGCCCCCAGAGTTTCGGGGTTCTGAAGAGAGAGAGAGAGAGAGAGAGAGAGAGAGGTTTGGGGACTTGCGACTGCGTGACTGCGTTACCTTCGGATTTACACTTCAAGCGCTGGTTCGCGATACACTACAACGTTTCGGACAAGGCATACTTTTTTACGCCCGCACGCCACACGCCGCACGCCGTATCTTGGGGTCCGAAATAATACACCGGACATCCTCCGTCTTACTTGTTTATATTCTTTTCAGATACGCTTGTTCAGCACGCTGGTCGCTAGCACGCCCTTTCCTTCCATCGACCAGACTTACTCCAATTCATACGAGAACAACACCGAACGGCTAAAATGTCCTTTCTCACCACGGTCAAACTTTTCTCTTTCCTCGTAACCTATGAGTTTTGGAGCCGCATTGGCTTCTTCTTGGGTTATGTCTGTGCCTTTTTGCTGGTGCTTGAGGTAGTACGATTAGCGAGCTCGGATGCGAACAGGAAGGAGATGGAGAAGATGCTGGATTCGTATGCTGCGTCCAGATCAATGGAGGATACACGACGGGCTAGTCGTGCTGATTCGGGGTTGAAGGTGTCGATCGAGGAGTTGGTACGGCAACCTCAACCACAGTCTGAGCTGAAGACGGTATCGCTCGACGAATTAGAAGACATGAAGAGGAAGAGTGTACTTCCGGAAACGATTTCAGACTCCGGTTCGAAGAAAGTCTCCCTGGAAGAATTGGAACACATGCAAAGGAGAGCCCGAACACCGAGTCCTGCAGCGACTCGTACATTGGAGCCTGCTCAGCATACTCCTACCAACGAAGAAAAGAGACGGAGAAGAGCTACTTTTACCTCAATCTCCCCAAAAGCAGCGAAATCTGCCTCTCGATCTGCCTCCCTGTCTCGACCTCAAGCGCAAACTTCTAGCTCGTCGAGCCCCTCGTCCCAGCGCCTTAGGAAGCGTAGTGATACGCTCACTTCCTCGACCAGCACTGAGTCAAAGGACAATGTCAGGAGAAAGCGACGAGAGGCTTCACCTGCGGAGTCCAAGACGTCTTCCAGGCATGCGAGCCCAACACCCAAAAGTAAAAGCAAGGAAGCTAGGACCTTAGGAGGGTCGCTGGAGAAGATGCTTAGGAGTAGGGGTTGATTTGAATGGGGCACATGGTCGTGACGATGCCAATTAACTTACGATTACGAGAAATTATGTGGTCTTTCGGGAGCTTCTACACACGAAAACAGATGTTGGCACATCTTCCTACAGCCATCGACCATGGCGTTACCGATCGAATCCGCCGTCTGATCAATCTTGCGTGGGCGACATGCGGATGCAAGTCCGATGAAATTCGGAAAGGAGAGACGAAGCTACCATGAATCTGCTATGCGGCTCGGTCCTGTTTGTTAGAAAATTCCGGCAATGAGAGAGTCCGTATGAATTATAACCCGACAGAACCTTCGAGACAGCGAATCGGATATTCGTCCGGGAGGAGAGAGAGCCTCCTGAGTCAGCGGAAACGCTGGATCAATGAAGTCATTTGAAAGCTACTGAAGCATCGAAGATTATGAGTATGCACCAGTGTTCACAATTATCTTGTTTGTTAGTATTGCGAAGATGTATCAGTTATGTGAGTCGCCGTCAAATGACCTCGTCGGGTAGACAGCACAGCACAGTCCACGATGCCTAGAAAAAGTGATGCAGGGTCTACTCTGGCTCCGCCCCATGTTCTTCACGCGCTGTCAATCGCCGTCAGCGTGTCCGAACGACCCTATCACGCCGTTCCCCTGCACACTACACAAACCTGAAATACGTTCCTGAGCCTAGCAAGGGTGGGTAAAACGTCGATTCGCACGACGAGTGGAACAGGGATTGTTCTACGCGAGTACGAGGGTAGTCGCTTAGAAACAAGAGACAACAGCGGTTGGAAGGATTCGCGTAATGAAGAACGTCTCGCCTGATGCGTTGGTGCCTGTCAGGCAGGAGTACAATGAGCTCACGGCGAAAATCTGCCGCGATTCCCTTGAGAGACCTCTGCATGATGCGCGGAAGGACTTCGGTTGTATTGCAAGTCGCTATTGCAAATGGTCTGCCATAAGCATGCAAGAGGGAGGCATGATTTCGTGATCAATGTCGTCAGTGGCCGTTGTCTGGCACTCTCAACGAAACGTGGTTGCGGACAACCAAGTGTTACTATGAGGCCGTTCGAGCCGGTAGGAGAGGCCAAGTTAGTTTTGCTACCGACTGAAATGCTAGCTTCAGCCTTACAAAAACACCAGTGACTAGAAGAATCCAAACACAAGGACCATTCTGCGGAACGCGCAATCCTTCCCTGGCTGCATTGTAGCCAAGCTCGATCTGCTGCTGGCACGCTCGATGCGCGCATCGTATGGTCAAGAGCCCGAGGTTTAGGTTACGCGCCCCAGGCCCATCGAGATGAGCCGAATGGGGAGATGGTGTCGTGTGCCAAGCAAGTAGCCCTTGTTACCCCACACATCCTCGGATCGACCGGCGTAGGTCCTTTCAGTGCTAGACGTCGGATGCTCCTGTCCCCTGCTCTGGATTTAGAGGAAACGGTCTGGTAATTGAACTTTGTCGATACAAGTCCGCTGGAGCGCGCCCAGCCCTAGTCAGGAACCCGGAAAGCCTTGGACATGATGCTAAGAGAAGGCTTCCGCTGTTGACACGCGTGGAGTAGCAAGAAGCTGGAGAGGAGGAGTAGGGCAAAAGCAACAAGCATCCAAGGTACATAGCCTCAATGATCCTCTCCTGTGCCACACGAGACGCGTGCGGAGAGAACTAGCCGCTTGGTGCCGCCACGATGGTCGCAGTCTACAACTTCTGCGGTGTCATTAGCTCCACTTGAGAGTCACTTGGCAAAGTCATCCATGATATCACTGGTGCTCTCTGGGCAATGCTGCAAAGCATAAGCTTCGCGATGGAAACGACCGTGCTACATGTGCCAGCCCAATTGGTGGACATGGGTCTTGGGCAAAACTTGCCGGTGGCGTCGGTTCGAGATGTGCTTGGGGAAAGCATGGCAAGACTAGGGAAGACGAAACGGAAAGGCATGTTTGTGGCTATGTGACCGGGTGTGGTAGTACTTATTGCGCGTACTTCCCCTCTTTATTTGTAAAGCATCTGGAGAACTGTCCACCTCACAATACCGTCTCTTCCCTCCATCTCTCCCACCATTGACTATGCTCAAGCAACTCTCCATCGCCGCCCTCGCGGGCCTCGCGTTCGCCCAGAACAGCACCCCTGATCTCGCTGCCGCTCTAAATGGCACCGATGAGCTCTCCACGCTCCAGGGGCTCGTCCCCCAGAGCCTTTTGCAGACATTGGCTGGCGCGCAGAACATCACGATCCTGGCACCTTCAAACTCTGCGTTTGAGAAGATTAGCGCAGAGACATTGCAATCTCTTACTAGCAACGAGGGCATGCTATCTGCTCTGCTTCAGTACCATGTCCTGAACGGATCATATCTGGCTTCCGCCATTCCAGATGATGGCGTCTTTGTCCCATCTCTGTTGACCGACGAGATGTACACCAACGTTACTGGCGGTCAGGTTGTCAAGGCCGAGTCTGAAGATGACAGCGTCGTTTTCTACAGTGGATTGATGAACAACGCTACTGTCACCACAGCTGTATGCAGTTTACACATTTTCACGTTTTCACCATACTAACATTTTCAGAACGTCAACTTCACTGGTGGTGTCATCCACATCATCGACACCGTGCTGTCCATCCCCATGGTCGCATCTGAGGTCCTCACCGCCGCTGGTCTTTCCTCGCTCCGTGGCGCCGTCGTCGCGGCCGACCTCGTCGACACCGTCAACTACACCCCCAACGTTACCATCTTCGCCCCCACCAACGAGGCTTTCCAGAACATCGGCTCTGCTCTCGGTAACCTGTCCACCGAGGACCTCACCAGCATCTTGACCTACCATGTTATCGCTGGCACCATCGGCTACTCCACTGGGCTCACAAACGGTACCCAGCTCACCACCGCCAACGGCGAGATGCTCACCGTCACCGTCGGCGACGAGGGCGTCTTCGTCAACAACGCCAAGGTTGTCACCGCCGATGTCCTAATTGCCAACGGTGTCGTCCACGTCATTGACCAGGTCCTAAACCCCAGCAACATGACCGTCTCCGATGCCGATAACGACGACGACGATGAGGGCTCTCCCGCATTCGAGGGCGCTTCCACCGTCTCCGAGGCTCCTTTCACCTCTGGCCAACCTACCATGAGCACCACCCTTGCTGGCGGCGCTGCCCCCACTGGCAACAGTGACAACAACAACAGCGACAACCCTGAGCAGACCACCAACGCTGCTGCCCCCATGCAGACCGGCGCTGTCGGTATGGGCGCCCTTTTCGGTGCCGCCGCTGTCTACTTCATGTAAGCGCTAGCGGGACTGGTAGCGCGATAGGAAAGCCGAAAGAATGATACCACGCGATGCTTCGCATAACGGAGTAATGTAATATAGTTATTCGGTGCAATACTGCCCATTTAATGAATGTTATCAGACATTGACAGTTGCGTTCATGGGCTTTGAGGAGTTCGAATTGGCATGTCAATTGCTGGGCGCATGATACACATAAGTGAATTCTGCTATTGATTGTCCCCCTAGCCCCAATGCCCCATTCCTCATTGTGTTGGTAATTTCACTGCGGTGGTAGTCGCACTTCCTCCCCTGTTAGCGCATCTCACATCGGCAAACATACCCGGCCGCTG
This sequence comes from Stemphylium beticola, assembly GCA_029100535.1. Classification (NCBI taxonomy): domain Eukaryota; kingdom Fungi; phylum Ascomycota; class Dothideomycetes; order Pleosporales; family Pleosporaceae; genus Stemphylium; species Stemphylium beticola. The sequence continues at coordinate 30,877 of JARBXR010000104.1, read as the reverse complement.
TGACCAATACCATTGCTAGGATCGAAATCATGACGTCTTCCACCATATTCCTTCCCGAGCTCAAGTCCTGGCATCTGTTCTGCTTTCGCGCAAGCGACATGAATATCGCTGAGAGGCTGGCTTGTACATTGAGTTCGGGGAGTGTTTTTTTTTTTGTTTTCTAGATCTTCGTGACCAAGTCATCGTATTATGCATCGCGCTTTCCCTCCTAACATGAAACACACCAACAATCCAACTAATCCATCCCTTCATTCGAAACATTGCCTCTACTTGGCTTCGTTGAAGGTGATGTCGCATCGATGCGCTTTCGGTGCGATCAGGAAGAAGTTCTATTGAAAAAGGGGGAAAAGTCAGCGTATGTTCATCCCCAACTGGGCAAATCGTGTATATGGGAAGGCCTACCACAAACTCCATGCTCTCTGGAGTCGTGTTCGCAGCCAAACGAACGCCTCGGCATTCGCGGAAGAAAAAGGCAACGGCGTATCGAAGTTCCATGCGGGCGAGATGGATGCCAATGCATGAACGTGCGCCTGCGCCAAAGGGGTGGAAAGCGAGTTTCGCAGCGGCAGATTGAGCCTCTGCGACTTCTTCTTTGTCCTTGGCGATCCAGCGCTGAGGGTTGAAACTGTTGTTGTCGGATGTTAGCCATGTGTTGTACGTGCAATGTAAGAGATTGTAGTTGCAACTTACGTCAACGGGTCACTCCAGATCTTTGGGTCGCGGTGGAATGTGTATGCCTGAGTGTCCACCGTCACGCCTTGTGGAATGTAGTGGCCTGCGAATTTAGTACCGCCTTGAGGTACCACGCGCGGAAGACTGCTGGGTGCAGCTCCGTATAGCCTTAGCGTTTCTTCGATAACCGCGTTGAGCAATGGCAGGTTGATGAGATCGTTCTCTGTGAAGCCCTCTTGCAATCCCGCTGTCTCGGCCTCGAGTGCAGCTTGCAGCTCCGGCCGTTGCAGCACTGCCCACGTGAGATAGGTTAGTGTAACGCCGCTTGTGTCTGTTCCTGCAATAATGATGTTCATAGCCTCGATTCTGACATCCATGTCGTCAATGGTGCCTTCTCCTTCTTTCTCGCAATCTTCGATGACCTTGGCGAAGATGTTGTTCTCGCCGGTACGGGAGCGTGCTGTTTCTACGGCCTTTCCTGCACCTTGAAGGATGAAGTCGTTGGCGTTGAACATTTCTTGTACTGCAGCAATGGGGACGAAGCGAAGGAGACGGAGGAAAGGCATCTCGACCATGATACCTGCTCCCATTGTGAGTTTCTTCAGGACGCGCATGAACTGATTTTGCTGTAGGATTTGATTAGTATTTTGCCAGCCTCCAGGTGATCGAATGTCGTGTGTGATCTTACATGTCCCATTTCCAGCATACCGAAGGAATCTCCAAAGGCAAGATGAGCACTGACGTCCGAGGCCAACAGCATCCACCAGTTGTACACATCGGCTGAGCTTTGCATAGCATCGGCTTTGATTTTCCGTACAGCGAGGAGCGCCTTCTCCTTGACAACGGGCTCCCAGTTCTGCACTAGATATGTCCTGCTGAAGGATCTTGACAATAGCTTCCTCCTGGGTCCATGTTCGCGTGGGTCAAGCATGGTGAAGACACCCGCTTTGGGGAAGTTGGCTAGTCGAAGGTACCATTCGCTCTTCATGTACTTTGTTCCAATCTTATGGATTTCTTTGAAGGCATCGAGGTCGGCGACACCCACTTCGGTTGGTGAGAGGCGGACGATAGGGCCATATTTCTCATGCAGGGAATCAATGTAGAAGATACGTTGGCCGGTGACAACGGCGCGCTTCAGACGATAATGGGTGAAGCGCGTATACCATGGACCCGGGAGGTGTTTGGTGGGGCATGTAAGGCCGACGTAGATAAACTATGGTTTATAAGCCACTGACACACACCAGAACGCAACAGCATGGCATGCGTACCTTTGCGAGGATGAGGCCAACGGCCAAAAAAACGAAAGACAGTGCGCTCGGGACGGCCATTTTAGTTATAAATGTGGTACTCGGAAACCTGGGTTCTTACGATGGATCTAAAAACACCCATCGGGCAAAGACTGCTACATATGCATCGCCAACACCACGTTCTTTCGTTTCTTCTTCCATTAGCTTACTGTCGATACCTGGGGATCCGACGAGTGGAGTGCCTAGCGATACCCATCTTCCAAACTATGTATTCTCGTCCATCTGCTGCTGTAGCACCGAGGCGGTCACCGACAGACGAAATCTACTAATCAAAGTCCCGACCCGCCAATGAGGAGAGTAAATTGGTTCTCGACCATGATAAAGATAGCTCAGAGGATCGGAGCTAGCAAATCGTACTGGATGTGGAAAGGTTCATAGCCTCAGTTTCCAAGTGCGCATGGCGTTTCCCTGCTTTGAGGTATCGTGGTTGCACATCCTAGGTACGGCTTACTCCTTTTGCTACGTAGTAAGCTTTCTCGTGGTTCTAATGACCCGCGCTTCCCGGTCCTTTGTGGTCTTCCAGGCTCTTCGTGTCGAGGCTGTCATCCTGCGAATCCCCTGTGCGGCCACACATCATTGCTCAGTCACATGCATAGATCTACGCCATGCCTAGGACCTGCATGCCCGACCTCTGCAGCGCGAAGTTGGACAAGTTGTGGCAGCTCAACTCAATCTGAAGAAGCCACTAAGAGTAAGCCGTCCAAAGGATTGTCCTTGAGGTTACCGTATTCTTCCCACTCGCAGTTCGGCTCCGCTCAATGCCCGGCCTCACGTGACCATGTCTATCCGGCCCCATGCATGGCGAGCCGAATGCCTTTTCTTTTCCCGGCCTAGTCACAGAGAAAAGCAATGAACGATGCGGGCCAAGCATTTTCAAGCAACTAAGCGATAACGTGGGGTTGGAGCGGTGTTGCTGACCTCGTGACGTGTTCATGTTCAAACTTCGCAGGTTAGAAGGAACGCCTGCACTTCTCAGGTCAAGTACGTTGGTATGTATCGAGCCGCGATTCCGACGATGATTTTTCGGCAATCCGCTAATGCTGACCTTGTTTCTGAAGACGAAAATTTCGAACAATACGTCGAGTGGTTGCACGTTGTTTAACCGGTGCGTATTGACACTGGTGTGCGGGGTTCACGGGTATCGCATCTGCGATCTTTAGGATCATGTCTAATGATAATAGTAGGGCCTAAGTGCAACAACAAACATCATACAAGACCTAGGGACACATTGTAGCGGGCGTACCTGTATTGAAGCAAAAGGGCTTTGCGATCACCACTTGATGCTCTTGACAGTGCCAGCATCACATCACGTGATTACCCCATCGTCCAAGCATAAACGCCTGCATTAGGCGCCCCAATTCCTCCAGCGGCACTCAGGCTACCATCTAGTATGAGTTTCCAGACCTCGTCGCAACATCGTAGTTGAGGCCTATTTTTGGGCGATGAGCACAATTCTCCTATCGCAAACTTTTCGTCTATCCCAATGCCATGGTGCCGCCTACTACCGCATTCATCGAAGTCTCGGAGCTGCCGGGCTTCCAAATTTTCCAAATTTTCCGAACCTACTTAGGTAGCTCCCAAGGAACAACTTGGACGCTAATAACTCACGACATTTTAGTGCCGTATTCGATACCTACTTCTTCAGGCAACTTCGCCTATCTCCTCTGCAAGCCATTGGTGGTATGGCGCAGTGCCGCGTCCGGTACCTTCGGATGGTCTGAATCAGATTGGGATCGCAAATCTTCCTTTTCTTAGTCGGCGGAGAGATTTTGGCCTGCGGGCTGTCCATACGGAAAAGGAGACGACGCAAGGTAGCTAGGCAGTTACTGCGCAGCTATCAAACAACAAAGCAAATGCAGGTACCCGGTATGTCACCATATGTGTACCTGCCTGAAACGGTTTTCTACTCGATATCGGACACGGCACACTTGGAACTCCATAGCCTGGTCTAGACTCGGGTGACCTACACGACTACTCATGCATTACTTGTTGCAATCCCAACATGCGAGGAGCAGCACGCGGGAAATCGTCAGCAGGCTCGACGACAATGCGAAAGAAGTGGTTTCCGATCCTTCCGCAGCACGGACCCTTGTACACCGTTCGTGCAGTCATAAGATCAAACCTAGTTATCTTTCTAGCTGCAACGCCATTTCCTCCGTTCGAAGCTCCGTCGTCATCATAGTTTTTATAAGAACGACTAGCACTGGTAAACGGATCTCGAGCTCTCGTGACAGTGGATACCCGTAGGTTCTCGGGTCTGTCTGGTCCCTCGCAGAGTCCGAGCTTTCGATTGGCGAGAAGAAACGAAGACCAAAGATTGGATCGCCGACCAGGGGTAACGACCCTAGCACCCTATTTTACCCTTTTACAGTTCCCCCGCCTCCCACATCACAATTCCGGAAAGTTTCGTAGCCACCATCAGAGCACGATCGAGCAGAGACACCCAGTCGACTCTTTCTCGCCATGCAGCCGCTTTTTCTCACCGCACGCTGCAAACAACCGCATCGCTCCGAGGTGGTACAGGCACAGCACATGGAATCAGCAACCCAGCTCATAATCCCCAGTCATGTCCCACAATAGATCATAAGCGGCCAGGCATCCGCTCAACCACATCAACGTGTTCTGCTGCGCTAAACCCTTAGCTAATTCTCCTCAAGAACAGCAATCTCCACCGATCCCGGAAAGCAGCCGACGCATTTGCGCAGTCGAATTCATGATTCGCTCGTGGCGTACACGCATTTTTCTGATTGAACCGCAGATCTCGTCCAATGTGGAGTTGCTTTCTTGGTGTCTTCCTTGGTGCAGGGTAGCTCATGGCCTCGTAACAGCATGATGCTTGTAGGACAACGGCCGTGCGGGTCTTGTTTTTGGGTAAATTGTACGGGATATATGAGTCTTTGCAAGGTAGGCCCTCTGGACTGGGGCATTGTACGGCACCTCCCAGATTGTGCGGAGAAATCTGTTCATGCCTTTTCCCGCGCACTCTGCCGTCCCCCAGGTACAACAACGACGACTACATTCACACATTGCTTCAACCCTTTCACCTCTTCTTCTATAGGGACGGTATCGACTCAGGCAGTTTCACCATGTTCCGTTTATCAAAGCCTTGGAAAGGGAAATCAGAGAGAAACTCTGTCGATATGTAAGTATGAGCGAACATTGCTACGTCTTATACGTTTCGGGATAAATTTTGGACGAACTTGGAGGAGTGATAGGCGTGATGAAAAGATATCCTGGGGTCTACTGATGCCTGTTTGTGGTACTAGTAGTCAATACATAATAACAAAGTCTCCAACAACCTTACTAACGTGTGCCCAGATGTGAACCATCCCGACCGCAGACCATCGATGGCCTAAAAAGACGAGCGTCGACCAAATTACGATCCGTATCAGTTCCAGAGGTGGTTGCGCGGATATCAAAGCCATCGGTCAATAGACTAGACATCATCCACCAAATTTTAGAGGAAACCCCGCATAGTGATCGGACAGTCCCCCAAGTCACCAAGACGCCTTGGGAGCTCGACCGTTCCAGGAGACATTCTATACGGAGACGTTCGGAGGATCATGATCATGATCAAGACCGGCTGCCAGCGCGTTTCTTCAAAAATCTGCCCAGGGAGGTTTACGATTGTATCATTACACAGCTGCAGCAAATTCATTTGGACCAAGATCGGGCTTGTGCATCTTGTTATCTCCAAGATATTCACAGTCTCTCCCTAACTAGCCGGGCGTGGGATAAGTCTGCAAGCGCAGTACTCTATCGTAGGGTGTTGGTAGTTGCCAACGAAGAAGATGGAACACTTCCGAGGTTGAAGATCAAGGGAACCAGTCGACTAAAACTGTTGCGAAGGACGCTACGCGAGAACTCTGGATTGGCTCGACGCGTGAGAAAACTACAACTGACCGGTTTCCAAACGCTCTACGAGAACGCTGCCATCGAACGTGGAGAGATTGTGAACTTGGTGGCTTCTTTGGTGATGGCTTGTCCACGTCTGGAACGCTTAGCCGGTTTTCACGTTCCAATCTCAAATGCTTTCGACCGCCTTTCGCATGCTCTCTCAACACGCACGAACCTCAGAGAGCGGGCTTGGCTGTTGGGTGATGCCGATAGCGATTTCAACGAAGAGGAGGAGGATGTTTTGCGTGGTCACTACATTGCCGAATGCGACCCAACCGAGCGCTTTCTCAACCTCAATTCCAATCATCCTATGCTATCTACGCTGGTTTTGCACCAGGGATCAGACCATCCTTCAGCACATCTTAATTTTCGAGCCATTGTCGGCACATTTCGAAGCTTCCCGCATATGCGTCATCTTTCGATATGCGGACTACCGGCAAATTCGTTCACCAATCTGGCTTTGAACGCTATACCATCCAACCTACAAAGTCTCCGTCTTGAGTACCTCTCCGGTATTACTGAGAAAGGCATCCAGCGCTTCGCTACTTCCCAAAAAGCAGCTTCGATCCAGAAACTAGCACTCATCGATTTGGAAGTCTACAGCGTCCTTACCCTGGCCGAAATCCTCTCTGCTCGTCTAGCCAATCTCGAGGAGTTTTCTTTAGTCCAGGAAAGGGCCCCTACACTACCAGGACGTCATGTGATACCCACATTCAGTTCGCCGTCACTTCGCTATCTTCACTGGGAGATCCGGTCCGAGGCTAGTCCGCTCCCTGCCTTTACCTCCCCATCATCCGTGAATTTTCCTGAATCACCAACATTTCCTTTTACGAATCTCGAGCCAATCTGCTGCATTGGCACTTCCATTCTAGCAGCCAGCCTAAAGAGCAATGCCTTACCATCACTCCGCCGCATCCGCATACCTCATGATCCCCAAGGCGTCATTCAGTCACTCTGCAAACCCCTTGCCACAGCGCTCTTGCCGTCTGATACTACCAAGATCGCAACCGCACCGCGCGTATCCACTTCAACCGGTTTCTCCATCATGTTGGACGAGCCTGTTCCTCTTTCCCCTAAATCTCCCAAATCGCCAAGATTCAAAAGAATATCTACATACACTGTCATATCGGCCGCTCGCGTTGATTCAGTCGTCGATTCCTCACCTGCTTTTCCGCCGACTACAACAGACGTGGCTCTTACCCCGATGCGATCGCGCCTCGCAGCTGAATCGCGTATTCTGGCGGCAAGGAAGGAAGATGGAATGGCGATCCGCGTGCTTGACCCGGAGGGTAAGGTCAGCATGAACAAGCCAACTGGCGCGTATGTTGGCGATATTGTCAGCAAGATAAACTACCACCTGGAGGCAGACAGAGGCGTTATTGGCCTGACTGGATGGATAACAGGCATGGACGACTTGATCGGACGCACGGATGACGAGGATGGAGATGCACTTGAGTGCACTTGGGGATCCTGCGGACATGTCATTGGTGCAGGGGTAGGGCGCAGCGCCCTCAAGGTTCAAGATCTTTTCTAATCTCTTCATATATCCCGCGCACACATGCGTGGCCATGGCATCACTATGGCATTGAGTCTGTCTTTGCCAACGGGCTTTTCATTTGTACTTTTCACGATACCCTCCTTCCTGTGCTGAGCATGGCTAATTTCTAATACTTAATCAAATCATTTCATTTTGCGCTCGGTAAATGCAGGCTTCCTATATTTCTAAGAGACGATGGTCCTAAGACAGGTGAAACATTGTGATGTACGCGGCAATTGAACAGCATAGTTCGATCGTCAATGTGTGTTAGCGAGGACTCAGGATTTCGATTTTTCAACCTAGCCGGTCTTGTTAAAGGAGCCTTCTGGCGGTTTCAAAGCGCGAGTTGGTTGCGCAAAGAATGGCTTACCCAAGTGCTAAGTTGTGCTCATGTAGTGCTACCTTGGGGCCATTCGTGGAAACGGCAAGACACCATCGGAACAGTTTGGCAGCCTGAATGTTTGCACGGAACAGGGGTCAGACCTTTGTGACACCTTTTCCCATCCTGCATAAGCCGATAACTAATTTCTGGGTGATATGCTCGATGATCGATGGAGATCGATCGGGTCCGGTATAGACTTATCCACAGGATGCGATGTACACGGGACCCACACCCCATGCAAAACATTTTGGACCCTCTCGGGCCGTTACAGTGGAGCAGACCCAGAGTATGACGCCGATTGTGGGATGTAGGAAGCGTGTCGCGGGATGCGATTTGACATTTACGCATGAGCATGGCCGGGCGGGCTGTATGCAACCGATGCCTCAGAAATCCAATCGGCCGATGCACCCGAGACCTGCCATTCGACCCGGACGAAGTGACATGACATTGCCCGGACATGTTCATGCACTGTGACCTACAAGAAGCAACATTTACGACCTTGGATCCTCGTGCTGACGCTCGGTCCGGAAGCGTCGCATGGTGATTGGTGATACGTGTTCTTGAGAAGTCCGGTAGTGGCTGGAAGACCAAACAGCCTACGCTGTGCGCTAGACCGTTCGCGGAGATACGTAACGAAGCAACCCCCAAGCCACATCCTCTCACTGAGCAATATTTCAAACCCATGTGCATTCATATAGCTGTTGGGAAGCAACGTCGGCGCAGATTAATACTTAGGAAAACAGCCAGACGCCTATTTCCCTTTCCTGGTTTAAAGCCGCCTTACCTTCCGTCGCTATATCACTCCACCTTTCTCGACAGCACATCAAGTTTCAGCTAGACTAGAACGACAACAGATATCGGAACGCGCCTCAAACGCCTTCCGAAGCTAGATCTATATGGGATAATGGTATTAAAGGTCTCGACACCTACGGAAGTGGGAGGGAAAAAAATTGGCGAGATGGTCTTTGCTGCCCAAGAGCTTCCGCGGAGAGCAAACATTACGAACGGCAGCCAATCCCAGACTACTGGACCTGATCTTGCAGCATCCAAAAGTCCACGCTGGATATTTCCATGTCGGACTGCATCCCATGCATCTAAGAAAAGATGAGTGGAGCCATGATAATGAAGCGCCTTCGATTTCTCAGGCAACGTCATGAGATACCCACGCGGGTCTCCAGAATTTCCCGAGTACGTAAGGTGGAAAACCGCACCAGCCAAGTATTTACAAACATGCTCAGGAACAAGCCCCAATCAGAACCATGTCTTCCCCTATCGCTAGCAGCACACAAGCCATGATATCCGAAATCGCAAGCAATGCGCACCACCCGCGGGATGGAAAGTAAACACCCAACCAGAGGCATTTGTCGACTCTAGTAAGCTCTCGATCAAGGTTCCTCTTTGAGGGTGATGAAGCTCTTAGCGGGATCGTCTGTTTGCAGAGTCATACTATCACACCGATCGCTGCACCGGGCCCTTTCTTCCGGCATAGCCTTGGCATCACGAATACCAATGTGGATACGGGTGAGCCACAAGAGGGAGCCTCAGGCCTGACGGCTAAGGTGGACCTATGCGCTAGAAACAGACCCGCGGAGTCAAAATCGTACCATTATTATAGAATGGGCCTGGCGCTGTTTATGAACAGTTCTTAAAGGACTTCCAGTCCATGCTGCGTGTATTTGTATCGCGCATGCCCAAGTATGTTGCATTTCTTGTTTTACTTTCTTTCTACCCTCGAACCTAAATCAAAAGCAGGACTGTTTAACCCTACCAACGCCTTTGTATTATGCGACACGATGGTCCCCAGTACGACTTCTTTGCGGATAGCATTCCGGCGGAAACACCAACGCCGCCAGACACTCCATGGTATACACCGGACATGAGTAAGGAGAATATAGTGACCGAATTTGTCGAGACATCCCATCTTAAGCCAAACGCCGTGAAACACAACACCAACGAGCCGAAAGACCACGGCATCGCTATGCAACCGGTCTGATAGGGATATGTCCTTCCAGTTGCGGCATGATTTCTAGAATTTTCGGATCGATGGTCCAGTTGTTCAAATCGGCGATTGTGCTTTCGAAAAGCGGAGTCATTCGAGTGTATCCGGATTCGATGTCCCAGTAGTGGCACGCATCGTCCGCGTATGGCCAAGTGATACCGATGTTGCCAACGAAATGCCCGACCGAGTATTCCTGGGGGTGCTGGTAAAGCAACTGGCGTACCTGAGGCCTATGGAGATGTTAGTATGGGAACGTCGCAATAGAGAAGAGCTTGGGTCATACCAGGGAACGAGGTCGATAAGCATGTCGTAAGGCGAGTTCTCCTGCTTGCCCACTGTCGGCATCAACCATTCCGGATTGGCGTTCATATTCTCCGCACTGGGCCAAATGAGATACTGGAGGTTTGTCAGTTACAACGCACTACAAGGTTACCGGCGCAACACTTACCCGCATCAACTTTGTTAGAACCCATGCAGATGCAAGCCTGACTGGGAGCGACGCTGCTGGGAGCATTCTGTTGCAGGTCCGTGAACACCACGTCGAGACTGGCTGTGCATCTTGCGGATCCATGAAGCCTAGCAAGAGAGTGTCGACGTCGATTTCTGATCTGCCAAAGATCTGTATCTCGCTCCATCCATTTGTGAGAAGATCTCGCTTCGTCCTGCGGTAAAATGCGCAATCAAAGCTGAATTTGTTCAGGGCGGTCGTGGCAGCCTCGAGACTCAGTGGGGATGGGTTCATTGGTACCACTGGTTCCACTGGGTTTGGGTCGTGCGAATACGCCAATGAGGACTGCTGGCTTTGTTCTCGGCTTGGACTCCTGTCAGTGTTTGGTTCTGACTTCGGTTGGGTAATGAAGTACCTTTCTTCTCGAGAAGATTCGCCATAGGATGAAGCACCCAAGTGGTGGGAGTTGCCGGCAAAAGCTTCGCTACCCGGAGTCCCGAACGAGTCGCCATCTGGAAGAGCTGGTGTTGGTCCCAAGGATTCCTGACTTCTTGCCAGAAGCGGGTCATGAGAATCTCCGGTGAAGCCCGCCGAAAGCGCCTTCTTGACGTCCTCGGCTGAATGATGCGCGAAGCCATTCTTCTCAAGCTCGGCTGCCCAATTTGCTGCCGATGTACGATCTGGGGCCATGGCCAGTAGTGAAACGACCGACTTCATGTCCTCGAGTTCCTTGGCCAATCGCCTTACATGGGCGCGCAGTTGAGTTGTTGTCTTCCCATCTTCTGCGACGTCGTACACGCACGTAAGATTCTTGGACTGACAGGTGTTGCATTTCGGTCTCACACCATCACACTGGACCTGGCGGTTAGCTTGCTCGACGCACCATTTTGGGGCGACCACGAACCTTGGACTTGCGTTTTCTGCAGCTTTCACATGCTATGGATGTGATTTTGCCGCGGGGTGTCCGCAATGCATACGTGCCTGCGATAGGAGACTGGTGTTGCCCTCTGGCGTTTGCCAGGGCGCCCCCCAGTCCTTGCTTGGGTGCCAGCGGGGCTTTGTGATTTGCAGCGGCGGACGCTACCTGTGGGCGAATCACAAGATTGGTTTGGGCGTTATCGAGGTGGAGTGGGACTTGGCTTTCGTCCCATTCAGAGGGCTCCTGACTAGAAAATGGTCAGCAAATTCGCGTTCTGTTTTCAGGAGATGCAGCATCAGATGCCTCTGAGCCCCAGACGCCGCGTGCATTGCAATCGCGTCTATTGTCCGGTAGGTTTGCTTCGATATGCGCGCTATCGATGGTGCTTTGGACCCCGCGCCTCGCCTGCCCAAAGCTCGTATCCCGAAACGATTGCCGACGGAAATCCCTGGGAAGGTAGGCGTGGACGTGTCATCCTGACCGCGAAACCGGCAAGTCTATCAAATTACCTTCGCGGTAATTTGAAGCCTTTTAACGGGATGGCTATTCTCCGTCTCGAGTGAGCCTCCGCAGACGCCCAACGACAGGAGGCCGTAAGATGCGCCGCAGATCCTTGCCCGAAAAAAGGAAGATCGTTCGAACCGTCCCTCGCGATGGCCGTACACCGCTTGGCATCTCCGGATCGTGGCGGTACTTCGAAACTTTCTGTTTCGCTGTCGACGGTATGGGTCGGAGCCGTACGAAGATGTGAACAGCGTCCTGTCGTCCATGGTACTGCGAACCCATTCCACTGCACACCAAGCGTCGAGATGGGTGCTGGGTGACTGGAGGAGCCGCAGTGGAATGCCAGTCCGGTCCGAACCAGAGAGGTCGCCTGTATCCTGCCGCATACATGCCGGTGGGGTCCTCGGGATCATCTAGTAAGACTGATATACTCACATTTGGATTCCCGCCGCTTGTACAACAGCCTCCGAGGCACGGCGCATCAAGCGTGGGTTTGAGTTACTCGGTGGAAGACCTTCTAAGGCGTCTGGCAGGCTACCACTGCCATACCAGTAGTTTATTCCTGTGTAGCAGGTTAGCGTGACGTCCTCACGAGCTGGTGAGCCTACCGACGTACCCGGAGAAGAATTCGAGGGTTGTGCAGGCATGAATGCGAGCATGTCTCAGTGCGGAGCTTTGAACAGAAGGAGCTATGTCGGTGTAAGGTGGTGGAGAGAAAGATTTGCTTCCATAGATATCATGTGGAAGATCCGCAATGCATATCGGGCATTAACTCTGTATATCCTCTGCTAGGGCACTGAGCCTGAGGTTCATTAGTGCCCGGCGAACTCCTATGTGGAACTGCTGACAAGCACATACAGCTGGAACGAAGTTTCAAAAGCGTCGCCCATCTAAACACCAGCTCGCGGATGCACCTCGACCTAGCCTTTAGCGCACCACACAGCCAACGACCGCGGGGAAATCGGGTTAGCGGACGGCACTGTTGGACTAGGCTAGAACCGCCGCTCTTAACAAATGCTGCCAAAAGCATGCGAGCCCGAATACGACTACCTCTGCAACGTCGTTGTGGCATGTCATAGTTTCCTTGCCCCTTACGACATGCTACTTCGGCATGGACATGAGTTGCGCGATTGCCTTTGAACGCGGCATGCGCACGATCACGGCTGTTGTGTGGAATCGGACAATCGGACCCTTTTTCTTGGTGTAAACATAGGTACGATTAGGTCACGCCTTGCAAGCCCGTCGATCGTCACCTTGCATCTACACTGGCGCAGTGACGTGCGGCAGATTGCCTAAATCCGTCTTTCCACCAAGTTCGAGACCTCTGCCGATGGACAGTCTGTATTCCTTCCCTCTCACATGCTCTCCAATGTACGCTTAGTTGTTTGCAATGAGCTACATCTTCTGACAAAGTGCGTTCTTTTGATCGGAGCCAGGGACGGCAATATGAATTCGGACCGATAACTAGCAGAACTTGCTGGCTGCGCCGCCTCGTCGAAGCGCGAGTCCAGGATCCGCGGTGAGAAAACTGCGGTATGTCTGGAGCACCAAGCACAGTAGCGTATGACGTAGATTTTGAGTTTGTCCATCTCGAATTCGCGAGAGATTCTCACAACGCTCGGAGACTATAGACCGACGCAACCACAGGGGGGCTTGAATAGCGAAGCACCTAGACAATGCGCAGGAACATGGGCTCCCGCATGTGCATTAGGGTATCGAGCGCCACCACCAAGGCACGCCATGTGTTGCCCACTAGATGCCAAATGAATGCGCTTCGATGCTCTGTGTCGAGATTGGATGAAAAACCTCCGTACATCGAAATGGGCAGGTTGGTACGCTGGAACCTCGACTGGACCTGCCCTTGGCGCCGGAACGAAGATCATGGTGTTGAAGATCTTCCTTCGCCAAGGCAAGGTCTTCAAGCATCGTGGCTAGTCTACATGCTGGCATAGTGTCAAAGCATGTACCACTGATACAACCACCTCGGTCAATTGTGACAGGACGCCGTCCACTTCCATGCTATCGCGTTACGTTCGCCGAAACCTGTTCATTGTGACCAGTCTTATGATTACCATCAAGCAATTGTTTGAACAACGGCTCGAGCTTGGCCCAATCCGGTATATATACCCCCAGAACTCTATGTACGAATGCCTCTTGTTAGGCTCTGGCCGCCAACCGATCGCCTATGAACAAGTCTTCGACAATGCTTCCTTAGGTACATTGCTCTAACCAAGTCTGATTGACCTCCCGCTCTTGGGCATGACCTAATGCTACCTAACTCACCGAACATTCGGCCGCCCGTGCTTACGGACGCAACAAACGCCATTGAACGGCATCAAGGAACAAGGTAATGCTACCTAGGTATAGTTTTGAAGCGCAAGCAACTCTGAAACTCAAGCATCTCCTTGACACCCATAGTGTTGTGTCAGTCAGGCGTTGGCAGGCAAAGATTGTTGTGCCGGAGCTTCTGCGATTGGTCTTTGATGCCCGGGCATACACGCGACGTTTGAGCGAAGAAGGAATCTGGACCCGCTTTCCATATGCGACTATCCTTAGTCGTCACGGAGGCGATGGGGGACCTCGTCCAATTCTGCCTCCATAATCCGTCGATAACCTTAAAATTATGAATTCTAACGCGTTATGCAGGGTGTGCAGAGCTTGCGGCTCCTCGCTGATCTGCACTAGATCTCACGGTCTCGATGTCTCAGACTGTAAAGACCGCGTTGTTCTAATACCGGTGCAAGCGCAGCCAACTGATGCCAGACCCTTCCAAGATGTGCCATGTATCAGATTGCTGGGTTCCGAGGTCCTAACCATGATCTGTGCCAGCCTCTTGCGTCTATGGTATTTGGGAGGTATGCACTTTTGGTGATAACATAACACAACAAAGGTTTGGTAGCCACAGAAAGCTTCTTGGCATAGCGTTGCAAGCCAGGAAAGTCTTCAACTGGGCATAATGCGATGTGATACGTCTCCAAAGAGCCGCGTTTCGCCGATCGATGACGCTGAACAGACAAGAGTCGCTTGCGAGACTTGAGGGCATACGTAGACATCGCTGCATCGTCAAACTGGATCTTAGTGTTCATGTGCCAAAGACAGAGGCGTACAAGGCGAACGCGCGGAGGCATGTAGATCGCGGTCCAGGCCTAACACCCTCTTATTCTCGCAGACCCTCGCGTCGGTCCACACCATCATATCCCGACCACATGGCGCCTGGCGTACCAGGGTCTCTATAGGATTCTACCGTTTCATGTGCAGCTTGTCGATGACCGCGGAAGTCAGCTCCGTCAATCAGAAACTGGCCGGCTTGTACAAGCAGCTTAGCTCCAGGGTCACCACTCCCCGAGAATCTTCGGTGATACTCTCTGGGGCCAGGGGATTGCAGAATTGTGGCTGCCAGCCTTTGACGTAGCAAAGTCCATCGGATGCTCTTCCTTCCACTAGAATCGATGCACCCTTCGGTTACCGCTCGCATAGGCTGCGCCCGAGGTCATCTGACGCACCTTGGTAGCGGCAGCCACAGCCTTCGCTGTGACACATTGGCAAAATGTGCTGTAAGTAAAGTTTACAATGTACTTCGCTCTCGCAACACGCAAATGGCCGCTCGGGCACCGGGCGTTCTTCTCCGCCTTCCTCTTGCTCCAAACCTATGGTCCGTGTTTCATTGGAAGGCTACCTCCTAGGTATGTTTCTACATGTCTACTTCACAATCCGGCCGACTCCGGCGTGATTTTATGAAGCCGTCTTTCAACACCAGCGCGTGTTTGCCCGCAAAAAGCCTGGAAATAGTCATCACCACTATTGCCCTAACCACGTAGTCTTGGTATGCATCGTCCATCGCTTAGACGGTCGTCGGACAGGCATTGTCATGCAATCCTTCTCTCTAAGTCAATCTCGCTCAACCTATTTCCGCGGGGATGTAGACGTTGCCATGCCCCTTGCGCGTCTGCCGAGACCGCCTCCGTGGTATTGTGCGATGTATGTTACTGTTACATAGATCGGCTCGCGAATCTGGCTTCTTGATGATCGTCGGCTACGTGGCGCAGCCCACCCAACGCTGCCCTATTCATTAGATACGGCGCATACGGACACGTTTCTACGCGATACAAAGTCGAATATCGAGGATACCTAGTTATTTTCGACAACAAGCGCTCGGATTGCCCAACTATGCCCAACTACACAATGAACTCTGAGCAGTGACGTTTTGGCCTTGAGACTCAAAGTTCATCAAGCGGGAATTTGATGTATCGTTAGTCATGCGCTACTCCGGAGCGAAGCGAGATGAGTCATGTGCTTATTGCCCATGCCCGACGGCTCCGGCGATGCTCCACAACTCCTGGGACAAATTTCGACGTAGTTGCGGATAGTCTCGCAACTCAAATTTTCGATATTCATTCACGATCGAGGTGATTGGTGCAATGACGGTCCGGATGCAGTGCGGCATTCCGTGTTGATGTTCAATGAGTCGCGAGAGAACATAGATACCTGCAGTCGACTGACGTCCACATGAGATACAGAACAGCGTCATGAAGAGGATTTCGGTCACTGACATAGGAAGCGAGACAACATCGAAAGGATTTATTGTGCGGTCATACGGGGAGGTGAGAACGGACGCACTTTAAACCCCGAAACGAAGACGTAGACCGAATCCTGGATTTTCAGGCCAATGGCACACATTTTATACTTGTTGGCTTATTCAAGAGCACCGGCAATCTCCCATAAGCTGTTCGTGAATACTGTCTCAATTCTAGAAGTCGTATCCGATGTTACCCGTAATGCCGGCATGGCATAGGGCAGTCCTAGTCAGTAGGCCGGTAACGACACGAGGACGCGGGAAAGGTCCGATGCGCTGCTTCCACACACTTGGTCGCAATATCGCGCCAGAATAAATACCAAGAGGAAAGGATTCAGCTGGTGAATGAAGAAAGAATGAAAAAGTTTGTGTGAGCCAAGTCCAAACTCTACAGGTACGGTTTTCATGCATCTTGTTTCTTGGTATCATGTCGTACACTTTCGCAACCATAGAGCCATATAGTAGCGGAATGAATATGGGGCCCATGCAATTGATATCAGTTGCGCCCTGTTCACGCGATTACCTGCTGTTCATTCAACCGCTGTCCAGCAATCTGGCTCCATCAGTTCTTCACTCCTTTCAAGGATGGTGGGTATCAACCTGTGACATGGTCGTCCCGCGCGACTTTCTCCCCTCTTGGCAAAATCTTGGGGGGTAACTATGGAGTTTCTTTAAACATTGAATTGCAGACCCAATACGGTCGTTGCACCGTCTTGGCCCCCAAAGTCGGTACAGACTCTGTAGGCTGCCATTTCACACGTGACCTGCTTAGGTAATTCTCAAAGCTCTGACTTCATGGCACTTTCCCCGCTGAATCGCGCATTCAGTCGCGACAAGACCACGACGAGTTCCACATTCATCAGCGCGTCCTTGGTCTCCTCACTGGCGCAATCGCTCCTGTCTCTTCTTCTCTGCTATACAGTCAGTGATAGAGACACTCAATCTTCTCATCAACAAGAAGCAAGCTGACGCTCAGAATTTATTCTGTGAAGCCAAGATAGCGACGCGAAGTACTCCAGAGGGAGCCAGCAACACAATGTCTCACTCGAGCTCTGCCTCAGAGGGCGAGGTCTCCGACACCCGACACAAGGCAAACACAGTCAACTCGCGCAACGAACCTGCGATTAACGGCTCAAACAGGTCCTTTGGACTAGATGGTGGCTATGATAATTACCGCGCCTTGAGTCGCTCTCCTTCGCCATACCGCCGCAAGCGCATTCCATCACGATCGCCCTCTCCATACCGGAACAGCCGCGCAGTCGACCGTTCACCATCGCCATATCGACGAAGTCGAGCCGATCAAGCCGGGAATGATTCACGGGGCAACAAGCGCAAGGCTTCTCCGCCGCGCGGCCGCCCTGACAAGCGATATCATGCTGATCTTAGCAGACACGGTGAGCCTCGACGGGGCCCGGGACCACACCAGGGAAGTTTTGTCAAAGAACGTAAAGATGTTGTAGACAGATCGCATGCGAAGCCCATCTCATACGCCGAGGTCGAGAACCCCAACCCTGTCCCCGATTTTCGGGAAGGGCTCCCCACAGACAATCGTCGTCAGCACCCGCGCGACAACGATCGAGAGCGCGAGAGGCCGCGACAATCGCATGAACAGAAACAGCAGCCTCCTGATAACGGGAAGGCCCAAGTTGCGCAGGCAAGCGTATCTGAAGATGTTGAGATGTAAGTACATGGTCCACCTAGCGCATTTCGGAAAGAAAACTGATAGTCTGCCATAGGAAAATAGATGATGATACAACTGATTACACACCAGCGCCTGTCGAAGACAAGGTACCTACCCAGGAATCGCGTGAAGAGAAGCGCCGTCGATGGGCTGCTATTCGCGCTGCTACCGAGCAACAGAAGCCTAAAGAGAACCTCTTGCAGCAGGCCGTTCTCACTAATGCATCAGAAGTGACCACGCCAAATAACGCCTCGCCAGCAGCCTTTGCCGATAGCCCCTTTTCCCCTTTCGCATCGCCCCGCAATGGCGATCTCGATTCGGTACCTGCGTCACCGGACGTTATGGTAATCGACAAGCAGGGAGGATTCAGTGAGGGGAACAGCCCCGCAGCAGCCAGCCCGTCAGCGGCCGACTACGATCCACTGCAGGATATGTTGGATGACCGCGATCGAGCAGCCAAGAAGAACCAGAACTCTGAGGTATCCTCAGATGCATACCGCGAGACCGATCCGAAGGTCTTGTCTACTTTACCGGCTGAGAAAGTGACGCCCGTCAAGAAGCAGAAGAAAGAGTTCGACATGTTCGCATCCGACGATGAAGATGAAGATGAAGAGGTTGCAGCCGAGGCAAGTGTCGCTGCGAAAGGAACTGTTCTCGATGAGAAGCTGCTTGACAACTGGGACGATCCTGAAGGATACTACAAGCTGATTAGCAATGAGCTGGTGGATGGTGGACGATACCGAATGATCAAGGGACTAGGACGAGGTGTTTTCGCCAACGTCGCACAAGCCGAAGAGGTCAAAGCAGACGGCGGGGATGGCAGTCCGAGGGTAGTTGCCATTAAGATGATTCGCCGCAACGATCTGATGAGGAGAGCCAGTCAGAAGGAAATGGACTTCTTGCGCAAGGTCAACGAGGCAGACCCACAGGACAAGCGCCACATTATCCGTTTGCTGGGCTCGTTCGACCACAAGGGTCATCTATGCATCGTCTTCGAACACATGTCCAAGAACTTGCGAGACTTGCTGAAAGAAGAGACCAACGGTCACGGTCTCACTCTTCCTGCTGTGCGCATCTACGCCCGTCAAATGTTCCTTGGTCTTCAACACTTGCAAAACTGTCAAGTCATTCACCTCGATTTGAAACCTGACAACGTCTTGGTCTCTGCTGACAAGAAGACCATTAAGCTCGCCGATTTCGGAACCGCCGTCGATAAGCGAGACGTTATTGAGCGTACAGAGTACCTTGTCAGTCGCTTCTATCGTGCCCCCGAGATCATACTCGGCATGGACGTCGGGTATCCTGTCGACATGTGGGCTGTGGGCTGCACCGTGTACGAACTATGGACAGGCAAGATTTTGTTCACAGGACGGTCGAACAACCAGATGATCAAGTCATTCATGGATTGTTTAGGATGGCCAAGCGAGAAGCTACTAAAGAAAGGCCTTGTCAACAATATTCTTGACAACTTCGAGCTCGGGCCGCCATTGAAGTTCATCAGCCGCGAGGTTGATCAATACAACAAGGTAGGCACATTACAGTCTCTCAAAGGCGTCGCTAACGTTTCAAAGCTCTCGGTCCGTAAGATTGAACAACAGAAGAAGATCAACCGTGACATGAAGACTCGCGTTCATGATGCTGCCCGGAATATTTCGAGTGGAGGGCCTACTATTGGCGAACTGAACGACCTGGCCGACCTATTGAGCGCCAGCTTGCACATGAACGTCGAGAAGCGCATTTCCCCCAAGGAGGCTCTAGCACATAGGTTCTTCGCCAGCAAGACTTCTACAGCGCCCAAGACAGCACCCGCCAAATCTACAGTTGTCAAACCGCCCATGATGAAACGTGGAACACCCGGTGTCCGTCGGTAAGCACTGCGCCTAGCGCTGCTTTATTGAATGTTGACCATTGTCTTTGTTTGCATTCAGAGTGAGACAAGCGGGCATCTGATATTAGAGGGATATGCCGACTTGTGCCTGGCGTCGGCGGTCAAAAAGATGGATAATGAGGAACATCTGATGCTTATGCTCAACGGTGGAGGGAACTAAGAGATATGACAAGTCAAAGCAGGCGGCAATCTGTTCGCCCTTGTCGTGGAACTTGTATACCGCCATCAGGCCTTGTGATGCTATCCTTGCTCGGATACTACTTCTGCTCAACCTCGGCTATTGAGCTATGACTGTATGTTTTCCAAGCGTGTATCGCCATTCATGTTTGGATGCAGGCGATGCTATGTACATTGGTCGATGGGACATGTTCTCTCCAAGAATTCTCACTTTTTGTATGGCGAGGCGTATTTGTTGGGCCGAGCAGGTAGAAAGAGAGAGGTGGGCCGCTGTGCTGGCTTCCTATTCGTATGTGTAATACCCCGACTAGACATAAGCGAGACTGAAAGTCTGCCTTGGACACGTATATAAGTCATTAAACCATTTGTAAATCTACGTGGAATATTTTCAAGCGTCCATTTCGCCTGCAAGAAACGCCTTGACCCTCTCGCCCCAGATGACTTGACGTTTGTACACGGTCATCCTGGGCGCACTACCCAAGCCTAAGCCATCGATAGCTTGGGCAAGTAGCTCTGCGTTTCCTTCGTCCTTTATCTGTTGAAGTGGGTACATGTACGTCTAGCTATGATTAGTGTATCCACGTAGCTAACTTCCCATAGAGAGGCATACCTTGAATGCAAACACCAACGCCCCCGTTCTAGGCAAACGATGTAACGTCTGCCTCTCACACCGGAGCATCGTCTTCTTAATATCAATGACTTCCTTCTCATCCTGCCCAGCCAACTCCTCCTCGCTCATATGATTACCCTTTAAGCAAAACAACTCGCCATTGGTATCCACGCTCCAGTTGACGCGCTTGACGATTTTCCCCACGGGCAGCGAGGCAAAGTAGCGGTCCATGCTCTTTTCCAACTTGGCGTTATAGTGCGGGACGGGGGCATGGATGGCGGCGAGCGTTTGTTTGAGCTTACTTAGCGTGGAGAAACCAGAGGGGAAGCAGTTTAGGAAGGCGGTCAGACGGTATGGCTCTGACGAAGATGGAGATGGAGAGTGAGTTACGGGAGAGTGAAGGACAGCGGGCTTTTGCAAGAAGAGGAATTCGGTGTCGATGTTTTCGCCGAGAATCTGGAGCGCGTGGTCGGCGGTAGGGAGGGGATGGAGTGGGAGGAGTTGGGATGTTGCGTTGTTGAGCAGCTGTTTTGTTGTTGTTTTCCCCGGTTTATTACCGTTGCTATTGACGATGCTATATACGCTAGGGAAACGACGGGGTAGATACGTTCCTATGAGCCACTCGTACAACTCTAGGACTGCGGGTACGGCTTGTGGTGTACAGGCGAGGACTTGTCGTCTTTGGTCCTGGATTAGTTGGCGGCGCAGATGCAGACGCGAGGTATAGGTGTTGTCCATGGCGAGGAGGTCCGATAGGGTTGTGTTTTCGAGGGCTGGGATAAGTGATGGTGTTAGAATGGAACCTTTCTTCATTTTTGTTTGCTAAGTTGGCGAAGACAAATCATATACATACCCATAGTCATATGGAATTTCGGTTTGAAGGGACGTAGTTTGAGCGGCTCTTGTGTTTTGAGAGAGAAGTTTTCGAGGAGCTCGATGGCGTAGTATGAAGCTTCCGAGTACTCTGGTTCAGTGATTTTCTTCCTGTCTTTTTCGGTGGTCGAGGTCATTGATAGATTCTGATTTCGGAGCTTGATTGAGTTAGATTGTGCGAAGGGCGGTGAAAGGAGTAAACATACTCGTCCTGATTCGGTTTGGATACTTTTGCGTATGCGCTCTCTCTTGAAAGCAATCACCACAATACCAACTAGTAACAACAACCATGGCAGCGGCGAGGCGAAGACATGAAACTCGTTTGAACCCATGATGGCGTTACAATTCGCCTCCCAATATCTCACACGCTGCGGTTCTGGAGGTCAAGTCTGGCGTTGGAGTATGTGTTGCATGTCAAAGGCATAAGGCGTTTATTTGGTATTTTATGATTATGTCATCGAAGGGAAGAAGACTAGGAAGGTACGACTTGGGGACCGATAGACGCTATAAACGCCATGGGGCAGGAGCTATCAGATAGTGACGGATAGAGGTGGGATATAGTTGCCTATCAGAGCGAACCCCGCATTCGGAGCCGTTGCGCTAGGAGAAGGCGCGATACGATGGAAACTAGGCAGTGTTTGAAAACGGATGCAACTATTTTCTGGTGATGTTTAGAAGGTGATTTGAGCAGCTGTGGGTAAGAGATGACTGTTGTATGTAGTAGGGGCTTCGCGAGGCTCATTCGGCATAATGATGAAGTGTATTCGTATCATTGCTATGGCGGATATTCTTGGTTCCTAGTGTTTGATTCCTTTTCCGTTTCTCGGTGGTAGCTTACTACAGCCCTATAGGCCTCCAGCTCAATCAGCCCGAATGCAACCTGACGTATACCTCCAGATGCCTTGGCTGTGCCTAAGCGACCGGTGCTCTCTTTTGTCTCGTCCAAAGCCAACATGGTCGCGCTTGGCTGGCCTTGTAATGCTCAAGCCTTTGCATCCTCGGCTTCCGGGTGACCGACAGGCACCAGCTTGCCTACAACGAGATACTTCTCCTCGAACCTCTCCTCCCATCCCCTCATGGCGTCCATCTGCTCGGCGTCGAGATCCTCTAGGGTGTCGAGCGGGCCATCCAAGTCCTTGGTCAACATGTCCTCGTCAAAGCTACCGCAGGCCAGACCTCTGGACGCATCCCTGCCAGCAAAGTTTGCGTAGGGACCACCCGGGCCGTAGAAGTTGCGGCCGGAGGTGACGTCAAAGACACGGCCGCGGACAGCCAGATAGACGGGCATGTTGTTCAGGCCGTTGTAGGGAAGGAGCGAGGGAGGGGTAAAGGTGCGGAAGACGGTGGGTGGTGGGGCACGTGGGAGCGTCTGCGGGGTGGAGGGCTTCAGGCGGAGGTAGACGAGGACGCCAAAGAGGGAGAGCAGGACGAGATTGATTGGCGTCAAGACCGAGGCGCTGGGCGGGTCGTCAGTTGGAAACTCATGTAGAAGGCGGCCGTCTTCCTTACGCCTGGGTTGCCGTAGCCTCCGGGACGGGAGAGGGTAGTGCTGTGGCTGTCAGCTTTAAAATGACATGATCTAAACGTGTGCATCCAAGGTTTACCGTCTGCCATGTTCACCGGTGATGCAGTCGATTGCAACTATAGCCTAGGGGAGTGGTGTCGCAGTGGTAGCGTCGACAGCTGAATCCGTCGGAGCTCAATCGTCGTCGGGCCATGATGCAATCCTTCCCCCCCTCCCCAGCATCAGCACTAAGACGGTCCTCGTCCAGGCCATCCCGGCACGAGGCCGAACACTAGACAACTCAACACCACCATCTTGCCCTTGCAAAAGTAATATCTCCCGAATCACACTGAAAATACTGGCCATGGACATGTACTTGATTTTTGTCTCCCTACCAATCTCTACAAACGGTCATCGGACTGCCAGCTGTCCGTGATAGGGGGCAGCTGCAGCACTTATCATAGCGGAGCATCCGCACGCGAGGACATAGCCACCTCAGTGCTACCAGAGCCTTCTGCCACCTTCATATCTGCCATCACACCCGACGTAATCTTAGATACTTTCGTTGTGCCCTCACTTTTACTTCCTCATACGTGAGCACGCGCCGTCCAACGTCCAACTGCGCGCCAACACTACTGCTGCTCCACCCACACCCGTGCGCCTCAGCCTGAAACTGACCCACTCCGGCCCTGAAACGCTCGACATCGATTCATTTCCACTCCCTTGGGATTCGCCCTCGCCGCGCAAGGCGCCTCAAGAGCCTCGAAATAATTCTTGGAGAGCGCATCGCTGCTGTCGAACCATTGTGCTCACCGGACGACAAAGCCTTGCGGCGCGTCGGTGCGAGCCTGTGCCGCAGTGGGCGCTTTGAAGGAGCCTAGTACTAGACCTTTTGTCCAGTCATCGTCATTTGTCTTGTGAGCTGATATCTACATCGCGACGTGGACTTGATCGTCCTCCTTCATTTGCCAAAATTACTTCCTCGGGTTCGCCGTCAAAGGAACCATTGCACGCCTGACCCTACTTACCCGCCGTTTATCCTGGACGTCAACATCAACATCAACATCAACACACACCCTCAATAAACTTTCACTTCCGCACTTTTTTGACCGGTATGTATGGTATTTTTCTTTGGTGCATCAGACTTCTTTCTTGTGCTTGCTTTGTGCATTCGCGTTTGGAATTTGCAGTCAAAGTGCTATCCCGGCTCAGTTCCGAGGCTGCGAGTAGTAGCCGGAATGGCACCTGCAACAACTAGCACTGTTCGCCTAGTCTGCACCTCCAAACCCAACAACAGCCCAAGGAGCACCTGCTCTGTGGAGATTTCCATGATTGCCGTTCTCCGCACCTTGGATCGACAGGCCTGGTTCCTCGCCTATCTCCCGCACCCACGGCAACACCCACCAGGCCCAGAACTTCGCCGAGGCACGCAAGATAGCCGGTGTCAAATGCCCTTACAGAACCTTGCAGCAAGGTTGAGATCAAAAACAAGAAATTGCGTCTTTTCATCCCGGAACACATGCTCAGACCATTGCACTGAGAGATTCGCTGTTGGCCCATACACATACCAGCGTTCCATTAGGCTAACCGTTGTTTCATGCAGGCACCCCCATCATGTGGAAACGATTACAGGGCCACGTCCGCGAAAAAGAGAAGCATACGCACATAGGCAACCCAGTACTTCTTGAAACCACTTATGACGAGGATCAATTCAAGCGTAATCCTGTCGTGACCGATGTGCAGGCCAGGCAACAAAACTATGTCCTACCCCCGTTACAGTCACAGTAAGCCTAGCACTTGTTCATCTCAATTCAGTTCCAACTGACACTTTTCAAGTTCATTAGCTCCTTACAACCCTCCAAACTATAGAGCATCCGAGGTGCCTACTGCCTCCTCGGTATATTCACAGCCCTCGCATGTGACTTACGACGACGATTGCGATACTCTTACGGCTGCATCCCCTTCCGCATACGACGACATCTCGCCGCCAAGCTCCCCAGAATCCGAGCAATTCTTTACGCAGTTTGACCAGCCTCGAAGATTCCCCTCTATGCGCGACGTATCCCCGATGGATGAGAACCGGAATAGACTAGACGACGAGCTGGGTACCAGCATTCCTGTCTTACGAAGAGCGCCATCCGTTGTCCGAAGTGGCGATGCACAGCCAGCTCCCAAGCAGAAATTCTGGGAGGGGAAGCTCGCCCCAAACAGCAAAGTGAAATGGGATGAGTATTCAGGCGAGCCCAATAGCGCAGGTAAAGCTGCCTCAGTCGACCCAGGCTCTTATGCAAAAGGTGCGCCATCTACAAATAATCGGACCATGGGGTATCAGGTTTCAGTGACGGCGAGTGGACCTGGAAAGAAGGGTATCAGTTTTGGAGAGCGCCTCGGTCGTTTCGGTTCGAAGCGGTCACCACCCGCGCCACCCGCGCCACCCGTCGAGCCTTGGAGTCGAACAACAGGCCGGTCAGAAATCTCCCCTCCCCTCAAATATCAACCCGCAGAAAAGCCATTGCAAATACCACGAAAGACGATATCACCGAGCTCGGACCGCCAAAGATCAAACACGCTTGCAGCTGCCGTTGATCAAGCATCCAAGGTGCATGACACTCAACCTGTGACAGCCGAAACGCGCAGTCTAGACATGCATGAAGACAGCATTAAACCTGTTGTCCCGCTTAAAGTTGGAAAGACGTCGCCTTTAGGAGGTGGTCTTGCCTCTCCAACTTCACCCAAAAACCAGGGCCTCGGGATTTCGTCGTCTTTCTATCCCGATCCCATCACACCCACAAAACGTGAGCAGCAGAACGAATCTCCAATCACCGTGGTAAACAGTTCGACAGATCAGCCTTTACATCCTGCTTACCGTACTGCGACCCCACCGTACACAACTACAGACAGCAAGAACGCTTCCTCCGACGGAAACAAGCAAGCCAACAACACAAGCCACTTCTCGTGGACCACATATAACAGCGCAACAACATACCAACACTCACCCCCGCCTTCACCCCCGCCACCACTACCCACCTCGGCACCAGCATCATCAGGACGCGTTGGACCAGAGCCCGTCACAGACGAGCCCTCGATTCTCAGCCGCCGCCGCCCCGTCATCCACGTTGACCGCCCTCCGCCCCCTAAACCAAAAACCTACCTCACACCAGCCATGGCCAAACTCGCCTCCCCCTCCGCACCCTCGCCCTTCTCGACCGGTCCATCCAACACCTCGAAAGCTCTACCACAGCCACCCACGACCCTGAGTGCTCTCGACAACATATCGCTCCTCGAATCCCAACAGGAAGATTTGCGCATCCGCCGCAACAACGTCTACAGGCTACTGACTGACTTGAACAATGCGGCGCCGCCCAACCCGTTCCTCACAGACTTTAAAAAGGCACGCGTGGCGGAGCAGCGCAAGAAGGCATTTGAAGAGGAGCTCGATGAGATTAGACGTCAGGAACATGATGTTGGCCTCAAGTTGCACCGCGCGTGGAAGAAGAGGGAGAGGGATGATCCGCATTCGGCGGGGAGTGCGCTGTGGGTGAGACGGGTTACGAGTTGAGGTGTTTTCTTCTTCTCTTCTTCTTTCTTTCTTTCTTTCTTCGTCATGGGGGGGTTTGGGCTGATACATTATGACTCTCTTCTTTCTTGGTTTCTTGCATTGATGCGATTTAAGCGCTGCATAAGCCTGTCGGAGTTTTTGTTCCTCTTTTGTCTGGGTGGACTTGCTTCTTTTTTCGTTCCATTGAACGTGCATAGTAGAGGGGTAGATATAAGACGCACACGAGATCATACCTCGCCTCCATGTCTTTTGCTTGACTACGACAGCTTCGGAAGTCGTGGCAGATGGATAATTCTCTGCCTTCATCAACGAATTTAATGTCTTCTTGAATAAGCGGCCGAGCTTTGTATTAGATTCTGTGTTGGTGTCTTGTACATAGATCTGCTAATACGTTCTGGGTTGTTTTGTACCAGAAGTATGTGTGCGTTCTGATGGAGCTGCAATGTTGGTTAGAGCATAGTGCTTAACATTCCACATTCTAGTCTACCTCGGGTACAGGTAGTCCATTAACAATCATCATGCCATCTCGGCCCAACGCCTTCATCGCTTTGATCGCCTCATCGTGTCGTAGCTGTTTTGTCTCCTCATCCGTCACAAGGACGAAGTCATATTTGAGCAGCTTAGAATCTTCCTTCACACCGTATTGTTTCGCCTGCTCAGCCGACACAGTGTCCAGGCCTACAATAAGCGAGTCCTTGACGCCAAACACGGCATCCGAAGTTTCGTAATCGGAACCGCGGACATATAGCGCCCTATATATCAAATCCCAAATTAGTAAACCCTAGCTCTGCAGTTCGAATACTCAGGAGCGGAAGAGAAAAAGGTGATACTCACGTAACCAGATGATCAAAGCCTTCCTTCTCAAACATGAAATGCATGTGGCTTGGTCTCCAACAATGCCGTCCCAACTTCTCCAGCAACTTGCCCACGGGTCCGTCACTTGGAATAGGATACGGCACAGGCACGATACCCTTGAACCAAAACACGCCTTGGTCGTCACTTGTAATCACCGCACGCCCATCTGCCTTGTCGCCACGGTCTTCGTACTGCACGTCGTACTTGCCGTTTGAGTCGGTTTCCCAGACATCGACCTTGACATTGGCAACAGGTGCGCCGGTCGTTGTCTTCACGGTACACAGGACGAGCAAGGGTGTGCCGGAGGGGTCTGCAGAGATGGCAGTACCTGGAGCGGAAGAGGGCGCATCGTGTGTGTGAAAGGGACCGAGGACCGTGCCTTCGGTGCTAGACGGCGGTTTCGGATGGTCGATTGAGTCGACGAGGAGGGAGAGACCGAGGATGTCGGAAAGGAGAATGTATTCCTATATCACGGACCATGAGGGTCAGTGGTGGGTTTGATCGTTGTCCGTTAAGTGAAGCATACCTGTCGTACATCTGTACATATCTTTCCTACCTGCGTGAGGAATTGTATGCCCGCCATCCATTCATCGAAGCTCAAGCGCGTTTCACGGGCAAAGTCGTGCAGATGCGATACCAAGCGCTCCATGACGTATTTGAGGCGCGCATCGCTGCATTGCGAGTTTATGCGATGCACATTCTCGGTAATGTTTTCGATGGTGAGGTCCTTGAGGACGGGGACCGTGGAGGCATCAGCGCTTATAGAGGGCGCCATTGTTGGTGTTGAGCTGGGAGGATAGAGGGCAGAATTGATGCGCGCGTAGAAAGCACGAGATGCGCCACAACACAGTTGCGGGTATCAAAGGTGAGAATGAAGAGGAAGCTAAGGAACTAAACTGCAAGACACCTAATAAAGCTGCTTCTCTAGAGCTTATGAATCGTCATCTGTTACAAAGACACAGCAGCGGAAGATGTCCGCGAAGCTTGACGAGAATGGAGACGCGCATCCCGGTACACTCCGCTGACCATTGTACGAAGCTCATAAGTCCAATTGCAGCGAAGAAGGTAGGGTGTCAGGCGCCGGCAAAGAGTTCAAGAGGTGGAGGCGATGATGTCGGAGGGGGCTCTCGGTACCTGGATGCGGGGCACTGGCTTACCAAGAGCTTACAAGCGCCTTGCCAGCGTCGGCGCACTGGTAACAGGCCGGTCAACCACGCGATTGGCTTTTGGGATAGATCCACAACCGCGGTGTGCTCATACCATCATATTGTGCGTACGATAGGATCGTTTGCGCCGTTGAGAGGAACGGGGCTTGCGAAGAGTTTGAATGCATTTGGTCTAGCTCAATACGCCTAGGTGTCCATGCACGAGTAGAAGAGATGATTTGTAACTGCGTGAGCAGTGTCCGTCGGAGGCTGCAGATCAACAGTTGTATTGCTATCTGTTGTCGTGTTCTGATATTTGTGTACAGGAGCTCTCAGCTCAGAGGTAAGTGCACTTGCCCACCAGGCGGTGCCTGCTACAATAGACTATCATGTGACTCTAGTCACGTGGTTACATGATTCCTATGCCCAGCCCTCAGATCAGTCACCCGTGTATTCACAAATCCCAAGGCCTGCCATGTCCTTTTTTCGATCGCAACCTCCCACATGCGGAATACACCAACCCTCTTGTACACTTGTTCTTTCTCGTCCACAAGTTCCAGGGGCAAGGCCATGTGCTATAGTGTTTCGGTGTATCCCATGAAACTTTGCCTCTTCCAGCTCGCTCTTTTCCAGAATCATGTCCGCCGTACAGGGCAGAAGACAGACAGTCTCTAACTCTGGTACCACGTCTGTGCCTATATCGAACGTAAAGTGTATTTCGAGGAAGTTTTCTAGGCGTAACTGAATATCCATATACCATTGTGAACTGTTTTTGATCTCGATATCGTGGACATGGAATTCCCAGAGCGGTGCGTTAACGACCAAGGAAGCCGAAAGGATTCGAAGTGGCCAGACGGGTTTTTATGTCTACGACATCTAGTTTGCACCTGGGACGGACTTCACTACTGACCAGATGATCTGTAGGGCCTCTGATCGATGCCCAGCTCCACGTAGGAGCTATATATGTCAATGGCGTTTTGGCCTGAGTACTCGCACGACCTCGTCTCGTGAAAAGTAGTCCGGCTGCCAAGTCGTTTTCCCAGACTCCAGCCACGTAATTATCCTGGGTTTGCTGCTGTATTATCGTCGCAATGACGGAGACCGCAGGTAGGATGTCCTTTGCATAAGTTGATTTGCGACTGGTGTAATAACCGATTATCCAAAACCATCTGTCGTATGCGTTACTTGAGTAAAGACCCGGTGTTTTGTCTTGGGCATCATATACAAGTTACTTAAAATCAAGCATGTCATACCGACCACTCTCGGATGCGCCTGTTTTGTCGCACTGAAAAATCATTTCCAGGTTTGAGATGCTCAGGACACGGGGCGGTAGAAGTGTTTCTTGGAAGGCCCAAGCCCGTTGTTAGAGCGGCAAGTCAACGGTTGACGGCCATATAGGTCGAACATAGATATAGTCATTCGTTGTATCGAGTACAGTAGTAAGCTTGGCCATTGGTTCGAAAGCAGTTGCTTGGATAAATCCTTCCTGATTGTTTCGACAGGAGGTAGCCGCTATAGTGAGGTAGCTGTCCGCATAGACACTCGCCATACGGTAGCATTCATTGGACCAGTCTTCTTTGTCGTCCTGTATTATACACAAAGAATCGATCCACAGGTACCTACAGACACAGAAGTCATTCGCATATACGTTGATAACATGAGCAATTCCACTGACCGTTGGCCTAGCTTTTGCGTTATGATGACAGCGTCTCTATACATGGGTGGCAAGCAGAGTTGGCAACAATCAATCAAGCTTCAATCAAGCCTAGTCGTCGTCGTGAAAACTGCAATTCAATCAAATCAATCACCTAGTTGTTGCAACTGCAATCAAATCAATCTGTGAGGCCGTGATTGATTGATTGATTGACGTGATTGCAGTTGTAGGCGTACAGGAGCGTGAGGCTGCTCGTTTTGGTGAGGCAGTAATCTCGCGATAGTTCTATGGTGTTGAGTTTAGCCTTAGTAATCAATAAACCCTTGTTTTGGGTGCAACGTACGCGTCGTCACGACCTAACGACAACTCTAATAAGCCAACTAAATAGCGCGCGCAACTAGTCTCTTTTATATTGTCGCGATGCCTCCTCGTAATGCTAGCAAGCCCGTCAAGCGGCGGTTTACTGGGCAGCTGCACGCCAACGGCCGCCCACATAAACAGCGTAGGCTCACCACCCAAGGCACCGAAAGCCAGCCAATAGCTATTGATGATACTCAGCCTAGCTCACCGCGAGAAGCCCTGGCAATCGCTAGCCAGGCCGACGATTTCGAATCACAACTGCGCGACTCTCGGCCAGAAGATGAGGTTGTTGCGCCTGTAGAGGCGTCAGAGGCGGCAACGGTGGCGTCTACA
>JARBXR010000103.1:0-108122 GCA_029100535.1 Stemphylium beticola | reverse complement strand
GCGAGACGCGTAGAGCTTGCTAGGTGAGACTAGCGTACTCTAGAAACTCTGATTGGCCTAGCAGCTTATCTCTAACCTATATGGGACTAGTGAAAGCCTATCTAAGACTAGCGCCATTTTGTCGCCACTTCTAAACAACACTAGAAGTAGCTATCACAGCTACAAAATACAGCCTCAAAATAGCTAACGTTAGTCTAACGTTAGTTAGTTTAGTCAGTCTAGAGGCTTCTTAAACTAACTAAACTAACGTCTAGCAGCCTTTACAACTAACTAACTAAACTAAGTCTTAGCAGTCAGTTTAGTTAGTTCTAACTAAGTTGCCTGACTGATAGCAAGTCTGCTCGGATGTACCCGCTCAACTACTCGAGCCAGTCAGCAACGGAGGTGGAATTCTTCTGTAGGCTACGCTTGACATTTTCGCCTAGTCGGGTAGTGAAGAGAGGGAAATCCGGGATGACGACGAGACGATGGGTATTCCAATGAATATTGACACGAGCGGAGAGCAAGATGAGGAATCCCTCAACACTACCGTGGCCTAGGAATCGGCTCTAGCCCCACCAGCTGGTTCCAACGCGCCCACCCAACCCATCCCAGACGTCCCCCAAGGCAACGACTCCATGCCCCTAGTCCAAACCATCATTCATCAACCGCGGAACTCGACCTTCACCCTCCCGAATCACCCTCCGATGAAGAATATAATATTCTATCCGATGAAGAACTCCTCTGGTTCACAACACAATACATCCCACCCGCCGACGTCCAACTCCTGGGCGTGAGCTAATACAACAACGTATTCTCCCACGCTGCCGCACTACCTCACCCCGACGCAAGTGCTTTTTGCTGCTTATGCCAAGGGAGTGCGGAGGAAGAGACGGAAGCTGGGGAGTTGCGGTTTTGGGCTCAACTGCATGTTTGCAAGCACACGTATCATACGGTGTGTTTGAGCGAGCTTGAGAATTCTGTGACTGCCGGGCAGCAGATGATTAGGTGTGCGTGGTGCAAGGCAGGGATTTGTGCGAGAACGAGGGTTGTTCCTGTGGTTTAGGGGAGGAAGTGAATACTTTTGTTTGTCTTGAGGGAGATGGTTGTTGTAGAAAACGATAATTTTGAAAGCCGAGGTTCAGTACGATATTCTTCCATGGACTTTCATGTGAGATGTGGTACTTGGGACTGTTCGAATGTTTTTGGCATGCGAAAATACGAGGATTGATTAACCAGCTATTAGAAATGCAATTCAATCAGCTGTTAATATCTATACAATGGTTTCGACTTTGTGGAAGACGTCGAACTCGATCCACTGGACGTCGGTCGTACACCAGCAATAACAGCCTTGTCTCTATTTCCGAGAACCACGCGCTCACACCATGAGCACCAACTTCTAAGGTCGCCCTTGACTTCGCGCTCGAGATACTGTATAGACTTTTCTTTCTCGTCTTCGTACAGCTTGACGCATTCGCCTACGCGGACTTGTTTCTTGTGCTTAACTTTGAGCACACCACCGATACCCTCGATCTCCTGGGTCAAATAGGAGGTACCACCCCGCCAGCGCTCGGGCGACTCTGGAGTCGGTGTATGCGACCTCTCGATAGTATCTAAAAGGTCTTGCTCGCAGGTTTCGTGTTCGACGATACGTGCGCCTAGACATGCGCATCCTCTTCCACACTCGACACCTTCGTTGCCCTCGCCAGCTCCGGTACCGACTCCGCCTAGGTAGTGGCTATATCGCGTACGCCAACTCCATCCACGGACGTACATGGTGTCTGCGTTTCGCAGGTCCTTTCCACAAGGTGCGCAGAGCCAGACTACATTGTCGCAGTTGCATGGGGTACGCTCAAAGGCTGGCGCAGTGAAAGCTCGTGACTTATCACCTTCAAACAGCACTGGACAGGGGTTGGGCGACGCAGAAGGCGAAGAGTCGGAAGATGCACGTGGTTTCTGAACCGCCATGAGCAGTGGAAGAGGTGCTTTAGTGCACGTTCGGCAGAGTCGGCGATGGCGGGCGCGCAGTGCTGGAGTGGGAGGAGGTTTCATGGTACAGTTCTGTAGCGTTTATTAGCCCCAACACCATCCCATGTACTTCCAGACGTCATACTCGGCACACAATGATCCCGCAGCGCTGGCAGTCCCCCACCATATCGCGCGCGCATTTTCCCACGCGACCCGTCGTCAATCTCCCCTCCAGCGCCATGCCATGCCGACCTGGTTGCAGCCGCGACCCCAGCTTCTCGCCGAGGTCGAAGTCCTCGTTGTCGCAATGCAACGTATGCTTGACAAGTTGGCTGCGATATTCCAGCAGATTGGCCCGAAACTGCCTGCATGTACGCGACAAATCATGCAGGGTGTTGAGATCGAGCTGAGCGGCAAGCTGGCTTACTATCCTGCATGGTTAAAGGCGGTTAGCATACATCAAAGCAGTGGAGTCAAGTCCAAGGCTGATGGCTAAAGCTCACGGATAGCAGCTCAAGGCAGCGCTGAATCCATTTATATTCGGGTTTGGCCTCTGGTCTGTCGCCTCTACGCTCTGCTCACTTGTCTTGGCCGTCGTCGTCGAGGCGGCGTTGTTCATGAGAGAGTGGTGCAGTGGCTTGACGTTTAGCAGGCCTGACGCGTGAGGGGCGGCTTGTTGGAATGAAGGCGCTTCATCATCTTCTAGATCAACTAGAACCACCATCGTGGGCTGCTACAAAAAGAGCGTGCAGCATCTAAGCCAGTCGAGCGGCTCGCGAATGCAGAAATGAAAGTGTTTGACTAAGAGACTGAGACTGGGAAAGACAGAGATGGTGCGATGCCGGAGTCGTGACGACTTGGAGGCACGCTTGGTCGCGTTGGTGGGGCGCTTGGCGCTGCGCGGCTTTCCTTCCGCTCGGAACGCGTCTCCTTCGTTCTTCCTTGACTACACTTTTTGGACTTGGTCTATCATCGTGACGCGACTATTTCTCTTCACTAACCAAGGAGAAGATATCAGGATGTCTTAGAGCATGTTTTAAGTCATCGGAAGTGCCAAAAAAGTTCATCTATTTATCACCGCTGTTATGAACAGCTACAAGCGACCGCGTCTAGCATCATGAAAGCGTCCAGGTCACGTGGATAAGAACACACTTGGGCAGCGTCTGACTGAGTACATACAATGCCGCAGCCTCAAAACCATCATACCATCCTTGAGAAAAGCCGAAGCAACCCGTATCTATCTTCTCGAACTGACCTCCGACTTCGGGACTTATGACTGGGCCGATCATCATTTCGTCCAACTACACCGACATTACAGCCCACAGTCTAGGTATTGCTCCGAGTCTCGGAGAGATTAGCATTTCCTCTCCACACGTGATACATCTTCTACATCGTTTGAGTGGGGAGTAAGAAAGATCCTTTAGCAAAACTGTTCTAGTCATGAGATGAAAAGGCCAGTAATATTGGCAGTGGAATTTCTGTACATTGTTCTACCCTGCGGAATATATATACTTGAAGTGAAAAACGAAGTTTCCTGCAACCCTCTAAGACTGACCAAAAGTGAACTCAGGAATCTCAATCTCAGAAACAACCCACGTAACACCACCGTCCTCCGTCGACATCTCACCCGTGACGCCCTGGCCCTTGCCCATAGTCTGGTCGTAGTTGGGGTCTGCCGAGTCCAGCATAATGGTAGTGTTGATCCACTTGTGCGCGCCAACAGTACCACAGTTTTCCTCAGCGCACTCAACGGAGCTGCCCCAGCCCTGAGCATGACCGTCATCGGTCGACAGCATAGACACCTGGCGGCCGTTGATAGAGACGATTTGAGTGTAGTTGCCGGTTGCGTCGTCAAACTTGTCTGTATCGTTGCATTAGCATGTGCTGGAGACGCTTTGGTGCGAAATATTGCCTCACAGTGCATGGTGATCTTGTCACCTTCCTGCGCATTCTCGCCTTCAGATTGAACGGGCATCTGCGTGGTGGCAGAGGTACTCAGAAGAGTGTATGCATAGATGTTCCACTTGTCCGATTGCCAGTTGTCTGCGATTGACTGGATCAGATCGCCGTTGGAGGTACCCATGCCGACCCAAAGGGAGGCATCACCAGAGGATCCGGAAGGCGCTTTCGGCAGGACAAGCGTGGAGGTTGCTTCGCGGATCCATGAGCCTTCAGCGACTGGACCTGTGCTGAAGGCTGGGCCCATGGCTGCGTTGACGGAAGATGTCAACGCTGCCGCGGCGAGGGTTGAGAGAATCTGGCGGGAAGAAGGCATGGTGGTATTCCGAATGCAACGAATGTGGGTCATGTATTGAATTAAGAATTGAAGGAGTGTTGCTTGATTGTTTTCACAGTCCCTACGGCGGGTACAGGTGCCTTTTGTATACTTTGCGACTCAGATATCTTGTGGTGCGAGACAGCGCCTTGCAAGGTGTGGGCCTTGAGCGACAGCCTTGCCTTTTCGTACATCCATGGACTCCATCCGATGGTGTTGTGGATCTGGTATGAGGTCCATCGGATCAGGGGCCATGGCACATGGCGAACTGTACGGCGGAAACGAAGCGTGTTGTCGGGTGGTTCCAACCCTTGCGAATGACAGCTACGCTTTGTGAGAGGTGGAACGCTCGCGTGTATTTCCCCCGACTCTAATAGTAGTGCGTGCTTGTTTCGTTTGTAGGACGTTTTGCATGCTTGGTAAAGCTTTGTCTCCCTCGTTCATGTTCAGCGCATTGTGGATCTCTGCGGTGGGTCCTTCGTTTCAACTGCTGGCCAACCCTGCGACTATGTCATGCCCTGTAACGTTCTCGAAGCCCCTTCAATATTGCGCTTGATTTCGCTCTCTCTGTTGCACCGCGTGCTTTGTAGATCTGTTCTGCTTTCGTTCAAACCAATTGACTCGCGCAGAGACATTGATTGCGCTTGGTACATCAATTTAGGGAAGTTGTTTAGTCCCGGCAAGATCCAGCCTTAGTAGCGAACAAGTGGCTACAACATAATTATGGAAAATCATGTCTCAGCATAGTGTGTTTGAAACTCACTGGGAGTTTGGAATATCCCCTCAGGTTTCCACAGGACGGTGTCTCTTGAGGAGAGAGCGTTTTAATCTCTGATACAAGTTGCTCAGTGTAAAAAGTCCAATGCTCCAGTCTTCTTTGCGGTTAGATCGCACAACGCCATTTGCGCGTTCAAAGCAAGCTGTCAGGAATATGATGTTTCTCAACTGCGATCCACAGCAAGGCTTATCCAGACCCGCACATTGAGGCGCATATGAGGCTTGGATATGATGCCTACTGCCAACATGCACGTCTGCTAATACTGGCATCTTCTCTGCAGCTAGATATATACATATTATACCATATTTCGAAATACACGGGATTCCGTAAGGCAAGTGAGCCAATGAGTGGTGCAAATGGAAGATCGTGACAGCAGCCAGCTGAATAATAACCGACAGTCACCGAAGTAAGGCGCACGTGAACCCCAACATCAGAGGTGCCTCTTGTGAGGTTCGGGAGCTTCCACCCGAACGTATAGAGGGCACTTATACCAAAGATTAGGTATGGCGTCGCTCAGGTATATGAGGTTTTGCGGACTCAGCAACGCTGGGATGGGCGGAGTAAGCTCAGTCAATATACACTAGCGCGTCGGGGCGCCGGTTCGGAAGCGGCAGGTGCACACGCACCCAGAAAGCCTATCTCTCCGGCGAAGACGACAACTTCTCTTATGAAGTCCTTCCACATATCTGCACGAATACCCCGTTCGGTGGATCTCGGAAAGGCACATTGCTTGACTCCATGGCTGCCCACCTTCGGCTCTCCGCGACGCGGGCCGGCTGGCGTAGGTGGCTTCTAGCGTGCACTAATGACCACAAAGCTGAGCATCCATGAGACGTTACAATTCCGAAATATCGCTTTACCGCTTACTCACACCCGAAGAGAAGCCCATAATTTCAAAAATGCATCTTGTATCCAAGCATCTCATTAGCCCAGGGAGCAGACGCCATGCAGCACTAACGCCGTAACCCCAGTTTAAACCCCCACTAGGATAGTTCTCACCCTCTGGTAAGACTTGGCGGCTGTTACATCGGTGGGATTTTCTCTACTTAAGCTAGAGTTCTGGCATAACTTTGGTTCATCTGTATGCCCGCGGTCTATCGTCCATCCCCGGCAATCTCATATTTGTTACTCGGCCTTACATTTTCGCGTTGGTACCACAGACTACACCAAGTCCCGCGATATTCGAGCCCGCGCATTGAAAGATCATCATGACCACTTTCCTCATTCGCGATGTTCGAATCTTTACTGGTGAAGAGACGATCGAGGAAGGATACGTGCACGTGCAAGATGGCAAAGTCCAATCCATTGGATCAATGAGCAAGGTACCGCAAGACTCACTCAAGTCTTATTCAAAACCTGGGCACACTTTACTCCCAGGCCTGATTGACTGCCACATACATGCCGACCGAGCCAACCCCGAAGCCCTACCGCAAGCCCTCAGATTCGGCGTGACGACGGTGTGTGAGATGCAAAACGAGGTTGAGAACGTCCAAAAGCTCAAAAAGCAGACTCTGGAGCCGGACACGGCATCATACAAGACAGCAGGACAAGCTGCTACGGTCGAAAATGGGTGGCCAATTCCCGTCATTACCGCACACGATAAGAGTGAAAAGACGGCAGCAGCGATTGCGAGATGGCCAAAATTGACAGACCGCAACAGCGTCATCGAGTACCTGGAGTGGACGGAGAAGGAGATGCAACCCGATTACATCAAGTTGATGCATGAGAGCGGGACAGCAATGAGTCAACAATTCACTTACCCATCCCTCGAACTCCAAAGCATCATCATCGAGGAAGCAAAGAAGCGGGGGTATCTGACCATAGCGCATGCTACGTGTCTCAAGGATACCATCGATATTCTCAACGCAGGCGTTAATGGCCTGACACATACCTTCTGCGACCAACCACCCACCCAAGAGCTCGTCGATGCGTACAAGAGGAATAACGCGTGGGTAAATCCTACCCTTGCGACTATGGGCAGCTTGACAACCGAAGGAGAAGGCCTGCAACGGAAGTTCGCACACGACCCGAGAGCGAAGGGCTTGATCGGTGAGGCCGGTGTGGGGAATATGTGCAGGTGCATGGGCTTTGCAAAGGAGAAAGGAAGGATCGAGTACGCTTACCAAGGAGTTAAGATGCTCAGAGACGCCGGTATTGATATCCTGTGGTAAGTGAAGCTTTTACACCGACTAGGGTCGCAGTTAGGCACTGATGATTGACATTGCACAGTGGAAGTGATTCCGCCGGTCCTGCCGTCGGTACAGCTTTTGGTCTCTCGATGCATCAAGAACTCCACCTTTTCGTGCACAAAGTAGGCATGACGCCTGCGGAAGCGCTTCGCTCCGCCACAAGTCTGATTGCAAAGCGCTTCCAGTTTGACGATCGTGGTCGATTGGCGGAAGGACTGAATGCTGATTTGCTACTGGTGGAGGGGAATCCGCTGGAGGATATTGATGCCACACTAAACATCCGCGGCGTCTGGCGAGAGGGAAAGGCATGCAGCGTGTATACTAGGAAACTTGAAGAGGGCGTGCAGCCGCTGTTGGGTTAAGCGGAAGTCAGGATCATTGGAAGCTCTTGTAGCGGCAGCGCACGAGCGATGGCATCGAACTCAGGCATGCAAATATCATTGTGGGATGTAATCAGGTGAAGCATATAGTATCTTGCTATGTGCGCGCGCCCTCAATAGTTGAAATGGTCTGGGGGTTGAGTCGATACCCTCCGAGATGTGCGTACACCACTCACTTACATCCTTTCCCGATCCCAGTCCAACCCAAAAAGAGTGCCCGAACTAGTATTTCATTACATCACAAAATGCGCAACCGGAACAATTCGCACTTCCGGTATCGGAGTCTCGTGTTGAGTAACGACCACGGTGCAATCTGCATCCTGTTTATGACTAATTTCCTTGTTAAACCCAGCCAATATACGCACCCTTCATCTGCTGAGCAACCTCGTACCAATCCGCCACCGTAAAATTCGTTGCGATTTCCTTAATAGACATCTTGGCAGCAGCAAATATCTTCAATGTCTCTCCAACTCTTAGCTCCAGCTCCTCTTTCAGAGACTGATTATGTTGCTTATGATCTTGATATGAGGGCGAAGATTTCACGCGTGCCACAACAAGGACCTTGAACCTGTTTTACAGTACCCGTATCTCGACAGAGAACCATGCGCGCTCTGCCGTGATGGATCCTGAGACCATGTGTCTCATGTTGAACCACACGTGTCGGATGTTTCCAGAAGTTGGATACGACAATGTGCTCGGAGTTGACAGCCAGCTTTCTTTGGCAGATAGATGCAGTGGCCTCGTCCATAGGTCATGCAGCCGTATACCAGCAGTCCACATGATGGACCTGAAAAGCAGAGGCAGTATTTGAAAAGGTTTGTCGTAGTAGTTATGGAGGACTACAGGCCATGTCTTCAGCGTCTCGTAACCGGGGTATGTAATGAGCAACATGGAATCTGGTGAGGGAAAGGAACTCGAAGAGTAAGTGTGCTGGGAATGGTGGAGTTTGGTATGCGGTTGAAGCTTCAGCTCGCACATTTAACATCGAGCCGGCTAAATCATTGTAGGCAGAAGGCCTGAAAGTCAAAATTTGGAGATCCTTAGTTTTGAAGCTACGCCCACGATGATTCACGATCATGAAGCCGTTCATAAAGTGATCTCGCCGATGCGGCCCCTGCACGCTGTAGCCTGCGCCAGTACCGTGCTGCCCGGCGTAACGGCCCGGCGTAACGGCCCGGCGTAACACGCACCCCATCAGAATGCTACCCCACCTTCAACACTGTATAACTCACCCAATATGGAACCGATTGAGGCTGCGCTTGCAGCTATAGAGTCACTAGAACCTAGAGAAAAGCCTAATTATACGCAAATTGCTCAAGCTTATAGTGTTGTACAATCTACACTTACGCGGAGGCACTAACGCGTTTTAGCCTTACGCGATACTAAGGCTCAAAACTAGCAAGCGCTCCACCTCTAGCAGGAGCTAGAGCTCCTACGCCATATCGAGCGCCTTACAAAGTAAGGCCTACCCCCTATACGGCCTATAATACGACGCTTTGCTTTAGATATCGCGAAAAAGGAGCTTGGAAAAGGCTAGGTTGATCAATATATCAAGCGACACCAGGTTGATCTAGTCTCACGCTGGGCGACTGGAATCGATCGCGAGCGCCACCAGGCTGACTCTCAGCCAAAGTATAGCCTCTACTTCGAGCTTCTACGCAGTAAGCTCAGTCAATACGATAAAGAGCCTCATAATATGTATAACATAGATAAGAAGGGCTGTATGCTAGGGATACTTACTCGCTTAAAGCGGGTGTTTAGCAGGAGGCTATATAAGGAGGGTAAGATTAAGGCTTATATCTAGAATAGAAATTGGGAGTGGATAAAACTGCTGGCCTATATATGCGCTGATAGATGAGCCCTCGAACCTGCTCTAATATATTAATCAGCGTCAGGCTCGATACAGGACACCTGGCTGCAGGCTCTGATGCCTGAGGATCGAGTATATATATCCTCCTCACCTTCTGGCTGGACAAACAACGATATAGTACTATCCTGGCTTGAACAAGTGTTTGATCGATCTACGAAGGAGAAGGCAGGGCGGAGCTATCGATTACTTATCCTTGATGGCCATGGTGTTACAGATAACAAGCAAAGACCTCTCCCCGACGAAGGATGCGATATTGGCACCAACGGTCGCACGAGAAGAAGGTTAATGATTAGCGCAGGGCGTATAGATCACGTAATTAGTAGCCCGCTAAGAAAGGGCCTCTAGGAGGCCACTATACTACGAGAGGCTATTAACCTCTTAAACCTCCCGCTTAGCAGGGAGACTAGGGAGGACATGGGACATAGTAATAAGGATATAAGTGTCACAATCAAACCCTACGCCAGTTGGCCATGCGCTACCAAAAAGGTACAGTGTTCCGAACAGGAATACTGGGCGTAGGATAGCATATATACTCGTCACAATAAGGACAGAAGGGTTTTATTATTTCTCTTATTATAGTTAAATCTTATAGTTTTACCTCTTCCTTAGATTATAAGCTAGTTATTCTATTATTTATAGAATTAAATTGTTATTACCTAAATATCTACAGTCCCACTCAGTCGCCAGACAGCTCCACGGCCTTACGCATACGACCAAACCTTACCTGCCTTAGTACGGACCAGGATAAGAGAAGTATCGCCAAACCCCGTGTAACACAATCCACCAACTCTCGATCAGATCAGTACTAGCTGAGCATGAGAATGTGAGACTTAAGGAAGCTCTCATCAATAAGAGGCAGCTCGCGTACGTGAGAAGCAGAGGCAGAAGAAGCTCCGGGCAGTTAAGGCAAGACGTGCAGCAAGGGCAGCAGCTCGATTAATAAGGCAGGAGGAAAAGGCTCGTGAGGCTGCTGTTCGAGCCTCACGACCAGACTCCGCAACAATCAAGTCAAGACAATCTGAGACCGATTTCTTAATTTGATTAGGCGAGAGCAGCTCTACAGATTGTTTTAATTGTAGATTAAAGTGTCGTAAGGCAGTTAAGATTGTCTTAACTTAACTTAATTATTAGAAATCTTAGATTTTAGTAGTGTAGCTACTCCACTAGAGTTACGATCTCTAACGAGTCTCTCCAGTTATATATATCGTACTCTCGCGCCAGTGAGTCGTCTGTAAAGCTCTCGCTGCTGCTGCCACTGCTGTCGCTGTCGCCGTCGCCGCTGTGCGTTTCAATTGCTTTTATGGTAGTGTAACCAGCCCGAGTCTATGCCTGTATAAGCTGTAGAGCCGCAAGCAACTCACTGCCGATCGCGCGTCGTTTTGGCTCGAGTAGATCACCGAGCTCACTAAAGAGCCGCTCGCATTCATAGCTTAAGGCTAGAATAGTTAGTATATTAATTACAAACTAGCTAAAACATAGGTATTTTAGAAACTAATAGAAGACCTAAGTCGCATATATAATGTAGTGTGTATTAGGAGGTGCGTAAGAGCCTGTAATAGGCTCTTAGAGGCTGCCAAGACGCTAATTACGCGCAATCACGTGAGACGTATCAGTGGACCATCCACTCTTCTCGACAAAAACGAAAGATATGGGCGGAGAATGGAGGGGTGAGAGGCCGCTAGGTAATACGACTTGGCAGGACGCGCTACGACGCGTCACGACGCGCTACTACGAGAAACTCTATTCTTTATCTATCCTTTACCCTCCACCCCTACAGCAGCGGCACAATCTTATTAATCTAGCAATCTAGATGTTATAAATTAATTAATTAAGCTACTAATCTAAAGACTAGCTTCTTAATTTAATTATAGCTTTAATCTGGCAATCTCACAAGATTAATCTCACAATCCGGATTGATTGTTGCGGACTCTGCTCACGACAGGCAGCTCGTAGGACTCAACGACTCCAACAAGCTCAAAAGACTGCCCAAAGAGGCAAGAGGAGACGTCTTAAGGCAGCTACTAAAGCAGGCTCAAAAAAGAGAGTAGCTGCGCAGCCTCAAGGGAGTAGTGAGGCCTCAGGTGCTGCAGCAGGCCCACCACCATCTCAATCACGACACGGCCGAGCAATCAAGCTCCGGACCAGATATAGATAGCTATATATATCAATTAAGGCCTATAGAGCTCAACAATAAAAAACATCGCGATAATAGCGATCGTACAATTTTACGAGATACGTCTCCGGCTAAACGAACATGTTATAGTCAACGAGGTTTGGTGAGGAGGTTATAAGGGCCGAAACACAAAGGATGCATGAACTAGGCAGCCGCTGACACGTCACTGACACCACCCCAAAGAGACGAACATTACACAGTGGCCTCAACATCGCAACCTCTGCTAAGATGTCGACCTCTGTAGGTTTCTTCGATACTCGCGATAAGAGTATCTGCAATCTTTCCGTACTAATCTTCCCCAGGACGCGACCCACAGTTTCGCCGAGAAAGATGGCCAGTTCCGTCGCGAACCATCAGCATTCCGAAACTTCATTTCCTCGGATCCAAGCTCAGAATTTCCTGCTGAGAGGGGACGATATGCGCTGTACATTCACATAGGCTGCCCATGGGCTCATCGCGCGAACATTCTTCGCAGCTTGAAGGGGCTTGAAGATATTATCTAGTCAATTGTATGGGATAAATCGCTCGTCCATGAAAAGAAGGGATGGGGAATGTCTGGAAAGCCAGGATTCGAGAGAGAGCCGCTCTATGGATTCACGAACGCGCGTCAGCTATACGAGAAGGCGAATCCAGAGTACGAGGGCAAGTACCTCGTTCCGACTCTTTGGGACAAGAAGAAGGGTAAGCAATGCTTCGGTGATGCAGCGCATATGGGTACTGAGCCTGATTGCAGAAACGATCGTAAACAATGAGTCCAGTGAGATCATTCGCATGTTCTACACGGAGTTCGACGCTTTCCTTCCAGAACATCTTCGGGAATCCAGTAAAGGTGAAAAGGGCATCTTTCCCGACCATCTGCGCAGGAATATTGAAGCAATGAACGAATGGGTCTACGATACCGTCAACAACGGTGTATACAAAACTGGTTTCGCGCAGACTCAAGAAGCGTACGAGGAGCACGTGTACCCCATCTTCAAATCCCTGGACCGTCTAGAGGAGCATCTCGGTCAGCCAGGCCATAACCCGTACCTTTTCGGCGACCACATTACCGAGGCAGACATCAGGTTGTATACTATGCTTATCAGATTCGATGTCGCGTACCATAGCATCTTCAACTGTAACCTCAAGATGATCCGACATGACTACCCGAGGCTGCACACCTGGCTTTGTAAGTTGTATTGGGATGAGAGCGAGACGACAAATTTCGGTGCATTCAAGAACACGGTGGATTTTGAAGAGGTGAGTTTGAAGAAGTCTAGGGAACTTTTCGTCAGCTAACCTGGATCATAGTACAAGATAGGATACGCAAAGGCCGTCAAAGCGAAGATCGTGCCCGTGGGGCCTAAACCCGATATCATGCCGTTGTGAGCCATCAAAAGGCTACGAGTGGAGGGAAACGTTTGCCAAAATCAAGCCTACCTGTACCCTTCCAGATGTGATACCAAAAAGTGTAGTGGTGGGAACATGACGTAACCGAACCTCTACATTCCCACTAGCCTTTCCTCCTTATACTAGGACGTCCTTGAGATCCTGGCCGCTCATCAAGGTCTCCCCCTAGCACAGCTTGTCACTTATTTGTTTTGACCAGCCCAAGCGTTCCTTCAGCCCAGTACCTTTCTCTTTCCTCGGGGGACATGGTGGCGACATGAGACCTTTTCACCTCAATTGTGATGCTTTCTGGCGCAGGCAACCTTGTGTCAGGCATAGCAAACCGGGACTGATCAGTGGGATCCATCATTGGCCCAGTCGAAGCAATGGACGGTGTATGCCATGTGGAATCGGTGAGTGCCGAGCGGGTGGGTCAGTACCAGAAACACGACGCCGCTGTCCAGAAGCGCAAGAAAAGATGAGCCACCATCATTCATATAGCCACTGTACGCGAAATAGGTGGTCACGGTAGCGGTTAGAACCGCAGGCAGCATCCTCGGAGGCGTCAAGAACGGTTTCTGCTGATTTACCTTAGAGACACTTTAGACGAAGATTAGCAAATTGTGGGGAAAAAAAAGAGTCGACAAGGCTATCATACCAATGTAACCTCCAATCCATCTGGCAACTCATCTACCAGTTCGTTCACAAATTCATCCAAGGATTCAACTTCCATTACATCAT
Organism: Stemphylium beticola; assembly: GCA_029100535.1. Taxonomy (NCBI): domain Eukaryota; kingdom Fungi; phylum Ascomycota; class Dothideomycetes; order Pleosporales; family Pleosporaceae; genus Stemphylium; species Stemphylium beticola. The sequence continues at coordinate 94,401 of JARBXR010000103.1, read as the reverse complement.
CGAACAAACGTGGCAGCGCATCCCATGATATGAGATATGTGGCAGTGAGTCTTACCCATAGCTTGACGATAGTGAAATCTGCGATAACCGTTGCCCTAACTGCCAGGACCAGCGAAATTGCTAGGTGGGCCGCGAGAGTAGCGGCGACGATACGACTAGCTCCGATGGCTATAATACAGGCGACCAAATGGATGAAAATAGATGTCCAGGTCCCGTGTGAGTTGATTGCGCGGATGAAGAGAGGGAAAAGTATGGCTGACGCGATGTGCGAGAGCACATGAGTCATGGAAGGCGCCATTTTGGGTTGGGTTCAGTTGAATATCGATGTGTAGTGGAGCTGAACCATCCGGGGTTTATGAGCAAGGCTTGTCCCCGCTGAGTTGATTGGGGTAAATTGGTTTGCTCGCCTAAACGTGTTTGCGGCCTGGTGTCATTGTCATGGACAATGAGTGAATCGATCTTCTGTGTCAGAGCTTGCTCGCCAGATGCGGATAGGCTTGGCCGCGGTATGTGTATTCCAGATAGACTGAGCCCGCATGGTCGACCGCAAAAATCGGACACCGCGTGCTTCAAGAGGCCAGTCATCTCAGTGAGTAATTCACAATATTGCATTGGGTTGCGCAAGGTGGCCTGATCCCCTTTAAGAACAGCTTTCTAGAGCGGTAGATTGACGCACTGACTCTTCATTCGCTCCAGAGACTGCCCGTGGAGGTATCATCGATAGGTAATCTTATCCGGTAAGGGTGCAACAGGCATCTGTACCCTTGGCGTATCCACAGCATCCGCCTCCACAGGACCCGACGCATCGAGATGTGTCTGCCCAAACACCACAGGCTGTGGTTTTCCATAATGATTCTTCGTTTCTTGTGCGAACCCCGTATTTATGTCTACCGCGCCATCTGCTTTACTGTCTTGTCTCTTTACCATTCCGTATTCCCCAAAGCCGACTGGGCCATTTCCGGCCCAGCCTGAGCTCCTCTTCTGCTCCACCTTCGCGATGACTTTGTTACAAACATCGCGATGTGCCTCTTCCATCTTGCCCTTTACAAATGGCATTAGCCACCATGAACAGGTGACTTCTACGTCCTCGACTAGGACCCATTGCGCGTCGCCCACGCCCATGCCTTCGCCCTCGACTTCGCTTCCGACCTCGCCGTTCGCGACAACCCTGAATTCAGCCCTTACTATCACACCGGCTGCGGCATCAGCACGCGTCTTAATGCCCTGTCTTGTATCCTGAAAACAACTAGGAAACTTTATGTATTTCTTCCCGTAGGAGCCGATGCCAGGAAACCATGTTATGCACTCGGTGACATGGTAGGTTGTGATGGGATATTGATCTGGCGGATACCAGTACGTGTCTTTGAGCGTCGCGGGAGCGGTAGACGGCGCTTTTTCGTGGCCGCAGGTGAGGGCTTGTAATGTAAGGGCAGTTTCGTGGTCGTGAAGCGCGGAGATTACTTCAATCGGGGACATGTGTCGCGGGATTTGGCTCGCGACGTGTAGGTTGTGTTTTGAGCTCATGATGACAGAAAAGATATCAGAGGCAGTATAATAGCCAGATGTATGCTTCTAGAGCTAATGATCCTGTGGTTTCTATGTCTAATGCTGGAATGTATGGGATGAGTGCGGAGGCGGCGGTTACGATTAACGACTACGATTACTATGTGTTGTTCAAATAATGTATCATTGGCTTAGGTTACGGTGCTGATGAAGAATGGAAGAAGAAATTATGCTCAGAGCGAGGCTGCAGGGCGACCATCTGATGCATATCGTGTTGCTGACTGAGGCGCTTCTATAACGAGCTGAAACTGAGACATGGGTGTGACCTGCGACACGCAGGGTCAGGCGGCGGTAATAACGTCATCGTATCACGCTTCGCCATTCCGGGAGTAGCGTCGCGGTGATCTCCAGCCACACTCTTTCGATCGACGTGGCAATTCGCCTCCACATCATCATCAGGTTCTCTCGAGTAAACGCTACCCTCTTTTCTATTACAATGACACCTCCTGATCTTGTACACAGCACGCTATGGCGTCCGGTCCTTGCGTGAAGGCCCTCAAAAGGCATGTTGAACTGCCAAAGTGCCGGCACGTTGCCTACATACGATCACACATGCGTCAGCATACGCATCTTGTAGCATGCGTGCGGGCGAATGCATTCTGGATTTTGTGAAGGTTTGTGAGCAATGAGCAAGACCAAACGAAGTGGAAAAGGCGTGCCTGCAATTTTGAATGCGGCCCCCGATTGATCTTGAAGTTGGCGAGGCTGACGGGCTGGCCTGCAGATTTGAGTGGTGCGCTTACGCATTTCCACGATCTCGCGATGCATGCAGGCAGTCCTGCCTAAATCCTTCCGTGGGACTGATAAAAGGCACACACTGCTACTAAATTATGTCAGTTGCCGGCTCTCACACCTCTTACCCACTGTTCAAGACTGGACGGGCAGACAGATTACCTCAGCACCCATCTCGCTTACAGGCGCGCGGATAGAACATGGACCCCGGCACTGCACTTGGGACCGTCTCACTGGGGATCCAAATATGCGAGGGCCTTCTCGGGTATTACCGAGACTACAAGGGATATGAAGAAGATTGTCAAGAGGCATACACTCAGATCGATAGCCTCCGCAAGACATTTGACTACCTGGACGACAAGCTCAAAACTCTTCCGCAAAAAGCTTTTGCAACTCGGGTATAGGAATGTATCCAAGGGTGCCAAAACAGCATCGAGCAGCTCGGTGCGGTATTGAAGAAAATTTAAGGAGAATCGCCAGCGGGGATATGGCAAAAGCTTGAAGCCAAAAGCCGTCGCTTGTTGTATCCCTTCAAAAAGGAAACACTGGAAAAGCTCAAAAGTATCGTGCAGAAGATGGTGCAGCCTCTAGACCTCGCCATACAGCTCATCCTTCTTGACAACAGCCAATCAATCAAATACACCGTTGACACTAACGAATTACTGGTCAAAGAAACAAGAACTACCATGTCGAATACAAACGCCGACAAGACAACTATCGCAGCTGGGCTGAATGAAATACTTTCTGCACCGGATCCATCGACCAACCATGCGCAAGCCCGTGAAGAACACGAACTCGGGACTGGAGATTGGCTGTTCGAGAGCGAGGAATATCAAGACTGGGTCTCGGGTTCCTCTCCGCTACTTTGGTTACACGAGAAAGCCGGATGCTGCAAAACGATCATGTGTTCTACAATCATCGAGGACATATCTCAGCGGATTTCCGGTCAAGATAGTTGTTCAATTGCGTACTTCTACTTCTCCTTCTCGGATGCGCAAAAGCAGAACTACATGAACCTGCTGCTCTCTATAGTCACTCAGCTGAGTCGCAGACGTACTGTACATCCGCTTCTCCTCGACGCTCATGATCAGACCCAACCCGGACAGCCCTCCTTCCAGGTCCTTGAAAGCATACTCGTAGCTCTGCTCGAAAGAGACCAAGTGGTTTATCTTGTGGTCGATGCTCTAGACGAGTGTTCAGAAGAGGAACGAGAGCGGATCATCCTCGGATTCAAGCGCATCACGCAGATTCTCCCGAAAACCCGACTTCTAGTTATAAGCCGTAGAGAAGCAGATATTCAAGAACTCATGGGGTCCTGGTGTGGATCTCAGCTACCAATCAACGAAGCCGGTGTCAACCGTGATATTGATCTGTTTGTCAAGAACGCGCTAGCTATAGACAGGAAATTGGTGCGACTTCCGAGCGCCACGAAGAAAGAAATTGAGAATATGTTTCACGAGAAGTCAGATGGAATGTATGTGTACTATAAAATTCCGAATGACGTCCCAACTGCCCACAAGCAAGTACTAAGCCTAGCAGCAGGTTCCGATGGGCCGCCCTTCAACTTGATCAGATCCGTGGTCTGAAAATACTGAGACCGAAATACATCTCGAATGCATTGAGAAATATGCCAACAACGCTATACGGTACCTACGACCGTGTGTTAGACTCGATTGACGATATGTATTTTCAAGAAGCTCGAACTGCTCTCCAATGGCTTGCCTTCAGCAGGGAACCTCTTACAGTTGCTGAATTGGCAGAGGCATGCAGTATACGTCTGGATGGTCCAGACGAATTTTATTTTGAGGATGGTGGATATGAAGCTCTCGTTGGGCTCTTCAGTGTTATATCCTCTTTCGTACTCGTGGATCGGTCGGGCGAGATCAGTGAGAAGTTCTGTGTCAGCGACTTCAGCTCTGAAGCCTGGGGTTCCGGCTCCGAGGTCTCTGATTACGGCTCTGATGCTTGGGATTCCGGCTCCGCCGCTTCTGATTCTGGCTCTGACGCCTCGGATTCCGGCTCTGAAACCTCCTCGCGTCCCTGGACTTACTACGCACTCTTCCGGAAAGGGCAGTTCAAACACAAATACAAAAGAAGCTGCTACAGCAATTACGTCCGCCTTGCCCATTTCTCAGTAAAAGAATATCTGGTCTCAGATGCGTTGCAACGCTCAATCTTCAGACTATCGAGATGGAAGTTCAGTGGATCGGAGGCGAACCAGTTCTTGGCCGAAAGCTGTTGCGCGTATATCCTGAACTGTGCAGCGAAACCCTAATCGAAGCCCCTGACCGATGACCAGAGTCTTGGGACAAGTAGCCGGGGAGGCTACCACGATGAATATGCTTCCACTGCAGTCTCTCCGCTTCTGCCATACGCCTGCAAGCAATGGAAGAAACACCAATATCTGGTGGAACTGGATATAAATGTACAAGTCCAGGATGAGAAACCCCATATCAAACTCTTGAACGATTCTCATGCTAGGACGCTGTGGCTGCGCATGAGTATTCGTGATTATTATGATGTAAACGTTGTGGCATGTTATTGGTTTCTCGATACCAATTCTTTGTACTGGGCATCGTAACATGGGCTAAGCCAGACAGTGTTTCTCCTTTTTGGTCCTGTTTTCTGTCAGGATGTGAACAAGGAGGGTGGGAGGTACAATACCGCCATCCAAGCTGCAGCAACCCATGGTCACGAAAGGGTCGTCACAGCGCTCATCGCTAATGGGGCCAATGTCAATTGTCAAGGTGGTTTCTTCGATACTGCCCTCCAAGCCGCAGCGTTTGGATGCCACGAAGAAATTGTTAGAACGCTAATCGACAACGGCGCCGACGTGGGATGTGGAGGCGGCAGGTACCAAACGGCACACATTGCGGCTGCGTGTCAAGGCTATAGCGACATCGTGTCGATCATAATCGAGGCAATACGTTCAACCCGTACACTGGACCTGAGATCGTTGAGGCATGGTAGCGCTATAGAAGTGGCTGCTAGAAGAGGCTACGAGCAGGTTGTAGATGAGCTTTGCTTGGCAAACGTGGATTGTGGAACAGCGATCATGGAAGCGCTACAAGAAAATCATGAAGAGGTTGTCGAATTACTCCTCAAGCACGGCGAAGACCCCAATGCTCGATTCTCAGAGGCCCACGACGAACAAACATGGATTGAATCAAAGTTCTGCTCAAATCACTGTATCCACGAACATCACTTCTCGGTATCGGTACTTGAGTATGCAGTGGCCTATTGCAGCGATGCTATGGTGGAGAAACTTCTTCAAGTTGGCGCCGATCCGACTATTGGCCCTGAATGTTTGCTCACAAGGGCACTGCATGTAGAAAACATCTGTACTTACAGGCGTCTCATCGCAGCCGGGGCGAGGCTTGAACCCTCCTTCCATGCTGTGCTCAATGTTGCAATGTCGAAATGCTCGGTGGAAATAGTGAGCGATCTACTCGACGCTGGCGTTGTACCCACCCTTCAGGACTTCATGGAGGCCACTCTCCGCAACCACTGGTGGCAAACTAATCGCCACGATGTCAAAGAGGAGTTAGCAGAGAAGGTAGCAGAGAAGCTGATAGCTTCGGGCATGAGTGCTGAAGATAAAGATATGCTCCTCGTTTCTGCTGCAGCAGAGGGACTTGAAACGATGGTCTCAATACTTCTCCAGGCGGGAGCTTGCATACATAGACACTCTCACCGGAACGGGAAGAGAGACACAGATTACGCACTCATTGCTGCCGCTGCCAAAGGTCACGACAGCTTGGTGACGCTGCTGCTGACGAAGGATGCATATGCATATAACATTGAGTATCAGGGGGAGGCTCTGCCATGTAAACATGTAGCGTTGATGGAAGCCATATCCTATGGCCTGAAATATTGGATTTCTCTAGATCCGGATCCCATTGTTCAGATATCGAGAACAATTCAAACTTTGATTGATGCGGGTGCGGACATTCATCAGGGAAACGACGCTGCGCTGTATAGCGTCATGGCTTCATGGATTGCCCCACAATCTTCACAGTTAACATTAGCACAGCTGCTACTCGACAACGGTGCCAGTGTCAAAGCCCGGGACGCTGAATATAGTTCGAGCCCTGATCATGTTGGGAAAAGTCCAAGCATGCTATACATCGCAGTAATTAGGGGCAACCCGCAGCTTGTAGAACTCGCTCTTCGTAATGGAGCCGACGTTAACGGTTACGGCTGGACCCGATCTCCATCCGGGGAGCCACGATATCTACCCCAGCCAGGCAATAGATATGGGTGGACTGAACCTTATATACATCCTTCAGATCTCTACGACACCGTGCTACTAGGCGCTCTAAGGTATCGAAGGGCGGGCAGCGATGTCGTGGAATTGTTGCTGGCAAATGGGGCAGACATTCAGACCGTGGACGATAACGAAGCATGCAATCTGATCGTTGCATGTGCAAAGTCTGATATGCCAGTCTATGAAGACTCCGGACGGAGGCTGGAACAGATGGGAGAAATCGTGGATAAGTTGTTCAAGATCATGGAAGCAACTACTATTGTATTTGACGAGGCTCGCCATGATGCTCTGCTCAAGAAGGCACTGCTGCGGTTCGATCCGGACGAAGACGAATGGCTCAACGATATCAAGACTGTGATTCGAAAACGACGTGCTAGATTCTTAGCACCGGATGGCGACGCAAACGACTAGGGAAAGGCGTTGCTTGACAAACACATGGTTCTCCTTACCAATCTTTTCTGCGGAGTGTTGATACATTTCATACAACACCACTGCTAGCGAAGCTGTCTCAGAGCTCACTCGAAGAATTTCATGTCCCTCCTCAGTACCAAGGTTTCTATCATTACAAGCATCCTTACTAACATCGCTTCTATCATCTGTTGAAGTCCATTAAGCTTATTCACCAGTCAACCTAGGGAAACTGGCACTGATCGTACTTCTTACTTGTCGAACGCCCTCCGTGCTTTTCTCCCTTCTCTCATCTCCCACACCCTCAACAGCTATTCGCATCAGCACGACAATTACCGCGTGTAAATCTGGCTCTAAAGTGGCGGTTCCCCACTCTTCCCAACAATTGGCGTCTCCTTCGGAATTTTGCTAATGGCTTGCTAATTTGAGATCTCATCAAGCACTTGCCATCCCTCCATATTACATAACACCATATCCTCTTTCATCGCATCGAACATCGTATCTGCAATCGCGTTCTGTACCATCATCCACTTGGCCCATCTTATCTGCTCCACCCCGAATAGCGCTAATTTGCCATTCTCATGACCAATACGACCATTGCTTTTCCTTCCCTCCTACAAACATACTGCCGTGTCATCCTCTTTTCGTGTTCTTCTATAGGGCAAGCGAAGCCGGGAATTTCCGGATTTTTGCGCAGAACCCTATGTGTGTTGGTTCCGTGGGTAGAGCTTGAGGCCTAGAAGCTAGGCTTAGATCTTGTATCGTGGAGGAAAGAAAAAGACATCTGTTGTAGAAGAGATGATCACTGCTGGCATGGTGAACGGGGGAGAAGCATTTGAAGGTGCAGCAGCTGATAGCTCTCAACAGACACTTATTGGTTCCGAATTCCCTAGAAACATCGTCCAAGATACAACCACAATATACCTTCATCTCTAAATCATGCACTCCTCCTCTTCCATCTCCTCACTCTACCACTCTTCCAAATCCAAATCCCCTCACCCCATTACTAACCCACACCCCCTCCCCCACCTCCACAGTCTCAATCCCCACCGGCTCCTCCATACAATACCCGCTCCCCAGCGCCCAGCGCCGACTCGTACCCCTCTGGCCACCAGCCCCTACCTTTGCACTCCGCGTAGAATGGCCCCAACGCCCCGCAAAAGGCTTTCTTAGCTCCCCCTCATCCGCGCCATCGTCCTTGAGCGTCTTACTATTGAACTCTCCAGACGGCACACCCACAGGCGGCGTAACCCACCGTCCCCCACGGAACAGATACAGCGACGTAAGTGTCCCTTCAGTCAGCTCATTGACTTCATTGTACAGCATGACTTCGCGATACGCCGGGCCAGCAGGGTTTTCAGGGAGTGCGCGGGCGCGGCTGTTGTCGTACATTTCGCGTTTTGTAGTTTTCAAAAGGGTAAACGGGGACGAGGGGGTGGGTGCTGTGTCTAGTTTTATCGTCCATTCTGGTGGGGGTGGGGGCGTGGATGTTAGTGCTGGGAGAGAGGCGGAGGGATCCAGGGTAAGGGCGCCGCCGGTCAGCGGGGAGGGCGTGAATGGGGCGGTTGGCTTGGGTGGGTCTAGAGAGGGGGGGTACAAGGTAGATAGGGGCACGGCTGGTATAGGCGTGAATTCTACGGTTAGGTTTGCGGCTCTGTTGAAGAGGAGGCGGAGCTAGATGCAGGTTAGGGGGGTGATGTTGATGTGGTTGGGTAGGGGGACGGACCTTCATTGGTTGGTCTTTTCCTGTCTTTTCTATCTCGGTCTTTGTTCTGATTGATAGCTCTTCATGTAGCGCTTTCCCATCTTTCAACCTCTTCTCGACTTCGAAGAAGTCGAAGTGCTGGGCTGCTTCGACCATGCGATCACGGTGGAAGGCGAGCATGTAGAATGGGGATGGGCTAATGAAGTTCAGTATCGACCGCGAGTTCTCATCGGATTGGAGCAGTAGGGGATCATAACGTAGTGATGTGAAGAGCTGGAACTCGTTTTCAGACGACATGGTTTAATTGGTGTTGACTGCCGGGAAAAAGTGTGTTTCGCAGATGCAGCGGCTGTATTCGGGAAATGACGTGATGATCGAACAGTGAAAATCTCCAAGTACAGAGTTTGAAGGTTTAATACCAGGACTGAGCAGAGATCCGTTGAAAGTTGTCTTGATATCTGAGGATGTGTTGTCACTGTAGGTGAGTCAAGAAGTCAATGTCCAATCCTCCGCGGACGGCATCTAAGCACCCCACATTAGTGCCGATCTTGTATGATTGGCTGCCGGATGGAGATAGTCGAGTACACGCCGCCAAGAAGATATCTCGCACAAAGCGATTGAAATGTAGATGTGAAATACATGCTATTATGAATGGTTCTTCGTATTAGCAGAATTAATCAAAGAAGATCAACAATGTCGCGTTGTCTGTGGTATTGTCTACAGGTTAAGCCCGGGAAACCCAGCACGCGGTCAACTATCTGCAAAATTTATCCTACTGAATGGATGTGTGAAATAACACAAGAGGCTTCACTCGGTACAGTATTCTGTTACGCAGTTAAATATCATCTGAAGTGTGACGTGATGTAGTTTTTGATGGTATGGATTCTCGAGTACAAGTGGACCCAAACGGCGCTGGTCGGCACGGCTGATGACGTCCCCCGGTGCTCGAGCCACACAGCTCGCTCACGTCGTTGCACCAAGCTTGCCCTAGCCAAATTTCTGCGATCAACACCCAACAGCCCATCGCCATTGAGCTGTCTATTCCCATAGTCGCCGAACCGCCATCAACCTAACACCCCCCTGATTACACCAGATATGGCGCCCGTAAATGCTCCTGCACCGCAGGGCCCTGGCCCTTTTCCCGTACAAATTCCCGCCGACACCAACAACTCACTGTGGGACCGATTGTCGACATGGGCTTCAGAGAACAAGGGAGTTGTATACACCATTGCAGGAATTACATTAGTCGTCGGCGCCGGAGGTGCAGTCTACTACTTCTCCAACGATTCAAGAGATGGCGGAGCAGACACAGCAGCCACCAAGCGCAAGAGGCAACGCGAGCGCAAGCGTGCGAAAGAGAGGGCTGAGAAGGACTCGGCCCCAGAGAAGGAATCTGGTATATTGAGACACGGTTCCTGAGTAGGATATGGGCTGATAGAGAGACAGACAAAAAGGCATCCGCGGCGGATACCGCTGAGGACCAGCTCCCAGAGGTTGACGAGAACAGCGTGGGCGCATTATCAGACGAGGTACGATACAGAACATCCAAAAGTAGCAATTTCATAAACGAGACGTGCCGATGCCACCTCGGACGACTGCTTCGCCATGGACCGTCCCAACTACGCAGGACATGGCGGGGTCACAATGCGCAAAATCGGCATTGGATGCTGCCTAAACTGCGGATTGGACACAGGACTAACTTTCGCAGGACCGCAAAGACTATGCTGCCAAGTTAAAGGCTGCAGGCAACAAGGCCTACGGCTCCAAAGACTACAACCGCGCCATCGATCTCTACGGCAAGGCCATCCTCTGCAAGCAAGATCCCGTCTTCTACTCCAACCGCGCCGCATGCTATAACGCCATGTCCGAGTGGGACAAGGTCATCGAAGACACCACGGCTGCCATCAACCTCGACAACGAATACGTCAAGGCGCTCAACCGAAGGGCGAACGCATACGAACAGGTCGAGCGCAATAGCGAAGCCCTCCTGGACTACACTGCGAGCTGCATCATCGACGGATTCCGCAACGAGAGCAGCGCTCAAAGCGTCGAGCGTTTACTGAAGAAGGTCGCCGATGCCAAGGGCAAGGCCATCCTCGCCTCCAAGGAGAAGAAGCTGCCCAGCCCAACTTTCGTCACAAACTACCTCCAGAGCTTCCGCCCCAAGCCAACACCAGAAGGTCTCGAGGACGATGCTGAGCTTGACGAGGAGAGCGGCAAGGGTCAACTGCGCAAGGGTCTCAAGGCCATGGCCACCAAGACCGGAGACGGATACACCGAGGCCGCGGCTGCTTTTGACCGTGCCGTTGAACTTGGAGACCTTGGCGAGCACGAGGCTTTTGCGTATAACATGCGCGGAACCTTTAGCTACCTCAAGGGTGACAACGAAGATGCGCTCAAGGACATGGACAAGAGCATTGAGCTCCAACCCACACTAACACAGAGCTTCATCAAGCGTGCCAGCATGCACCTTGAGCTCGCCAACCCAGAAGCCGCCGAGGCTGACTTTGCCGCCGCTCTCGAGCAAAACTCTAGCGACCCCGACATCTTCTACCACCGCGCACAACTACACTTCATCAAGTCCGAATTCGGTGAGGCTGCCAAGGACTACCAAAAGTCCATCGACCTGGACAAGGACTTCATCTTCTCGCACATTCAACTCGGTGTCACACAATACAAGATGGGCAGCATCGCCTCATCCATGGCCACCTTCCGCCGCTGCATGAAGAACTTCTCCCAAGTACCAGACGTATACAACTACTACGGTGAACTACTCCTCGACCAGCAAAAGTACCAAGAAGCCATTGAGAAGTTCGACACTGCGGTTGAGATGGAGAAGACAAGCAAGCCCCTCGGCATGAACGTCCTGCCGCTGATCAACAAGGCCCTCGCCCTCTTCCAATGGAAGAACGACTTTGACGATGCCGAGAAGCTGTGCGAAAAGGCCCTCATCATCGACCCAGAATGCGACATCGCCGTCGCAACAATGGCACAGTTGCTCCTGCAACAAGGAAAGGTCACAGAAGCGCTCAAGTACTTTGAGCGTGCTGCCGAGCTCTCAAGGACCGAGGGCGAGATTGTCAACGCCCTCAGCTACGCCGAAGCCACAAGGACCCAACTTGAGGTAAGTCGACGTTTTACAAAACCATCCATCCCAGTTAGACGTGATAACTAACGAAATTTGCAAATAGGTCCAAGAAAAGTACCCCAAGCTCGCTTCAAGATTAGGCGCCATGGGTGCTGCGGCGGGTGGTTTCGGCGGTGCTGGCATGCGATAATTATCCCTTCCTTCCCCCTCTTGTATCTCTTGTATCAACAGTTACGGCAAACAAAGAATGGAAAAGAAACAAGGGCTTTTGACTCCGCTTTCATCTGTCTCGAGCCACAAGAACAGATTTCATAAAACTGCACACTCTTCTCTCTCTCTCGCGGTACTTACCCCTCTTCGTTCGCAATCTGTGTAAATTTATTTCAATATTCGCCCTTCGATTCTGGTTTGGAAGCACAAACGGTGGGGGGATGAGATGAGATGAGATGGGATGGGATGGGATGTGAGACTAACTGGGCAGAGTTTGGCTAGTTTTTTTCTTTTCTCTTTTACGTGGGATATGTACGAAAGAATGGACGTGTTGATTTGAATTGCTTGTTTATCTGTCTTGTTGATTTGTGATGAGAACGACCAACTGAGCATACATAATGATCTATCTATATACGTATATATACTACACTTTGTAACCTCATCATCATAGACGCGATAATCCGCAACCCTTAAAAGACAAGGTCTATACAGCCATCTAAACGCGCTAGCTAACCATGCTCAACCCACTCATACATCCATCCATCCATCCATCATACAAATAAACGAATGGCGTCTATAAAAAAAAACGAGTGAGAAACCACCTCTTTCTTACTCCCCGCTCAGCTGTAAGATAAGCGTACTAGCAACATCCAAAAACGGAAACGGACTCGTAACAATCTTCTCGCCCTCCTGGCGTCCCGCACCCACGAGCTCGGTCCGCTCTCTCAGGATATCGGTACCGCCTTCATTCAGTTTGTTGGCGAGGTGTTCAGGCAGGGGTTCATTCTCGTCGAGTCTGCGCCAGACGCCCTGTTCGTCGTCCCACCCATCTTGGTACAGGGAGTTGCGGTGGGAGCTGGAGAGAGCGAGGTTGCTGAGAGATGTGTTGAGGGAGGTGGCGTCTGCTTTGATTTCGCGGACGAGGTTTGAGACGAGGCGCTCGTAGCCGGCGCATTTGAAGTCTACGACGAAGAAGTCGCGGTCAATGCTGTAGAGTTGGATGGACATGTAGATGTAGACTGCTTCGTCGGCGTGGGGCGCGTGGGCGTCGTTGCTGCTGCTGCCCATGGAAGCGGCGGCTGCGCGTTCCGACGACGTCATGCCTTCGACGCCGTGGATGCTCGATGTGCTCGTGTTGGTTGAACTGCGGCGCCGGAGACCAGAGGGGTCGTTTGCGAGATCGACGCGTGAGGAATGTGTGGATGAGGGATGGGCGACTCCGGGGGGGAACATGCCTTCTTTTCGGAAGCGCGCGTTGATGACCCATGGATCTTCTGGGACGTGGTAGCCCCAGTCGTTGGTGTGGTTGTAATGCTTCTTCTGCCGACCTCTTGTTTCTTGCTCATTCGCATCGTTGTTACGCACAGTAAGCGGTTCACGGTGTGGTGAGCCTGCCCGCGCGCCCTGTTCTTCATTCGATGAATGCGACGATATTGAGCCTTGAGAGTGACTCCTGGATTTTGGTGCGCGGTCTTCGGGAGTTCGAGAGGTGCTCCGACTGCGTGATCCACTTCCACCAGCTCTGCGTATTTTTGGTACCTCCCAATCAGCACCCATGGCTTTCAGTGCCTTGAAGATGGCAAGCATGGCCTCGGCGGGCTGATTCCTCGATCGAATACCAAATTGCCACTTGGTCGCTCTGGGTTTCTTGGGGGGCAAGCTCGTCATTGGCTCAGGCTTTGATCTGCTTGCCTCCGGTAGCGTGCGGAAATTTGGTTTCAGGCGTCGGGCGGAAATCTGTCGTTGTTCCTCGGTCTGTTCCGGTGTAGGTGGAAGTCCATCATGTTCTTGAACCTTGTTAAGCGGCCTTGGATGACCCTTCATGTAAGCCTTGTGGTATTCTGTCAGACTGCTTGGAAGAATAGCCACGGTGCTGACGGGACTCCGAATATTCGCCAGCTGGCTACTAGCATTTGATCCTTGGCGTACCCTCTCATGGTCTGTGGGGGCTTGCGGGATGAACTGCGGGCGCGAAGCAGCATTCAGTGATTGTGGTCTGAACCGTTCCATGTGACTGTCATGTGAAGGTGGTGACTGGTGATTCCATACCGGTACACCGTCTTGGTTGGTCAATAATGCTGCATCGGAGTGTTAGTCACAGTCCAGTCACGACGGAAATACTACATACGATTGTCTCGCATCATCTCGTTCTCCCGAACGATCAGATATGCGTCCTTGATGGCGCTTGGCTCATCGCGTGCCAGGGCATCTTGCACATCGTGCTTTGCATATCCCATCGTCTTTCCAAGCTTGGATACGACGTTCTCGTGCAGCGCCTGCACACGAGGGGCGTCAGCAGACGGGGCGAGAGCCTTGGGGTCGATTGCTTTGTTAGGATCCGCCCCACTATCGAAGAACTCTTGGGCAGGTGGCTCAAGGTAGGCGGGCAGGTCTGTAGTGAACCAGGGATCTTGCCGAAGCTCAGGGATGGTGATGCGGTGAACCGGGTTGACCATCAACATCTTTCTAATTAAGGAGGTGGCGCCGGGCGACAGATAGCTTGGTGTGCTGTATTGGCCCGCAGCAATCTTCTTAAAGAGAGTGGGGATATACTCGTCGTCAAAGGGCAGCCTGCCAACCAGCAGGACGTAGAGAATGACACCACAGCTCCAGACGTCGACTTCTGGACCAGCATAAAGCTTCCCTGATATGACCTCGGGTGCAGCGTAATTGGGGCTTCCGCAGCTCGTCTTGAGAAAGTTGCCGTCAGTCATGATGTTGCTGAGGCCGAAATCGGCAATCTTGACGTTGCTATCGTGATCCAGCAAGAGATTTTCGGGCTTCAAGTCGCGGTGCACGATCTTGTGTCTGTGGCAGTATTCGACGGCGCATACGATTTGCTGGAAGAACTTTCTGGCCTGTGCTTCTTGCAGCTTGCCGTGATTCACAATGTAGTCGAAGAGCTCTCCGCCGGCGTATTCGAGGACCATGATGATCTCGGTCGGCGTGGTTATGACGGTGTAGCTGCTGCGGGTCAGTATGCGAAGAACGGGGGGTGTGTCGAGTTCTGTACAGTTTGATAATGTGGGGATGTCGCAGCAGCTGTAGATACTGGATCTCGCGCTCTATCCTGCCGGCCATGTCTCTAGTGACCAATCTCTTGCGATTTATGATCTTCAGAGCAACCTTTTGTCCGCTGACCTGGTGGGTGGCCAGCTTGACCTTGCCAAAAGAGCCCTCACCCAGCGTCCGCACGATTGTGTACTGGCCGAGGCGCTGGTTCGCCTTGGTGTCCTTGCTCTTGGTTTCCTGCACAGCTGTTCCGAGCGCAGTGGGCGGCGCAAGGGCGGGGTCTGCGGCCCTGGTGGTGCTGGCTCCTCCGGCGCCTCGCCGCTGGGCGGGCATGGAGATGGAGAGCTCCTCCAGGTCCTCGTTGTCGATTGCGGCAGACATGGTGGGCGTGCGAGGCCAGGTACCGGGGGAATATGGTGGAGCCCGGGAGAGCTTGGGGGCGTGGAATGTTAGCAGGTATGCCGATGCAGGGCTGCTGAAGAAGCATGTGAAGATGGGCGCGTCTGTTGGGAGGGCTCATTTCCGCACCGTGGGACAACAGACGCACTGGTGAAGGAGAAAGAAGCGACTCACGAGAGACGACTTACGGATTAGGGTTACGTCAGTGCTGTTCGGATGTTTACAGCGGGGCGCGCAAGCCGTGGTTCTCTGGGGTGCGTCTGATGTGCACTGGCACTGGAGTCGACGGCGCTTGGACGGACGGTCTCACTGCCCCGCTACCCATGCGCTGCGAGGAGCCACCATCAATGACCTGGACAAGATGAGGGACTTTGCGAGTGGCGGCGCTCTCAAAACGCGTGCCTGCAGCTGCTAGTCGTGACGGATCCGTGTCAGCGTGCAGCGCCCAAGGTTTGCCAATCGACGGCTGTGGTGGGGCAGAAGCTGGTAAGACACGGACGTGGTAGTGATGGTGAGACGGAGCGTGGTTGGAAGAGAGACTGGGCGAGCGAGGGCAAGATGCGAAAGCGGAGCGAGGTCAAGAGCAAGAGAAAAAAAAAGGCCGAGTATGGGGAAGTGGGCTAGGCGCGAAATGACGATGCTTGCAGACATCGTGAGAGCTCCTCCTGCACTTGGGTGAACGCTTTGCGCAAACGCCGATCGTCGGCTACCACCATCGTCCTATCAGACATGACGCTGCTTTCGTTGTGATGCGACGGCACTATTGGAATTAAACATTTTCTAATACTGCGCTTATATCGTGTACCGTTGTCGCTGTCAGCCATGCCGTCAGCTCCAGCATGTTGACTTGCATGAAGCATGGCTGGTTCCCGCCTCCGCCCCAGAATACTCCACGCCCTCGTGACCTGTTTCCGCCATGGATATCTCACAAACCCATTGTACCTTTGCGCCTCTCACATGAAATAGTCTTTTGCCAATCACCGTCGGCAGGGACCCTTTTCCGACCCACATATCAGGGTCCACAGCATCACTTGAAGCAGAACATGCGTCCTAGGCCCCGCTGCTGCACCTCGCGCCGCGCTGCCCCATCCACGTAGACAGCCTCGCCCTCGCTAGTCGAGCTGGCACTGCTGATCTGCTTGCCCTTGTTGTCTCCAAAAACCCTCAATAAGACCACCATGCTTCCCGCACTGAGTATGCTCGCGCACAAAATACCAATCATGACGAAGTTGCTGTTGCGGTACTTGTGTGGTCCATCTTTGGCATCCGCAGGCCAGCCCGAGTAGAGGGCGTACGTCGTCAAGATGCTTCCCAGGTTGCCGAGTCCAGACACGAGTGCGCTGGCTGCGGCGACACCGACTTCGCCGTGCCGGGGTTGGAAGATCTCGTTGGACCACGCCATGCAGATGGGCACCGTCGGCCCAAGCCCAAACCCAATGAGCAAAACCCCGCCATACCGAGACCAGTCCTTAGCAAAAGTCGCAATCAACAGGCCCACGATCTGGATCACGACGGCGCCGCTGAAGAACGCAGGTCGATGGTGGTGGAAGCGATCCGAGATAGGGGTAACCAGTAGGATAGCGACGAGATCCATCTGTACATGGTTAGCTCAGACCTTTCGGCATGTCCGGATTGTACTCACGAGCCAGATGGGTGCGGAGAGCAGACTGAGCTGAATGCCAGTCAAGCTGGGGTTAATCCCCCGGATGATGACGGTAGCATATGCCTGCGTCCCATTGCCAACACCGACCACGCCAAAGTACATGATGACTAGCGGGTATATCCTCCAGTCGATGACCACGTTCCACAGGTCCCTCATGTTCCACAGCTTGCGACTGTAAACACGCGTCAGATCTTCATAATGGACGCGTGCATCTTCGCCTTCCAAAGCTGGCCTGCCTTCTGGAAGCCACTTCATCCATCCCGTTCTCTGACGAACTTCGCCAGGGGGCAGCGGTCGGTCAGGCAGCCACCAAAGCAGCGATATTCCGACGATGAATCCAATGATTCCGTAGATAAGGAACATCCATTGAAATCCAACGAGACCGCCAACGCCATCCATCTTTTGGAAGCCAGCCGAGACCAAGCCTACGACAGCTGCAGACATTTGAGAGGCTGTGAAGTAGCGCCCAATGCGCTTTCCAGTCCGAGACGGGGGGTAGAACAGAGTCAAGTAGTATGACATGCCAGGCCACATACCCGCAATAACAATACCGAGCAGTAATCGAAGCAGACTAAACTTGAATCAGTAGGGCGCGTATAAAGTGGCAGAATTCACTCACTAGAGATTCCATGCTGCATTCATAGCAGTCAAGCACATGCCAATGATACCCACACAAGTCACAATGCGACTCATCCAAGCGTGCGGGCTAACCCTCGACATGATGAGATTGGAAGGAAGATCGAAGATGACATAGCAGACGTAGAACAATGCCAGACCCGTCGAGACCTGTTTAGGCGTGATATTAAGCACAGAGCCTAGATCGTGATCTTGTGCCAGATTCATCGTCTGAGCCAGTCCGATGTTGGATCGAATAGCAGAGCATATGAAGTAAAGGATCCAGAAAGCTGGAAGTATCCGACGGTCGAGTTTGCTGGATCATCATCAATTTCTCGTCTTGTAATCAAGTTAAACAAGACTTACGCGTATACCCTTTCGATCCTGTCAATATCAACCATCTCAGGTCCGACTTCGACATCCCGGTGCAGCCCCGTTTGTTTCGCCGCACTCGTCTCCCCGACATCTTTCCCAATCGGCGCTATTTCCACAGCACTGCTCGCCATAATGCAGGCGCAGTAGTAATAAAAAAACACGAGTAAAGAACAGAAGAAGACGAAGAGTCGAGAAAGAAGAGGAAAAAAAAATACAACAATGATTCACATGGCTCAACTTACTTAAGCCGTCATAACCGCATCGGCTCAACCTCCGCTAACGGGCGCATGGCCTCCCCCATTCGTGGATGCGAACAATTTGCATGTGTAGTGGGGTAGCGCTAGGTGTTGTTTGGGGAATGATCACGGCCGACGGGCGAGAACGCCATGTTGACAATCTACAGCCTTATGTCCGAGGCATGCGCGGGTTATGTCCGTGGGGGAGAAGGATAAAGAAACACCCAAGGCACGATCATCGAAGCAATTCCGTGACCACACGTCTTGAACGAAAGTCTTGTCGACCCAATTCTTTTTGTATGAGGTACATGTTGAGAGAGCTAGGTAACACAAAGAGCTAAGAGACGGACTAGGTGATCTGCAGCTAGCATCTGAAAGTCTACAAGGGTATAGGTAGGCGGCGTCATGGTTACTCATCTAGTCTCTGTTTCGGAGTTGATCGTATCGCGAGAAGTTGAGCACCCATAACAAAACCCTCACCCTCAGAGGTAACACGATAAAAACCCCAATACGCGCGTATTGAATAATATCTGCCCACCCGATGTGTCCCGTCCTCTACCAAATGTTCGCAAACACGTTCGTGCGCTCCGCACGCCGCGTCCGCCCAGCAGCGCAGACACTGCGTCTCCGAGGCGCACGACACGCATCAACGTTACCAGAGAACCCACACATTGTACCTTTTACCCGCACATTCTCATGCTAATTCCGCTTACTAAAAAAAACCACCAGTATGTTCACAAAGACCCTTACGATCCGAGCAAACGCCTTCTCTCCCTCCTACCCACCTCCCCGCCTACACCGCAACTCGCAATCGGAACCTGTACAGCCCTGCCCCCAACGCCGCAGAACTTTACCGAAAACCCACAGTTTCTGCCTATCCTCTCGTCGGTGTTCACGACGCACGCTATTCGCGATCCCTACGTCCAGTCCCAGGCCGCCGTATATGCATCGCCCGGTGGCTCCAGCCTCTCGCAGCCCGACGACGGCGCGGGCGGCGCGAATCACCAGGGCGGTGCAGGCGGTGCGGGGCATGGCGGCTGGATCCACATTAGCGATTTGAGGAATCCGCCTGATTACGGGCGGATTGCGTGGCCGGAGGATATTCTGGGGAGTGTCGAGGTGGATGGGAATGGGAGGTTTAGTGGCGGGGATGGAGGGTGGCAGGATAGCGGGACGTATCGGATTGTGACGAGGGAGGGGATATTGGGGTTGACGGATTTCATGCACGGGAAGATGGTGGAGAAGTTGATGGATTTGGAGAGGCAGATTAAGCAGAATTCATAGGCAAGTGTTTGGACCACGGATGTATACCCAGGAGATGGAAGCACGCGTGATGGATAGGGAAAGAGAGCCAGTGTAGGCCTCGTAATGTAGAATGAAAGTAACAATAGCCCATGGCTAGGCCACCAGTCTATGGGTGTCAAGAAATCTAATATCCACTCACTCCCCGACCTCTACATCTCCAATCGCACCGTCAGCCTCAGCTCAGCTTAACTCCCCCGCCTCAAGCTTCTCCAGAAACGCCCTACTAAACCTGGCCGCCTGTTCATACGCAATCGCAAACCCCTCATCACCGCCATAATACGGATCTTGAATCTCCTCCCCCATCTCCCTCCCCCTATACTTCCTCCTCTTCCCCCCAAATTCACCAAACAACATGACCTTGCCCACACCCTCCTCGCCACCCCTCTTCTTCACTTCGCGCTGTCGCAAACTCTCCAGATCCGCCAGGTTATCATCATCCATGGCGAAGATGTAGTCGAACTTGTCGAAGTCGGTGCCGGGAGCGAATTTCCGCGCGCTGTGCCGGTAGCTGGTTATCTTGTTGGCGCGCAGCGTGGCCATGGTGCGGGAGTCGGGGGAGGAGCCGAGGTGGTATGCGCCGGTGCCGCAGGAGTCGATGGTGGATATCAAGGCGTGTGCGGGCTGCTCGGCGGGCCGGGTTAGGGATTGGAAGACGCCTTCGGCCATTGTTGAGCGGCCTATGCGGGGGGGTGGTTAGTGAGGTGGTCAGTGGTAAAGTGAGGTGCTCGGAGTGGGGGAGAATGGGCGTACAGATGTTTCCGAGGCAGACGAAGAGGACCGAGACGGGTTTCGGGGATGTTGATCCGCCCATTTTGGTATGCGGGAACTATGATTGCAATGCGGTATGCGTTTGTTGGGGTATTGCAAAAAAAAAAAAAAAGTTGCCTGGGCTTGTGGAGATGCGACATGCGACATGCGAGGTGCGAAATACGAGTGAATATCTTGGGGCGTTGTTGGACTGCCAAGATGACGTACGGTAGATCGTCAGGTACTCACGCAGGGCAGCATGCGAGATTTGGAAGCGAGCGGCAGCGAGGGAGGCTTAGAGAGGCTAAGAAGGTACCAATTCTTACGTATATCGTTTATACATGTATGCATAGCTATGCTTACCGATACTATGGCTCATCACATAGCTACACACTTGGTATTAGATACGAGCATAGGAAGCAGACGAGGCTTCATGCCGGGTGCACTTATGCACCATCTTAGTCGCACACCATCAGCAAGTGACTATATGTCAAATGCGTTGGCATGCAAGACGAAAGAAAAGAATATTGTCGTCCAGTCAACATCAAGGCCAAAGTTTATCAATAGCAGGTCACACGCATGGACCAAAACAGACTGGGACGCCTAGACAGGCTTCGTAACGGGCACGCGGCTGTGAAGTGTGGCGTGCCCCGCTGATTGCGCAGCGAATTAGGCGCAGTCGCACGTTTCACGCCTACGGGCTCGGCAGCTGCACACTTGAAGGCAACGGACGTCTGCAGACTCAGCCCTCAAGACGCTCGCTGCTGACCATCATCAACAACAGTTTCCATTGTTACTATAGACTTCCGGACCCCCCAGTCGCGCATCTTCGTGTTCCCGGCCTTTTGTGCTTTTGGTGTCCACTGTTACATCATCTGTCCACGGGCTCCCGCTCGTTGCTGTGGTAAACAACTGCGGTGTACCCTGTAGTATTCCCGACCCACCAAACCCGTCTGAAACGCATACATCTATCGCTCACTTTTCCCGCAACGCCTACACGACAGGAACAACAACAGTCGCATCTTTCAGACCCCCTCCTGGGCCTTCCCTTGTGCAAGTGTTTTGGACTGTTGACCCGCTTGTCGCATCGCTGCGAGTTGATTCAAGGCGCAGCACCACGGCAAACACGCCAATATGTCATACAACAGACTAGGTAAGCAAGCAACAATGCATATTCCCGAGGCCAACTTGTCCGCGTGGCTTCCTCGCAATCTCGAGGTCGGCATACGTCGCCTCATACCGTGAAGCGTTAGCATCGTCAAACTAACAACTCTACACAGGTCAGCCAGGCGGTAGTGACGATCCGTATGAGATGGACCCGCGACGACCAATGGGCCGGACGCCGTCTCCTGGACAACCTCTTCGTGGCTATCAACTCGAGGACCGATATGCATCGCCACAACCCTCGGCCTCGGGCATCTTGGAGATTCCCATGGGCCCCAGCCAAGCAGCTTCCAGCGACCGCTTGCCATTACAACCCAGTGTACGTTAGAGGCGGGCGGCGGAGGAGTTTATGAGACAATTTGAGCATTTGAGCGTGTTGGATTGGGCCCTCTGGTTGGGCCGTGAATGAAGCGCTCGGTAGGCTGACATGAATTGCAGTATTCGGTAGAGAACATCCCATACGCAGCAGGAAACTATCACGACGATTACGATCCACGACCGCAACAACACGATAACAATTATTCATTCGATCCCCAAGCGCATCACGATGCCTACTATACCCAGCCTTACGACCCAACGCCCGTGGACGAGAGCCCAGGTGCGGGATACGGCACTCAGCCCACACACTATTGGCAAGACGAAGACATGAACAGGCCCATGATACACGGCGCCAATTCCTACGGGCCAGATCCTCACGACCCCGAAGACATGGATCCCGAGAATCCATTCCACGATGAGCCTTTACCCGCACCCAGCCCAGCCCCAATGAGGCGGTGGAAGACGGTGAAGGAGGTCCAGTTGTTCAAAGGCAACTTGGTGCTAGACTGCCCGATTCCGCCGCGGTTGCTGAACCAGGTCCCACATGCACAGCCCCCCGAGCGTGACGAATTCACACATATGCGCTACTCGGCCGCCACATGCGACCCTGCAGATTTCGACGCAGAACGCTTCACTCTTCGCCAGAAGCTGTTCGCAAAACCGCGTCACACAGAGCTGTTCATTGTCATTACCATGTACAATGAGGAAGACGAGTTGTTCGCGCGGACAATGAGTGGTGTCATCAAGAACATCGAATACATGAACTCGCGAACGAACAGCAAGACGTGGGGCAAGGACGCGTGGAAAAAGATTGTAGTATGCGTCGTCAGCGATGGTCGTGCCAAGATCAATCCCCGAACCCGCGCCGTGCTAGCTGGTCTAGGTGTGTACCAGGACGGAATTGCCAAGCAGCAAGTCAACGGCAAAGACGTCACTGCGCATATCTACGAATACACTACCCAGATGACACTAGACATCAAGAAGGGTGTTGTCGGTGTGAAGAAGGGCAACACGCCCGTGCAGATGCTGTTCTGTCTCAAGGAAAAGAACCAGAAGAAGATCAACTCGCATCGCTGGTTTTTCCAGGCATTCGGTGCTGTCTTGGATCCCAACGTCTGTGTTCTCATCGATGCTGGTACAAAGCCTGGCAAGGACTCCGTCTATCAATTATGGAAGGCTTTCGATCTCGAGCCCATGTGCGCTGGTGCCTGTGGTGAGATCAAGGCTATGTTGGTGCACGGAAAGAAGCTTCTGAACCCGCTTGTCGCGACGCAGAACTTTGAGTACAAAATGAGTAACATCCTGGATAAGCCTTTGGAATCTGCCTTTGGATTCATTAGTGTGCTTCCCGGTGCTTTCTCAGCCTACCGATATGTCGCTCTTCAAAACGACAAGACAGGGCAAGGGCCGCTCGAGAAATACTTTGCTGGTGAGAAGATGCACGGCGCCAACGCTGGTATCTTCACAGCCAACATGTACCTGGCCGAAGATCGTATTCTCTGCTTCGAACTCGTGTCGAAACGGAATTGCCACTGGATCTTGCAGTACGTCAAGTCTGCCACGGGAGAAACCGATGTCCCCACCACCATGGCCGAATTCATCAGTCAACGTCGCCGTTGGCTGAACGGTTCCTTCTTCGCCGCCGTCTACGCCCTCGCCCATTCCTTCGACATCTTCCGCAGTGATCACTCTTTCTTACGCAAATTCATGTTTCTCGTCGAGTTCGTCTACCAAACCATCAGCATGATCTTCGCTTGGTTCGCGCTCGGCAACTTCTTCCTGGTCTTTCGCATTCTTACGGCTTCTCTGCAAAATGAACTCGGCACTGCTGGTAAAGTACTATTCATTGTGTTTGAATGGCTTTACATTGCTGTCTTGATCACCTGTTTCATTTTGTCACTTGGTAATCGACCTCAGGGTTCGAACAAGTGGTACATGTCCATGGTCTACTTTTGGTGCATCATCATGGCCTACCTCATGTTTGCATCCATCTACATCACAGTTCGCTCGGTACAGGGACAGATTGAAACCAACGGCGGCTTCAATGCGGCAGATCTATTCAAGGATAAGATCTTCGCAACTCTGATCATATCGCTGCTGTCTACGTACGTCATGTGGCTGGTTGTCTCTTTCATTTTCCTGGATCCATGGCACATGTTCACGTCATTCTTCCAATACCTTCTCATGACGCCCACGTACATCAACATTCTCAACGTCTACGCATTTTGCAACACGCACGACATTACCTGGGGAACCAAGGGAGACGACAAGCCAGAAAAGCTTCCTTCAGTCACCACAAAAGCCGATGGTAAAGCTGATATCCAGGCTCCGACCGACGACGCCGATCTCAACACTCAGTATGAGGAGGAGCTCAAGGTGTTTAGCAAGAAGTGGGTTGAGGAGAAGAAGGTGCCGTCGCCCAGCGAGAAGCAAGAAGACTATTACAAGGGTTTCCGATCTGGTGTTGTGCTGTTCTGGATGTTCTGTAACTTGGGCTTGTCGGCCTTGGTGTTACAATCCGGTGGCCTGGAGCTCACTGTCAGCAGTCCAGATGAGGCCCAACAAAAGGCAAACGACGCAGCTACCATCTACCTAGCTGTCGTGCTGTACAGTGTCGCAGGTCTAGCAGCCTTTAGGTTCATCGGTGCCATGTGGTTCTTGGTGGTCCGAATGGTAAGTCAACCTGTGACAGTTCCTGATCGAATGCATGCTAATCATATCTTCAGTTCCGCGGTGTATAATCCGACCTTGCCTTGTCGCATCGGGTGTTTGGTGTTGAATCTTTTGGAGTTTGGGTCCTGGGCTTGGGTCAAGGATTCTTTTGCAGCGAAAGCATGCAGTCTTCCTCGTGAGTTTTCATGACATGATACCAGCTTTTCTTGGGACGAATCACGCTTATGCGTGTCGGATGATGGTTTACGTATTTCATGTGCCAATGCATTTTTCAATATCTCATGTGTGCCTCTTTGTTCTTCGGTGTTTTGGTCCTATCGTCTACTATTTTCCCGTAGGAGACCCAGCTGAAGTTTGAACTCATCGTCCAGCATGGCCTTGTCCCTTTTACAGGGCACACCACCACATTACCGTCACCAAGCCGTCGATCTTTGCACATTCCTCGCTGTATCAAACAGCGTACTGGGAGGAACCGCACGTCGCCACGACTTATTCGGCACTCTTCCCTCTCTTTCCTCACCTTCACCTCGTCATCGCGCGCAATTTGAGCATGCACGGGCCTTGTCGCCGCACAGCATATATCAACAGGGCAACAGCGCCCACAACAACAACTGCTACTCTCACCCTTTTCGGTTGCGCATCTACGTAGCTTTCTGACATCTCAAGCACTCTACACTTCTATAATCCTACACCGATACCTACAACACCAACAGGCCGCAGCTATGAGCTGGCATACTGGCCCTGCTTCAGGTATGCAACAGCTTACTGCAAAGCTCTTCGATTCATGCTCACGTGTTGCGCAGGTGTTAACTCTTGGAATGCTGCTCCGGCTGGCGAGAGCTGGAATGGAGGTGGCGCGGGTGCTGACGCTGGTGCTGGTGACGACGGCTGCCGCATGTGAGTAACACATAGACAGGCGAGTTTGGCTTTACTAACACCAGAGTAGCTGTCATGAAGCCGGCCACTTCGCTCGCGACTGTCCGCTGAAGCCCGAGGGCGGCGGTGGCGGCGGCGGTCTCACTGGAGAATGCTTCAACTGCGGTCAAGTTGGTCACAACAAAGCCGATTGTACCAACGATCGCGTCGAGCGCCCCTTCGATGGCACCTGTAAGCTTTGCGATGGGCAAGGCCATCGCGCCCTCGACTGCAAGAACCGTCGCAAAGTCGACTGGACCGGTGTCCCCGAGATGGAGGCTGAAGCTGCTTGGGCTGCCCTCATCGATGCCGCCAAAGAGCGAGATCTCGATGCTTTCCGCGTTTGCTTGAGGACTTACGCTCGCGCCACCATGGAAGAGTTCAATCTCGCTGCCGTCGAAGAGGCCCTGCGCGAAGATGGTCTAGGTGTTTTTCTCATCGCCAAGAAGCAGGAAATCGACCCTGGCATGACCATCATCGACCTCATCGGTAACGTCGAGCGCGAATACGTCCTCTCCGTCCAGCTCTCGCCCAACCCTCGCCGTGCCAAGCTGGTTGGAGGCTGGCCTAGCAGCCCTGCCGAGAACCTTGAACGTCTTGCTTCTTGTGGTTACGTCCAGGACTGCGGTGTTCCTCTTTGCGGAAACTGCGGTCAGCTTGGCCACGTTCGCAAGGTCAGTATTCTAAGCACAATGGCACCACTGCTCAAGCTAATTCATAAAAAGTACTGCAAAGAGGAGCAGACCAAGCGCGAGAACATACAACCCGAGGTTCAGTGCGTCTACTGCCAGGAAGTCGGTCACCGAGCCCGCGACTGCCCCAAGGAGCGCGTCAACCCTTTTGCTTGCCGGAACTGTAAACAGGAAGGTCACAGCTCAAAGGAGTGTCCCGAACCTCGTTCTGCTGAGGGTGTTGAGTGCCGCAAGTGCAACGAGACCGGCCACTTCTCGAAGGATGTGAGTAATGATGCTGGAACTCTCGACATCCATCACTGCGACTCGTACTAACAACCCATAGTGTCCCAACGTCGCCGCACGTACCTGCCGCAACTGCGGATCGGCTGATCACATAGCCAAAGAGTGCGATCAGCCTCGCAACCCCGATAATGTTCTTTGCCGCAACTGTGAGAAGACTGGACATTTTTCACGCGACTGCCCTGAGCCAAAGGACTGGTCCAAGGTCAAGTGCAGCAACTGCAGTGAGATGGGCCACACCATCAAGGTAAGCGTTCATTAGTCAGCATATTTCTTATTGACCGTGGCTAACCTAAGCAGCGCTGTAAGGCTCCGATCGCTGAGGAGACTGGTGGTGCTGACGGTGCATGGGGCGGAGATACTGCTGGAGGCGATACCGCTACGGCTGGAGGTGAAGCTTCCTGGGGTGGCGGCGGTGGTGGTGGGTGGTAGATGCATGCTGCACTACCCCGTGCATGAACCACTTCGAGCATCACCTCATTTCGGCGAATACGGCTCATAAAGCACACTGAGACGTATGCGTGTAGCTTTTTGTTGCGCGGTAGCTCCGGCTACCCAGATATCTTGAGCTAAATGAATATCAAAAGCTTCTTTCATGTTACCTTTACTGCTTTTATGATCTTTGGTTGACGCTGGTGATTGATAAGGCTCTTGTCGAGAGCAAACAAATGTGAGCCCTAATAGTACAGGATAAGTTCATAGTTTTAATGAAGGGTTGGACCAACTGAAGATTCAGCTATACGCTAGACCAGCACTTCACGTGAATATCTAGCAATTCACACACGAAACAAAACTCCGTAAACCAATCATCTATCACCACATCTCCCAACATTATCAACAAAAACCTCCGTCGTACACCTAATTCCCCCTCGATCTCCCACATCAGCATGCAAAATACTCTCCCGACTCCCCTCGCCGCCCCCATAAACGCCGTTTTTCTCCCTCTCCCCCATCTCAATCTCCTCATCTACAACCGTCGTCGTTGTCGCAGTCGCCGTACTTCCCCCCATCTCCATCCCCACTCCCATGCCTCCTGCGCCTTTAACAGTACCATCCAAAAAGCTCGTACGCAGCGGCGCCTTGTATCTCCGCCCACTGCCTATTGTTTCGACGTAGGGGGCTTCCATATCGGCGTAGGGGCTGCGATGCGAGTTGTGGTGCACGTTGTGGCGTTGGGATTGCAAGAGGGGTTTTAGTGTGGGGATTGAGGCAGCGGTTATACCGACGTTTAGTTGGAGGTAGCCGTAGATGTTTAGGTTTTGTGTGCTAGGATCTATGTGTCAGTGTTGGAATGATGACGGAGCAAGGTGGGCTTACAAGGTTCGATCTGGGTCGGATTTAACTTGGTAGCTTGCTTTTATTATGCCTAGTGCGACGGCGCTGTTACAAAAGGGGGTTTAAGTGTTAGTGGGTGTCGTTCGCGTACACGTAGTGTTTGTTCTCCTTACATGTAGCCTAGACTTAGGACGCCGATAAGGTTGATCCGCGTAGTGCGCGACATTTGCAGACTCCAGATTATGGGGATAGGCAACGTTGCGAAGCAAACGTCGGTGAAGATGTTGAGTGCTGGCAGATATGAGTCGATGTATTTCTTGGTGAGCTGAGTGTCTGCTTACCGGTGTTTGTCAGCGCGACGGCAAGAAAGATCTTTGGGTCGTAGCATAAGCCATTTCTAGTCCATGCAGCTTCCATTGGAAAGCAACGGAGGAAGAAGGTGAGCCATGCGCCAATGGTATACACAAATACCAGGGCTAGAGATAAGTGTTAGAGGCATAACACCTGTGATTTTATACCTCAGGGACGTACCGATTAAAGACCATAGACAGTATGAATACCATTTCCAAAAGCTGTCATTCTTCAGTCTGAGCAGGAAGAAGGCAATTGATATCTTCAACAGTCCCAGCGCACCAATGGCTGATATGACGCTTCCGTAGAAGCCAATGTGCGTAAATTCGACCATATCTTCGTCCGAGATAGTCTTTGCATGCCGTCCGAAGCCATGATAGCCTTGGAGAATGAAGCAGATCCAGTCTCCCAGGGCTGCTAGCTGTTTGCGCAATGTTAGTCTTAGAGATTACAGCAGAAGCAGGGGCTTTTTATCAGGGAGAGACGCACAGCAGCCAACACAATCACCACATCGTCTCTTCCGAGCGACCGCAACAATCCTATCCGCACATAGAGGCGTAAGCCTACACTGCTCAGGGCGACGAAGTGGAACACACCAGTCAAGGCGAGCAGCCGAGTCAGATTGCTTTCAGCAGCCCACTTGGGGCCCATGGCAGACTCCGCAGCTGGGAAGGCGGCCATGGGATGGATCCGCTCAGCAAGAACGAGTGGGGCGAAGAAACAACTGGACGAGAAAAGAACAGCCTGTGGACCATGAAGAATAAAAGAAATACGGTAGCTGCTCCTTTCTCCTCGGTGTCGGATACGACAGAATCAAGTCCCTTTATTAGCGCCTCAAACGCAGCCGCTATCCCACCCGTGTTCTGTGAGGCAGCAATTCATCAAGATCCAACAGATGTGCCACAAGCCTTGCATTGTTACTGTTATTCCTACGCGGAACGACATGATAGATTCAGCGGCTATCACTCATTCGATGTACCATGTTTGGTTGGCTCGGAATCGCGTCTCGGGTTTGTTAATGCCTTCCTGTTTGTTGCATTTCCCGCTGTCCAGGCATTCTGCAGGGCGGCTGCTGTTGCTATTGGGCGTATGCATGATTTGTTCCGTGTCGGGCAGATTGTCTGCGAATCCTTCTCGGCTCGCTTGTATCTGGGCTTCGAATCTGCAGAGTGCACAGCTGCTACAGTCTCCTGTTGATCACACGCGTCTATGGGAGTTCGAGGGGCAAAAGGTGCTATTTGGGAATTGTCATCAAGGCCCCGCGCAAACTCTCTTGTGAAGGTGGATAATGACATCTCTTTCTCTGCTATTGGAACTGCGTCGGAGAGACACCATGTCAAACATTATCTGGTGGCATGAGTGATTCCCTCGGCTTTGTGGACAGGAAGGTCGCTAGTGGCAAATGGACCCTGCAGAGAACCAAGCTGGAAACCGACCCGCCCCCGTCCCGTCCTCTCGCGGAACACGGCCTTGACTGCTGTGGAGCCCCAACGCGCACTTACTCCAGGATGTCGAGAGAAGAATCATCCCTCTCAGTTCCGCTTTCATTCAACACAACGTTTTCTTACCCTGTTGGACAGAAAAGATAGCTGCGTGGAGTTCAGCGATGGTGTGATGGTCGAATGAGAGATTCTCACCCGCTCGCCTCATACATCCTCTACTTGGATGATGACCGCAAATTTGCCGCTCCTGCGTTCCTGCGGCGCGGAAATAGCTAGAGCGGAGCGGCCCAACCGCTGCTCGGGAACTCTCCGATTCGGCATCTACCCAAGCACGAGGCGGAGAATCCAAGCAGTCAATTCGCCACGCCGCTCACGGTGGCAGTGTCTGCAAGTAAGGACGTTGAAACACCTGCAGAAAATGGACACGGACTTGACAAAGCTCTTCAGGCCGGGCCCTCAACTCTGAAGATCTGCGCCGCATTTGCGCGGTCAACACTGTTGCTCGCATCAACATCTCAGGGTCCCAGGAAAATGGCGAGTCATGTACAGGATCTGGAATGGTATAGACCTAGGACGGGCCGTGTGGAACCTGCAAAGCGGCGTATCTCCAGTTATTCCCAAATAATGAAATCCTACGACTGACTACAATTCCTCGTGTTCAACGCTGGCATTCGGATGCAAATGGCCGACCCATGTAGCTGCATGCAGATGCAAATTAGCACAAGCGGCTATCGTAGAAGCCCATATTAAACTGTCTACGCGTGTATTTTCGCTGGACAGTCTCACTCAACAATCTCCATCTCTTGCCCGGTATACTCACCCAAGATGCGACTCTTTGGTGTTCCCGCTGCTGTTCTGGCGTTGGCCAGCGTGGCCCAGTCCGCTGCACTGCAACCCCGCGATCTTCTCCAAGACCTTCAAGACCAAGCTATTGAGGCTTTGAAGCAGGCGGAGACAAATGGGACGATTGAGAGGAGATCGAGCTGCTCCGTTTTCAACGCGCCTGTCAGGAAAAACTGGTAAGATGACCTGCTCCAGCTCTTTTGTTCAGGCGATTGACATCCATCCAGGGACCATATGAGCGCGAAAGAGAGGATAGCATACAGTACGGCCGTACAATGCATGTATAACTCGCCCTCTAAATCAGACCCGGCATTGGTTCCTGGTGCTAGAAGTCGATACGACGACTTTGTCGGACAGCATATCAACCAAACTAGGTCGATCCATGGTACAGGTAACTTCTTGAGCTGGCACAGGTACTTTGTGCATGCCTACGAAACTACTCTCAGGAAGGAATGTGGATATACTGGCTACCAGCCTTACTGGAACTGGCTCAGTTACCAAGATGACTTGGCCAAATCTCCAGTCTTCGATGGCTCTGAGACGAGCATGGGTGGTGATGGCTTCTACGTCAAGCACAACGGCAGTGTAGGTGGTGGCGGAACCATTCCACTCCCGTCAGGAAAGGGTGGAGGATGCATCTCTAGCGGACCGTTCAAGAAGTAAGTATTATCATTTTCCCTTTGGTGATACATCTACTGACCTTGCCAGCGTCCAAATCAACCTTGGCCCGGTGAGCCCTTCAATGGCCGGGGAAAATAAATCCGCATCTGCACTCGCCTACAACCCCCGTTGCGCAAAGAGGGATCTTACGAACTTCGCAGCGACTAGCTGGCTCACACCTACGAATCTCTACAACCTTACCATTGGCCCTGCATCCAAGAACGTCGGCACATTCCAGGATGAACTTCAGGGTCGTTTCCCCGATGGCTTCTTAGGCATGCACGCCGCCGGCCACTTTGCCATCGGAGGTGATGGCGGTGACTTCTACAGCAGTCCCAACGACCCTGTTTTCTTCCTGCACCATGCCATGTTGGACAGGGTGTGGTGGATCTGGCAGGCTCTGCATCTTGACCAATACAGCTCCGTTGCGGGCACAGTGATCGCCTTCCAGACTACAGGCGCGAAGACGATGCTGAAGGATCTGATTCAGATGAACTGGCTCAATGTTGACGATGTTACGATTGAGGAAGTGATGAGTACGTTGGATGATGAGCCGTTGTGCTACATTTACTTGTAGAGAGACGCCGAAGAGCGAGGTGTACATAGCTCGGCTTTGATGGGATAATTAAGACTTATGACGCAACGTTGAAACCGTACAAAGAGGTCGGGATTTGCAACGAGGCTCTTTACTGACTATTCTGCTTTAAAGTGGAGCCGTCTCGCTCCGCATGAAGCTGATTGGTTCGATCTGAATCTGGCATCCATGCAACACCATCGCTGTCTAGAAACAAACTTTCTCGATGTCACACTCGGTTTTCTCCAATGGACACTATGCAATGACAAAACCTATCCCCATCATCGGCGCAGGTATTGCAGGCCTGACACTGGGCCGCAGTCTCCTCCATCGCGGAATCCCGACCATAGTCTACGAAAAAGCATCCTCAAAGCCACGCTTCAATTACGGTATCACGCTCCACGCAACCGCGTACCGGCCACTTCTTAAGATCCTTGGAATCGATGATGAGGTCTTCAAGAGACGTGTGGCTGTTGATGCAGAAAGTGCAGGCCTTGGGAAAATTGGACCAGGCGTAGATTTACCTGACCACAACGGCCTCTACGACACACATTCCTCTTTTCGCGCGAATCGAAACAAACTCGAACAGCTACTGCGGGATGGTCTCGATGTCAGATGGGAACATACGCTCCAGAGCATTCAGTCGGGCTCTCTAGGTACCGAGTTGCGATTCCAAAATGGCCAAGCATACTCCGCAAACGTCATTATTGCAGCTGATGGCGTCCATTCCAGCGTTCGCAGGCTTTTGGAACTCCCGACAAAGCTAGATACTCTGCCATATGTTGCTTTTAATGGAAAGAGGAAGATGGACCGCAAGACGTTTGAAGCGATCTACAAACCTGCTATGAGACAGCAGAGTGTCATTGAAGCGAAGCACGAAGACGTAGTTCTGAACATCAGCGTAAATGAGAAAACCGAACAAGACGCAAGCTTGAACTGGATTTATTCGCGTCCAGTACGTGGCAGTGCAGACCCCTTACATCAACCCAATCGCTCCAAGGAAGACGCGAAGAAGATACCCGAGGAGCTCTTCCAAGAGATCAGCGCCCTAAAAGGCCTTCCGCCCCTATTTTCAGAGGTGTTCCAAGCGCAAAACATGCGCAACGACAGAATACTACATTGGCTTATGAGAAATACATCGGTTTCGTTACCAGAGCTTCAGAACACGGCAGCAAATAGTGGAGTGTATTTCATGGGCGATGCCATCCACGCGGAACCAATCGTTGGAGGCAACGGAGCAAATGCCGCAATTCTCGATGCCTTGACTCTCACAGAAACGATTGCAAGGAATGAAGAAGGCTATATTACAAATTGGTACGGTGAGCGGTATCCAACGTGGGCCAAGGGAGTTGAGCAGAGTCAAGAAAGCATTGCCAACGTGCATCGCTCATCGCGAAATCTTACTGGGAACCTATGATGCCGGCGTTTGGAAACTAGAGAACAAATCAAGGTCATGGCACCCAGTCTCAGCAAGACGCCAGCGAGTCAAATGCCAAGTGTTCCGAACAGAAAACTTGAAGCCCTTCATGTCATGAACACAGGACGTAACCCATGGTACCACATGTGTAGGGGTAGCAAAAAGAAAACGAATGTACGCCACCCTACTATCCTCACTTCCTTCTTCTTGTTTGTACCCACCACAGACGCTCTAGCCATACTTTCGCTTACCCACATCACACGTCACCCACACGAAGAAATCTCCGAACCTTCCTAACCGCCAGCACTACTCCACCCGTACCACACTCGCACCCCACTAGTCACACTAGCCCTCTACCAGCTAAAAAAAGCTACACAACCACCACTGCACTACCCACAAGCGCTAAGCAGCTTACCCGCCGCCACGCCAGCCAACTACCCATAGCACACCATCCAGCGACCACACCCGCATCCGCCGCTACCACCAACCATTTCGCTCTAGCATCTAGCGCGCTTACTAAACACATATCTCCACGGTACGCGGAGCAGGCGGACGAGTTAGCGGAGTAGGTAAGCAAGTAGAACAGGACTTAATTCCCGCTTTTTTCGTAGACGCTAAGGAACGACGGGATGGGTGTGAGCTTAGACGTCATGGGAAAAGTCATAGGGAAATAGGCTGCGCGCTCGCAGCTGGGGGATCTAAAGTATGCGTAAGCTAGACGAGCGGCGTGGAATCAATGTAGAGATCAGAGAGTGGGAAAGCATGGCTTAAGCGCGAAGAGTGGATGCAGAAGATAAGCGCAATGGGTTCTGGAACCAGCCTTGCGCGCTTTGTGCGTTGTGCGTGCGGCGTGGGTTTCGCGGTGATCTTCGATGTCGGTGCCTGTGCCGCAACGTGGGAGTCGGTAGAAGTGGATTTGTATGGCGGTGTGATGGTCCTAGTTGTGTGTGCGTGTTGCGCCACACATAGTAGAGGCGCGGTTGGCGTTGTTGCTGGTTGTGCTGAGGGTACGCTGCGTGGACTGTGTGGTGGTGAGATGAGAGGGCGAGGGTGGGCGTTTTGCCCCCGTGCAAGACTGGAAAGGCGGGGAGTATTGGGGGATGGGAGTGTTACGTGAAACTGTTGTAAGTAAGGGGAGAGGACGAAAAATGGCTTTGCTGGATTTCGTCTGTGGTAAATGTGCTGTAATACTCAGGTTCACTAGTAGAAATGCAGTAGGGAGAGAAATGAACATGTGTTCGTACCATTTCGAGGTAAATGCAAGGATTCCAAAGCCGAAAATACTGTATTAGGGAAAGAAAGAGCGTCCCATACGCCCCCGTGTAACAGCTAGCCTAACCAACCAAATATCCAGCCAATGCGTGCCATGCCTTAAACGCCGTGTACCCAATACCTCAAATAGCAAGTGCAACACTTTCCGCATAGCCATGCGTACTAAAATGTGAAGGGTATCGTGAGTGTAACAACAAGAATAATAAAAAATGCAATAGAAAACAAGAGCGAGAGAGAAAGACCGTTTTCCCACCAACGCCCATCCCACCATGAGAGGTAACTCTAACCGCGCGCGACTAGCGAGACCATAGAAAAGACGAAGAAAGGAACATTACGCATTCAGAGACCGAATGTAACATTCTCGAAACGAACGCGTCGTAAGCACGAGCGCTTACTGCTTAGGACCATAGACCCAATCTGCTTCAACATTAGCATCCGACCACAATGAACCTCTATGTCTCGTGTAAAGACTTACATTGCGCCGCGTACTTGACCTCCCACGCAGCGGGCATACCCTTGCAGGTATCCGGCCTATTACCACCGGCAGTTTCAACACGGTAAACGGTGTTGATACCGCCCTGGGTGATGCCCTCCTTGTGCTGGAGGTACAGCCACGAGACAGCGGGCAGCCCGTTCTTTCCAGGACATGCATGTGCGGGAGCATTGGTGGCGCTGATCTTTGCGACTTGCGTCATGGGGAAGGGAGCGCTTAGCTTGTCAAAGGCAAAGGTTGGTGTGTTTTTGCCTTCGACGTCGGCGAAGAAGTGGTGGCCCGCTACGTGCTGGAAGCCTTGGGCTCGCAAGCTGATGTCGACTAGTTGCGGCGCCCACTCGTGGAGGGAAAGGGCGAGAGGGGCGATGGAGCCAATTTTCCACTTTGCCATCCTGTCGTTATTGAGCTTGGTGCCGATGTCGTAGAGAGTTGCTGGGTTGATGTTAATACTACGCTCTACATAGACTTTTGGCCTTTTCTTACCATAAGCACCAGTGGTACCGGGAGCTGCGCTGTCGTCTGGTCCCTGGCAGGTGTAGTTCTGGGTACCGATGCCGAGCACCACATACTTCAACTCGAGGTCTTCGGGACCGGCAAGTTCACTTTGGGGAAAGAGTTTAGCGAGATTATCGAGGTTCTGAGCGGGTGCGTATGTGTGTGGTTTGCCGGGCCATGGTAGAGCCGCCGCCGTGGCCGAAGTAGCGAAGAGAAATGACGTGGTAATCGCACAGAAAAGCATATTGGCTGATGTCTGATACTGACAACTTGGGGTGCGAGGTGAAGATGCGCAATGGACCGAAAAGAAGAGGGGAATCTTGTATGAGCGGAGAAGATGAGGCCTTGTCCTTGCTAGTATCGAAATTATCGAGGCTGGTAATTGTTGTTCCACGACCTCCTAGACCTGGCGGCTCGACTGACTTATACGTTCGACTGTAACCTTCGCGCTTGGCCGTTAGACAGGCCGCCTACATGGGCACGCATGCGCCGCCATGTGTATGTACGTCAACACAGACCACCATCCTGACCAGATTCCCTTCATTAATCCTTGAGGCGATATGCACGCCAAATTGGTGAGACCTGGAGGTGGCTCTAGCGTGTCAGGGTGGCCCTTCTTCCGCATGCCACTTTGCCGCTCTCGGCAAGCTGGGTAAAAGGCTTATGTCTTCTGTAAGCGCTGATACGTGCAATCTCGAGATCCAATGCAGGGATTTGAAGAGCGATACGAGGGGCTTCCAGTTCTTCTAGTGAGCCGCACTGCCGTGGCGCTGTCTTTTTTCGTGTTGAGCCTCCATTCGCGCTGCTGAGTCTAGTGAGCGTTGGTATCTTGAACAGCGCCTCCACATTCATCGCACATTCCAACATCGCAGCGTCGATTCTGCCTTAGGGAGGCGGCGTAGCTACGCTGTCACGTTGGCAATCACCAACGAAGGATTCCCTAGTTTTATCGTCAGGCTCTCCAGACGAAGACCAAACGCCGGCAAAAATTCCCATAGCCTGGAGGTTGGGTTTGCGCTGGCCTGCCCAAACAGGAGTGTGGCTTGAAATCTGGCCCTTTGACTTTCACCGGCCGCCTGTGCACTGCAGACGCCATGCACACACACGGCTGGTAATATGACCTGATCTGGCCCAACAAAGCCAGCAAATAGTCTAGTAGCAGTATGCACGCTCTATCGAAAGCCCCGCTTCAAGCCGTAATGTTAGCTAATTAACTGTATCAATGACAGAGATTAGCGGAAGATACGGCAGCCATAAGGTTTGCGTAGGAACGGTACTTCCGAGTAGCTTGAGGATTACGGCATGGGTCGCGTGGGCGTCTCATCAAGTACGCTCCGCAGAGGTACCGATACTGCACAGCTCCAGCTAGACGCATCCACCCTGAAGCTCGGTGTGTTCGAGATTGAGTACAATGTCTCCAGAACACTCCGAATTGCTTCTTTTCCAGCCCGATTTCTATATTGGTAACAAGCGAGGGGTTTGCCCTCCCTAAACCCTGGGGTTACCGGCAAAGATGAGCGGCGGCATCTCCACAATCGCAACTTCGCAGCTCACATGTGCGCGCCGGAGCTCAAGACCCGATTCCTACAAGCCGCAAAATGCGCTTTTTATCGTCTTACCGATGATCCGATTTTTCCTTGTCCGGAATAAAAGAGGGGTAATGTTGGATTATTAGCCTCCTGCACGACGGCCAAAGTAGCAGCATTAGCCTTCTTTCTTTTTCGCTC
Source organism: Stemphylium beticola (assembly GCA_029100535.1). Lineage (NCBI taxonomy): Eukaryota > Fungi > Ascomycota > Dothideomycetes > Pleosporales > Pleosporaceae > Stemphylium > Stemphylium beticola. Next base: position 57,483 of record JARBXR010000103.1, on the reverse strand, counting down.
CACAGTGAGCTCGTGACACACCCGTGCCGACGGGCATGCTCGTAGTGCATGGCGGGACGACGTCGTGCACGCGACGAGAGAATCGTTCAAACGTTTCGTTTGCACAGGTGAAGACAAGGCCGTGCGACGGATTCTCCCGCCCCGCCTGACAATCGTTTCGCACTCCATCAAGTTCGCAGAGTGAGCTGTGTCAGAACTCCAAGCGAACCGTTTCAGCGATCATCCCGCAGCACTCTGTGACACTTCAGCAGCTAGATGAAGATCACTTGAACGCTCCCAGGAGGCATCCTGTTCAAGACTCCCGTGACAGCGGGACGTTGGGCTCCTGTCAGCGTTCTGAAGTACTTTTCAAACCGATTGACAGCCAGCTCCTGCATGGGCTGCATAGTGCCAGTCGAGCTGTGACACCTTTCGTGACGGAGATGTGTTCCGCCCTGCATTTATTCGTCTGTAATCTGCTTTTGTATAGCTCGACATGAGTTGATACTTGGGATGTCAGCGTATGATGCGCGCGCATCGAATGAGGCGACCACCGGCGGAGGCATGCCGATTTCCAAGGCTGCGTCGGGTGTTCGCTAACTCATTCTGTCGCAAAAGCTTGGTGTTGGTTAGGCGTTTTCATCAAGAACAGACGTTGGTGGAATATAGCGGCATTTGATCTGGAGGACGTAACATGACAATGGTGTGCGCCTCGACTTCGAGATGCCAACCTGTAAGAGCATCGTGAGTTACCTAGGTAAGGTTAAAGTGGGGCTCGAGCTTGGGATGGAGCTAAAGGCTGCCCTTCCGCCACTTCCCACCTTCCTCTGCCGACAGTCATGTCTGCTATGACCACCAAATACTCTGAAGGTAGTTAAACAAAGAATAGTTCGAGCTTCGTGATGGCGAACGAGAGCGGATACAACATCCTGGGCATTTGGCTGTCCGTGAAATTGGTGACTGCCACGCACCCGATAGTGGCAAGCGTGTTGCTACTCGCTGTGGTAAGATCGCCTCCACCAACATCACCCTAAGACTAAGACATCCATCTAGCTCTCCTTCCTATATGGCTCGTATAACGCCTTCCTGCATCCTCTCCGAGGGTACCCTGGCCCACTACTTTGGCGCAGCTTCCGCATTCCCTACGTCGTCTCGACGCATCGTGGGCAGATTCATCGGCGCTTCACAGAGTTTCATGCCAAGTATGGACCTATTGTTCGCGTGGCGCCAAACGAGCTTTCATATGCCGATAGCCGGGCGCTGAAAGACATCTACACCAATCGAACAGGCCACCAACCCTTTGAGCGTAATCGTACGTCTTTCAAGAAGATGGCCCCCGATGAGCCTAATTCCATCATGGGCTATCATGAAGACGATCACGCGAGGTTCCGACGTGCCTTTACAAACGCCTTCTCAGAAAAGAGTCTGAAGGAGCAGGCACCAGTCATAGAAAAGTATGTCGACCAGTTCATGGCACAACTGAAGAAGCGTGAAACGGTAGACCTTACCCAGTGGCTGAATTACCTTACATTTGACATATCAGGCGACTTGACGTATGGCGAGTCTTGGAACTGCGTGGAGACCGGAAAAGCGCACCCTTGGGTCGAGATCGCACAGGACTTTGGCAGGGGCCTTGCCTTGATCGGATCAATTAATCAGTATCCGCCCATAGATAAACTGCTGCGCCTCTTACTACCCAAGCGCATTTTGCAGAGGAGCAAGGATCATCGTCAGATGAGTTTTGAGCAGGCCAAAAAGCGACTGGCCGTGGATGTCGAGCGACCCGACTGGGTGACGCCCACTAAGAAGTACAGTCAACAGAAAGACCCCTTTACCGACCAGGAATGGGGGCTAAACCTGCTGGTCATTGCCTTTGCTGGAAGCGAGACGACGGCTAGCGCGCTGACTGCCATTATGCGGATGCTGGTGCAGCACAGAGGCGTTCTGCACCGTCTAACCCAGGAGATCCGTGGGAAATTCCAGAGGGAAAGCAACATCAGCGTTGCGACAACAAGCGATCTGCCGTATCTGAATGCGGTCATCCATGAGAGTATGCGCGTGTGTCCACCAGTCGTGATAGGAGTACCGCGTGTTGTGCCCTTGAGCGGAGATACGGTATGCGGGCAATGGGTTCCAGGTGGAGTAAGCTGACCCCAATCTTCTACACGTCTTTCTCCACACCAACATCTCCAATCTAACATCTACATTCACAGACCTACGTAACTGTCAATCAATACTCTGCTTACCGCCAATCCTACAACTTCTCCAATCCAAACTCCTTCATCCCGGAGCGATTCCTGACACCGAACGGGAAAGAAGATGATATGGCTATCTTCCAACCGTTTCAGATCGGGAGGCACGCGTGTATTGGTATGAAGTTAGCTTATGTGGAAATGCGACTGGTGCTCACGAGGCTGTTGTGGAGTTTCAATGTGAGGTTGAAGGATGAGAGGGACAGATGGGACTGGGGCGAGCAAAGCACGTATATCTTTTGGGTAAGCTCTGACATGGGACACGAGTGATATTGTGGGTGCTGACAGTGACTTAGGACAAAAAGCCACTGGAAGTTGTATTGAAGCATGTGAACAAGTGACGGGTTGTTTATTTCGGAAATCCTTCCCTCTTGCCAAGGCGCTAGACCTGATTAATAGGAGGCGTTACAGAGTGGGAAGCGACGCAATGGGATGCCTTGTTCACGCTATGAAATTGGTGTCAGTAGGTGAGCAATGGGGATTGTATCGTTCATAGCGTTATCAATATTCATAGTCTTACAATTATCATCTGTGCCCAGGAGATCAGAGAATTAACAGGCGCAATGGCCCCAATCCTCACGAAACCTCCTTACGCTTCTCGACAGCTTTCGCATACGCTTCTAGGTCGACGTTCCCAGCATCCCACATGGCGACAGCCTGGACGAACACACCCTTTTCTTTTCTACGTTCAACATAGCCGATGACATTGAGCCATGTGCCAACATCTACGTCCTGTTGCTTTGCACGCTCCAGCACATGCTCGATATCGATGTTCGCAATGACAGGGTCAGCGGATACGGGATAGTGGTGTTTGAGGCGTAAAGTCGCCGTCTTCACATGGTATTCATTGATACTGCGGCCTCGTCAGCTGCTGCAAATTAGTTCCACCAAAGCCATGTACCAGCCCAAGAAGCGGACTTTGGTTCCCGGGGCGCATGTTGGAAGATCGCTCAACAGGACGAGGGTGGATGGAACGGGGCCAGACATGATGGTGAACAGGCAGAAGGCGGTGGAATCTATGGCCGGGGTCCGTGAGTGCACGTGCCAAGCTTAGCGCGGACGACATCATACCCTCGTGCATCCAGGCCCGATTCATGACCGGCCAGACACCCTTCTAAACGCTTCACCACCACGACTCCAGCACTGCAAATACCCGCGCATACGCATATCCTACTATTACCTGAATACTCTTCGTATACCCACACAGTACGTCAAAGTCGCTAATCACCCCGCAGCCCCGCCATCCCACTCCCTGATAGGCACCCGGCATACGTGCATTGCCCTGCGATAGGAACGTCTGACAAGTGCAAAGCTGATCTAGATATCCAGGATTACGCGAAAATGAGCGGCTGGGGCCTGGGCTGGTTTGGCGGTGGCCAGGCGAAGAAGGAGGCGCCCAAGAAGGCCATCCTCCAGCTTCGCGGCCAACTAGAGATGCTGAACAAGAGGGAGAGGCATCTACAAAATCAAATGGACGAGCAGGATGCGCTTGCGCGAAAACATGTTTCTAGTAACAAGCAAGGTACGCTCTTGTTATTCCTCTCTCCTATCACTGTCGCTAATGGGCTATTGCAGCTGCCAAGTCTGCGTTACGGCGAAAGAAGCAGTTTGAGCACTCTCTCGAGCAGACGAGCTCGCAAATCATGACGCTAGAACGAGAAATCTTCTCCATCGAGACGGCCAACATCAACAAGGAGACGCTGGACGCTATGAAGAACGCCGGATCCGCTATGAAGCAGATACACGCCGGGCTGACCATCGACAACGTCGACAACGTCATGTACATGCCCCCGCCTACCCCTCTCACACACCACCACATGCTAACAAGATGCGCAGGGAGGACCTCCGCGAACAACACGCCATCGGCGAAGAAATCAGCGAAGCCATCACCTCGGGCGCCACCTCCAACGGCATCGACGAAGACGAGCTCGACGAGGAGCTGGCAGAACTACAACAAGAGAAGCTCGACGAGCAGATGCTCAACACGGGTAATGTGCCCATTCACGACGCCCCATCCAGCCAGAAGTTACCACAGGCGCCCAATACCAACCCCAAGGCGCCGCAGCGGGTCGAGGAAGACGACGAGGAGGAAGAGCTGCGGAAGCTGCAGGCCGAGATGGCCATGTAAGCTGGAATGCCGTACTCGAATTATCCGAGGCCACAAGCATGGGCATAGCGATCGCGAGTTTAGGCGGGGGCGCGGTCTTTCAGGCGTACGGCGATAATGATCAGAAGCGACAAACATCTTGGGCTTCTTTAGCTTCTTTTTCTTGTTCCTTTCTTTTTTTCCTTGTCATGGAATTTCCGCGGCATCTGCTCGTTTTTTTGTGTTTGGAAATCTGCCATGTCCACTTGCATTGCACCTCTACTTGACCTCTGCTATGAAACTGCGCAAAGCAGGGACAAGGTGGTGGGGGGAGGTCATTTGTACCTTGCAATATCAGACGCAATTCACCTTTTCACTGTCATTCATACTCATATTTCGTCATGACATGTTTATGTATTGAATTTCATTTCATCAACGCTCATGACTGCCCTCTATCTCGCAGCCACCCACACCCACGCCCGGAAATGGAGGGGAGTAAACTACCTACCTATCTACCAACGCTCAACCACGCGCCTGGCCTCGCCTCGCCTCACCTCGCAGCGCCTAAACCGCAACGAAACAGAGATAGGGCTAGAGAGAGAGAGAGAGAGAGAGAAAAAAGTCATGTATACCATGCCGCATATCCGCAGAGACACCCACCCGCCTAACCACCATTCCTTTTTGGGCATGTACCGTCAAACATGAGAAAAAACGCTCACTTTTAGATAAGATGACCCGACTCCGTTGCCCTTTTTGGTTGAGAAAGATGATCCAATCTTTGTCGGCCAAAGAGAATATTTTTTCCGGCCCAACTGAGCTCGCTACGCTGCGCTGCGCTGTGATGGGTATCGCGAATGAAGGAAAGAGAGCCAGCGTAAATAAAAATAAAAATAGACACACGCACGCCTGCACCTGGAGAAGGAAAACGCCAGGGCAAAAATGCTCGTAGCGCTTGTTTTGGGGGTTGCGGGTGGAGTGTGAAATAGCAGGTAGAAGAAGCAAAGGCTATTTCGTAGCCACGCAGAACAATGGCGAGGGAGCCGAGAAGAAGAGGAAGAAGAAAGTCTTACTCTATTTTGGCCACCTCGTCGCTCTGCTGTTCTTCCTCCACCTTGGTAGAGTCAACAGCGGGCGGACTGTCTGCCGTCAACTCTGTCATCGGACGACGTAGCGGTGTGCCGCTTTGGACAGCTGGAGAGCCCGGGACAGGGGTGATGGGCTCGACACTTGGGCGGTGCGAAGGCGCTATGACGGGTGCCGGTGTTGTTGTAGATGGCGGCGGAGGCGCTGTAGCAGGTGGAGCTGGCGATGCGCCTGTCATGTTGGGCGTGAATTTGTGTGGCTCGCTGTTCTCACGCGTCGGCGCCGGTGATGCTGTGTTGGTGGCAGGTCGAGGCTGTTCAGCTGACTGTTGGTGTTGTTGCTGGGCTAAGGTATTTGCTGCGGCGTCTGCGGCAATTGCTGCTGCTGTACCTGCTGCGGTCGCTGGCACGGTGACGGGCGCATCCTCTGGTTTAGCGGCGGGTGCTCTGTTGACATGTTTGTTGATACTCGCTACGCCGCAGATGGATTCCAGTAGCTTTCTTTCTGGCTCCGTCAATGTAGCCTCGGGAACGGTCCTGTCTACACAAGCCCTGATAGCATTATCCACCTTCTTCTGCTCATCCGGCCCCGGTCTCTTCTCCAGATATACAAGGCGGTACGCCTCAAGCTGGCGAATGAGATCTGGATGCACACCAATCGGGTACCGCCCGGAAGGATGCGGGGCTGAGCCCTCATTTGAAGGATTTTGTTGCGGTGGACCTTGAGACGGCGGCGGACCATACGGTGACGCATTACGCTGCGCAGGAGACACGGGAGGCGCATTCGATTGTTGACCACCAGGGGGGTATGTCGGGTAAGGACGAGGCGGCGCCGGTCCGTAAGGGCTGGCGCCAGCTGTAGCATACGGCCCGCCATAGGGACTTGGTGCTGAGGGCCCACTGTAGGGCGATTGCTGCGGAGCCGCTGTGGGGAAAAGCACACCGTACTGTCCGCTTGATCCAGCTGCTGAGCTTACTGGTGGTGTCTGTGAGTTGGGTTGTGGGTATGGTCGCGGGGGGTTTGGAGCTGGTGGACTGCCAGCTGTGTTGCCGCCTCCCCATGGAGATGCGTACGGCGAAGGATGAGGAGCATTCTGTGGCGCACTCGGTGCAGCAGCGTTGCCTTCACTACGGGCCATACTAGGAGGAAGACGAGGCTGTGCCAAGCTTGGCGGCAGCCTGGGAGGAGCTTGCGGCATCGCGTGAGACATGCCCGGATGGTATGGGTATCCAGGTTGATGGTAAGGCGGGTAGCCGTTCGGAGGCTGGTAGTACTGCGGTCGCGGAGCGTGACTGAGGGGAGGGCTAGCTTGTCTCTTCCTTCGCTCCTTCTCGATCGAGACGTCAGGGTTAATGCGCCAGAGATATCCCTTGCCTTCTTTGTCGCCCTTCATAAAAGCATCGTGCTGACCAAGATTATGACGCACGCTCGACTGCCAGCCGCTTGTGGTTGTTTTGAACTTGTACCAGGGGTATTTCCGTTCGATGTAGGTGTAGATTGACTGGAGGTTCATCTGGCCAGTAGGGGAAGAAGATATGGCTTCATGAATGAGAACCACGTAGTTTGCTGTGGGACGCTGTAGCTGCTCTTCGGTGTAGTCCTCGATGCGCATTTCAGGTGATGGTGTTCGGGGTGGTCTAATTGGCTTGGCCTGCTTCTGAAGACCAGACAGTAATCCATCGCCTTGCTCAGTCGTTTCCATGATACCCCCGTCTTCTCCCTCGCCGGCGTTTGACTCTTTCCGCTTGGGCGCCTTGGGCTTGATAGTCGGAATGGGAATATCAGCCGGATCAATTCCAGCGGCTCTAGCTCTGTCAATGTCCTTAGCTTGCTTGATGAGCTGAGCTCGCTGACGTTTCGACATGACGCCGTCCTTTGGCGGCCGGCCAGGGCCCTTTCGTTTTTCAACGACGTGTCCAATGAGGCTTGCCGGCAAGCTGTGCAATTTGGCCATTTCTGCTGTGATGAGGCCCTCAACGTCTCCAGCTTCAAGTTCGCCTTCATGTGGTTTGCGCAGTAGCGGCGGGCTATCGTTCGGTGGAGGCCTGCTCGGCTGTTCAGGCTTTGCAGCCATGGGAATATCCTTTACGGACTCTTCTACCGGCGTCTCACTCTTGACTGGTGTCTTCGCTGGTGCCTTCGCTGGAGTCTTTGCTGGAGTCTTTGCTGGCGCTTTACCCTTGTCTTTGGGCTCTTTGGGCTCCTTGGGTTCCTTTGATTCCTGTGGTGCCTTGGGCGGTGCGACCTCCTTCTCTTTCGGTTCGCGCTGCTCTTTCTGTTCTCTGCGCTCCTTGAGTGCTTTCGGTTCCTTGACAGGCTCACGGGCTGGTTCCTTCGTCTTGACCGCGTCTTTGACTTTGATCTTGACCTTCTTCGACGGAGGCTCTTCGGGTGTGAGCTCGCGGTGCTGATGTTTCCTCTTGTGAGCCTTTTTGCTGTGCTTGGAGGTTGAAGCCGGGGGCAAGTTCTTGATCTTAAGTTTCAAATTTGTCTTCTGTCGTGGCTTCGGAACAGGCTCTTCGTAGTCGTCCATTTCCTCGTCAGCCAACCCGTCGTCATCGTCGCTTTCGCTCACGGGGTGGTGGTAGTAGACGTGGCGCGGATTGACGCTCTGTTGGTCCTCACTCTCGGAACTGATGTGCTCGTCGCTCTCTAGTTGGCCGTTGCCGTTCTCAAAGGAGAAACTCATAGGACGCGAACCTGACTCCTGGCGATGACGCTGCTGCTCCGTAAGGGCTACGTCGGGTAGATAGAAGTGGATATTGACAGCCCCGATAAGCAGGTGATCCCCATGGTCCAGAGGCACAGTTTCACCGCGTGGGTAGAACTCTCCCTCATGATGCAGGCCATTGTTGCCCAAGACGTGTATGCAAAAATGGCCAGCGCCGAAATCGAAGAAGATCTTGGCGTGTTCGCGCGATATTCCCTTTGGTCCCAGAGAGCCAGTCTTTGCGATGATTTGCTGCGGGTGTATGGGTACGAAGGGACAGTCGTTTGGGTCTTCGGGTACGTGGCCGTCGAACTGGGCAGGCACTTCGGGAAAGGCCTGCATAAGCATGTCCTGCGGGGCTCGATCCGCAGGCTTTTCCTCGGCTGACTCACCAGTCGGGTGAGAGTTTGAGCTGAGAGAATGCGATGCATTGCTTTGACGACGCTGCTGGTATTCCACGGGCATGGACTCGATGGGCACGTTGACGATGCCGCCCTTCTCGGAGATGACGCTGCGAGCCCCGCGGCGGTCGCGCTTCTTCTTCTTGTCCTTCTTTCCCTTGAGGTATTCCTCGGCCGCTTTTGTGTGGCCCTTTGCGTGCAGAGCCTCGGCCTTGATGAGGCGCTTCATGTCTCTGTGGGCGAGATGGATGTTGCGCCCTAGGGTTATCTGGTACGTGTGCATATAATAGGAGCCGTCGTCGAAGCGCAGACGCGCAAAGGCAGTGAGGCGCTCATTCGTCGTGGGCGGCATGAAGGTCTCCATGGGCGGAAAGGCAGAGGCCATTTCCATGGGCATGGCGGCCATCTCGGCGCCGCTCATGTCGGCGGATTGCGCAAAGTTGATTGCGTCGCCGAGAGGAGCAAGTCGGTTGCTGGGGTTGTTGTCCATCACGTTGGCGTCGGCAGGTGCGTTCTCGCCGCCGAGGGCAGCCATGGGCGACGCATCGCTGGTCGCGGCAGCCATGTCGGGAACGCGCTGGTCGGTAGGAGGCGATGGGGTCGGGGTGGAAGGGTCATGTTTGGGGACGACATTGTGTTGCTGCTCGCTGGAAGGGGCTACGGCCATGCTGCCGCCGCCATCTTCGTGGAATGCGTAGTTGCTGGGGGTGCAAAGGTCGAGGTTTTGGGAAGAGTGGAAGATGCCGCCGCCCTCTGCAGATGGTTAGCGGCGCGCTTGTTTTTCGCCCAGCAAGCCGCGCCTGGGTGTCGCGCAATACATACGCAAGAAGCAAAAGTCAAAGGGGCCAATGAAGCCTGCGTCAAAGGGATTTCCTCGTCGCAAAGTGCCTTGGTCGTGCTGTCGCAGCCCGTTGGTGTCTTCGGAGGATGTCGGTCGAGGCTGCCCGTGAGAGGCTTGCGCCGGGTCTAATGCTGCACGTGGGTCTTGGCTTCGACCGCCCGACGGCATTGGCCATGGACACCAAGAGTAGTCGTCCGTCATCCCACCTAGATCAATTCGAGCATTCTGTCGCAGCTGCGAGCTGGGCACCGTCATCTGTGCTATCAACGCCATCGTGAGTAAATCACGCTCGAGCGCTGGAGGAGCTGATGACGTGGGGGAACAAAAGTGAGGTGATTGCCAGGCAAGAGAAAGAAAGCAAAAGCGCAGTCGGTTTGCTCTAAGAGAGAGAGTGTGTGAGATTCTGAGGTGAATGCGGCGATTCACTCCGTACCTTCAGCTGGGAAAGAGCCTGCCAAAGGACCCTTTCGTGTAGTATTGCACCATCGCCTTGTACCAGCGACATGGCACCAAAGAAAAAATCCCAGCCCGGCTTATCTAGCAAACCTGCTGCAACATCTCAGCATGTGCAGAAGCCCCCAAATTGGCCCGCTTTCACTCCACTGGTCCCAGCCGAACACCTGGAGTTGCATCAAGTCCTTCCAGGCCAGATCGTAACCATTCCCAACTTCTGGTCTGCATCGCTGTGCAAGACATATGCCTCATTCTTGTCTTCACTCCCATTGACTACGACACCTGGAAAGCCGAAGAAGGGCGAAGCAGTACGAGTAAACGACCGCTTTCAGGTTGATGACCCGGCTTTTGCCGAGAGACTATGGAGTGAGACTGCGCTGAAGAAGCTGTTGACTGGCCCTGCAGAGGAAGGCGCACTGGGCCTGGACGACGACCAACGGAAGAAACTGTGGGGTGGCGACGTCGTGGGCCTCAATCCCAACATTCGAATCTACCGTTATACCAAGGGCCAATTTTTCGATCAACACTGTATGTCATGACTAACAATCCAACCGTCAGCAGTACGGCCGTGGTCTGAATTGTACTAACAAATGCAGATGATGATTCCAACAACGTGACCATCCCTGGGTCGCCGCCTGTCCAGACTCGTACTACCTGGACTCTATTGCTTTACCTCACTTCTCCAGCAACGGGATGCATCGGCGGAGAGACGGTCTTTTACCCAGATCCGCCCAAGAAAAAGAGCAGGGAGCCAGCACCCGAGCCGTTCGAGGTCGGCCTCCAAGTCGGACTTGCGTTGCTGCATCGACATGGGGCAGACTGTATGCTGCACGAAGGACGCGAAGTCACTGACGGCGAGAAATGGGTCATCCGAAGTGATCTATGCGTCAGGCGCTGAGCGCAGTCGTACCTGCCCCAAAATCGCTTCAAAAGCCTGTCAGGCGTTCGCAGAATGGAGGAGCTTGCCTGATCGGACAGCTGCCTCGCAACTACCCTTAAACTCTAAGGTATCATCGAGGTTTCTCTCCCTCTATCAGATGCTTTGTTGGAATTTTGCGACAGCATGCTCTTGTAAATGCCCGGCTTCGACGTCGTGTCTGATTCAGGCCATTGCTGTCACAAGTCGTGGAATCTGGGTGTGAGCCGTTGCAGTGAAGTCAGCCAACCACATGGTTATAGCCACAGCTACAAATACAGGTGTAATGTCAAATGCGTCTCATGCTGTCAATTCTTAGACCTGAGTGTGGTTCGCTTCCCTCTCGAAGCGTGGCGGGACGAGCCTAGCTGAGCGCACACGCACACTCACTTGTATAAAATTACAATGTTCCAATTGGTTCAGAGATTGCAGCAGCCTCTCTCGACCCTCTACGATCCTGTCTTCTTCAGTCGTCTTCATTGGCATGGTCATCTTGTATCTTTCGAATCAAGATTTCGATCAAAGCCTTTTATTACCGCCTTATCAACTGTCTCCATTCTTGATGGACAAGGGTGCAATTTTCGCCGTCAATTCGCCTCAATTAACAACAGATGGGCAGCGAGTCCGAAATGAGGAAATGACTGAACGCAGAATTTACTACGACCATCGGGAGCTCTTGTATTCCATCAACCTAAGCCTCTGCGAGCGATGTTTAGATTGGGTTTCACGCTATCCTCGCTTCGGGTGGAACGCAAGATAGCCTCTAACTCTTGGCGATTCATCCCCCGTCTCGCCTCGGACAGCTAACGGAACACGGCTTAGCCCGAACATGACACACTTGAAATGCCGTTTCATCCGCTTCACATCGCGCTTGCGATTACCCATCGAGTAGTCTCCGGCGCATGATAGGAGTGGCGATTGCATATGATACCAGCCACGACCATGGAACCGTTTCGGTGTGGGCTGACATGTTTGGGGGTATGAATACATGTGTGATGGAATTCGCTGCTGCCTTTGGCTCCTCAGCTGTGCTCACCCTTCGATTCTAATCCCTACTTTCAACACTGACCTGGTGTCAATCCTTAGTAACACAACATGATGGAGCCGCAACATCATTACGCAAACGTACACACACAAGATCATCACCATGATGATGATTCGTCAACAGAGGTTGAGTCTCTGGTTGGGGCCGAGAAGCAATGGTTAGCAGGCGATTATCACGACAGAACACCAAGGTCGAAGAGAAGGATACTGTGCCCACCTCTAGTGGCTGCACTGCGATGGGTCCTCGTGATAGGACTCCAGCTCATCATCATCGGGCTCCTGGCAAGAGATCAGGGACTATTACAATCAACGCAATGGAAAGCCCGATCAACAAGCGCAAACGACGTGGGTGGTGACATCACAGGCTGGGGACCTCATAGTAAGCCTCATGTGAGCAGCGAAGCGGTCGCGTGCCGATGAACTAACACGCCTCCAGTCCCCACACAAATCACCAAGTTCGAAATCAACCAGACCTTCGCCCCATACAACACATCTGAGTTCTTCAAGCCTGAAGTACTCCAGGCGTGGAACGAGCTCATGCCCAGTATGTCCCCATTTCTCCCCTAACCCTAGCCGCGCCAACCCACTAACACCCCCGCAGTCGGTATGGGCTTCCAACAAATCCCCGACCCAGAAAACTACCACGACCTCCCGACCCCCATCGTTTGGCCCAACGCCACCGTCTTCACAACCTCAATGACGCACCAGCTCCACTGCCTATACGCCGTCGTCGCCGTATACTCGGGCATGACATCTGGTCACGAGCTGGAAGAAGACCACCACTGGCACATGATCCATTGTTTCGACTACATGCGCCAGGCGATCCTGTGCAGCGCGGATATGAGTCTAGAAGGCTTGGAAACAACGTTTCCGGATCATAATGGCGGAAGTGATGGCTGGGATAGCAAACATGTATGCAAGGATCCGAAAAAGGTCCGCGAGCACTTGGAGAGTGTAAGGGCGTATGATGATCAGGAGATTTTCTGAGGGGTCGGGTTGGCGCTTGTTGTTGGGGTCGTGGGGGCCACGGCGCTGTGGTAGATTTTCATCTGCGATTCATTCAAACTTATGATATGCATACCCTTTCCTAAAGCCGGCTGGCGTCTGATCTACCCTGCCTACCCGGTGACGAGCACTTCCTCTCCTCACCTCGCGCTATGGAACCTCGCATCTAGGCATCGACAATAGTGCTTTCATCTATCGCACGTCAGCTTCACAAGTCATCTAGGCGTCCACAATAACACGCTGCTTCACCGCATAACTGTATCGTAAGTCGTTCAGGCGGCGACATTACGCTGGCGTGCTACTGCGCTTTCCGCAGCATACCGTTCAACGTAGAAGTTTTAGGACTTGGCTGCGAAAATACGTCAATTACTCCACGCACACGCTATGCCACGATACACGAGGAAATGGGGTAAGAAAGAAGACCCGAGACGGCATGGAGTGGGGAAGAAAAAATCCAATTCATCTGGGTTTGTCTTTGGACCTTGTCATGTTCCTTAGTCTACAGGCTGCACATCTTCAACTAACATAGCAGCTCTCCATGCGTAATGTGTCATTCTTACGCGGAAGCTTTACATGTGAGGCACGTGAGGCTGCCATGTGGTAGCCAGGGGTGCGATAAGAGATATTGGTCGCCTGGGGTGGGATTAGCTGTTGTTCAAAAGTCGATGTGTGTTTGTGCTTGTGAGGAAGGCAATGGAGTGTAGGTCCCTGGTTTTAAAGGACATTCAAAAGAAACAGAGGTACTTACGGTGCCTCATGACGAGAGCGAGCGATGACAGGAAGGGAAGCACAAAGCGGCCAGAAAACCTGCACACGTCAGATAATCGATCTCATGAACCTGCAGTCGCTAATCGTGATGAAATCAACTTTGTCTATTCTGTTCAAGTCTGTGTAAGCCGCAGACAATGATCGCGGTTATCTCTCTCTTGTTAGACACATAAATCCTGTGACAGAAGGTTATTCAGGCGACATCTTGAAGGCAAAGGGAAACACCAAACTGCGTGACGTACTCATTGCTTCTTCGGAGGCGCGACCGGTATCGCAGCACCTGGACTAACAGACTTGCCTCTCTCTACGAATTTTCAGTAAGTGACCTCGCCAGGCAATTCTTGGTTCAAATTGCGAGCAGCCGCCGATAGCATGCCTAGGCGGAATGCTCGGACACGAATAAATAGGGTACATACTCTTTTCTCTAACGATCTCCGCCGCCTTCTGCTTCGCCGCCTCTTCTTCTTTTCTGCTGTTGTCTTCTGTAACCACGTGACTGAGAGTCACATGATATTCCATTGTAGCAGGCACTGCCCGGTAGGTAAGTGCACTTACCTCTGAGCTGGGAGCTCCTGTAGACGATCATCAGAACACGACAACAGATAGCAATACAATTGTTGATCCGCAGCCTCCGACCGACACTGCAGTTACAGTTACATCTTCTCTTCGTCAGATTCCTTTCGTGTGAGCGGTGTTGCAAAAAAACCAGAAAACAATGAGACGATAAACACACGCAAAATCCATGTAACAATTGCATACTGCTAGGAATTGTACGGCCATAACGTTCGCTGTTGTGTTCTGTGGCGTTAGGCATGTTGATTGATATTGGTGAAGACTTAAGAAGCAGGATCAAAGGTTGCACGGCAACAACATAGAGCTATACTGAGAACCACCACAGTCTTGTCTTGAAACTGTCATGCCCAACCACGCGAGCACATATGAAGGAATTTCTCATGTTTGAGGGACCAAGCACACTGCAGACAGGTGGTAAGAGTGAAAGTGAAAGCGCTTCTGGTGGAGATGAAGCTCAGAATAGAAGAGATACTTACAACGGCTTTACATCCATCTTCATGGATTCCCAATTTTCGCCTACGAAACTCGAAATCCACAAAGTATTCAACCGTTGCCTGATTTTGATGATGCTGTGCGAGGTTACTCGGACATAGTCCCACGAGACAAGTCGCACTACATGATACGCACTACATGATAAACACCACAATGAACCGCAAGACGCCTGCTTTCTGGGACACAAAATGCCCCTGACTGTGTATCGTTGTACATATAATGAAAGTCTATAAAGCCGCCCACTGGAATGTGCCAACTGCCCCTGTTTCCTGCTCTCTGTTTTCTACATGCCCAAACCGACCAGATTCGAGTCCCTCGCTGGCTACGTGCGGGGCTATCCCAAGCTAGCCCAGTCGATGGGCATAGCACCCGAATCTGCGATATTTCGTCGATTCGGCTCTCTTAATGCCCAAAATCTACTGTACCTCCAATACGAACTTACCGCGTTGGAGGACGCCCTCAAGGCAGCCGAAGATGACGACAGCAGAAGCCCGGCTGGCCTGAAGAACAGATATGCCGGCGATTGGTATTACCTATAGACGTCGGCGATGGGACAAGAAACGGATACTTTGCGGCTCAATCTCGTACTTAAGATAAAGGAAAAGCTGAGAGGATATAATAAGTCAGCAAATCCGACAAGACAAACAATACCTTCCCAACTCATCCTAGACCAGACACAGTACTATCAAGCTCTAAGCACCAGATCCCTTAGATTTGAGAGAGATTTAGAACTTCATTGCCAGTAACGAAATTCGATTTCCGTTCTTTGGACCTGACATGCAGATCTGGGGTTCTTTCAGTGACCCGACATCATATAGCAACGACGGCCTAGTCGCTTTGCGTCCGCGTCCGCGGACCGATTCTTTCTCAAGCAGATTGTCAGAGAATTTGATCCGCATTTTATTCTTCTTCAAGAAGCTATTGAACATCCGGAAACACGATCCACACATGCTTGGATACCGGGACTCTGCTATTTCCAAGTTCACCTTCTGGGTTACCAGCTTTCTGGCTTCAAGCCTGCCGGTTCTTTGTATCATCGCACTCGTCAATCTGCCTTTGCTGAAGACGAGGCTTGCAGCTATTTCCGCATTCAATGGTCTTATATGGTTGTGCTTGATCTGGTTCACGGAAGCAAAGAGGACGGATGTCTTCGCTATCACCGCAGCGTAAGAGATTTTTGCCTCAATGAATGGTTTGGAGATTGGCTGTAACATAGGTTTGCTGCTGTTCAAGTCGTCTTCGTTGGTCAAGCTCTGAATGATGGGCCTCGGGAAGTCGCTTTTGCGCTCAATCGTGTGCTTCCGGCGTGCGTTTGCCCAACGCGATAGTGGTCCATGGAAATGAAGGTACCAACAAAGTGCGATGCAAATTATCGTGGCATTCTTTTGTTGATTACAGAGTAACGGTACCATACCCATGGAGAGGTGAAACTGCTGTAGATGGCTTTCAATGGCAATTGCTGGAACGATTTTATCGTTCGACCTTTTACGCATACCCACCTCGCTCTTCTCTCATCTATATTATGCTAACTCTCCAAAAGGATCTTCTAAACCTGTCACACCCTAGCTGTGAACATCACATTTTGTCCATTTCTATCGCAGTTGGACTCCGAACAGACCTGATGTTTACCAACCGTGGGATAGTGCATGTCGCATACAGTATGATACCACCCTCGCTGTGATTTCGACTTCGCGCCCATGATGTATTCAGCAGCCCCCGCTTCATCGAATACCTTGACGATCCAAAAAGGTTGCGTGGCCTTGTTGCACCGACGGCATTTTTTGTTCGTGAAATGTTCGCCAGCATTGTACCGGTGGCATACCTCACAGACCCAGCCTGACTGCGCATTGCGAGCTTTCGTACGTAGAGCCTCAGCTTGTTGTGCACCTTGTTCACTGGTCGCGTGAGCGCTGTGTGAGGCGAGATTCGAATGAGGTGTTCGTGAACCTGCGGGCGGAAATTCTTCGCCGCGATCGTTACCCTTGCTCATACAATGTCCCATGTTGAAGATCTCGTATGGGTTGAATGGCTGGCCAGTGCATCAAATTCATACTCGTAGATATATTCCCTTCCTATCAACCTGCTTGCTTGGAAGGCCATTTATCATCATACTGGTGCTTTACTCTGCTGATTTCTAGAATATCTCATTGCTTGATCTTTCCAGCTTCTGGAAGAAGTTTGTAGTGGACACACTGTCAATTGCTTGCAAGGCCAGCGCGTTGACAACGCGATGGATGTGGCTATCACGTGCGCACGACAATCAATTCCAACGCTATCAGAAGCACCTGGTGCGATGGTAGTTCGAGCGTACTTACTCTATACGATCATTGAAATGTATGTTGGAGAAGTGGCATCTGTAAACAGCCTCGGAAATGCAAGTTGAACCCTTGTTTCGGCACCAAGCTTTCTTTTCTTCAAAAGAACGTAATATCACATTAGTGAATGATTTGCTTGGTATGTGCTATATTATGTGAGCTTATTTCCGCCGTAACATAGCGTCTGCAAGAGATGGAATGACGCACATATGCAATATCATCAATTCTTCTACCAAATATTATCCGTCTCGTATGAGATCCACCAAGGCGCTAGTCGTATGGTAATGCTGCAGCCATCCGAATAGTGGTGTGACAGTCGCTAACACAACTCCTATCGCAGGATGTTGGGATGTCGCACAGTCCAAGGAGGAGAAACACAGCCTTGCGCTCGTGCGCGCATTATAACTTCGCCCCAAAGCAACGTTTTGCCAGACCCAACGAAAACTTCCAATTTTCACCCTCGCACAGTCGTTATGGACTGTGGTTTGGCTGAGAAGGGCATCAAGGCTATTTCCGCGAAAAGTAAGCGAAAATTCACGACCTTCAAGCATGGATGGAGAACGCATCCAGGTGGCTATCCCATGCTTGCCGAGCGTATCGCCGTCAAACCGCAGACCGGAATCTACCGTCGATTTGATGCGCTCAATGCACGACACATCCTCTATCTACAAGCAGAACTCTGTATATTGGAGAAGCGATTACGAGGAATCGAGCACAAAGACAAAGAGAGGGACGTGAAGGGAAGCATGAAATATGCATGCGACTACGAACGCATGCTAGAAACACCACAAGATGAGGACAAAGAACAGTTCGTACTCATCCAGCAAATGCACAAGAAACTGCACGAATATAGTGAGTGGCAGCGTAGAAGACAGTCTTGGGGACACAAGGCTGACAGCGGCGCAAACTCAGACGAAGCCCTTATACAGCTGTCAATCTTGCACCAACTCAAGCCCCCCGACGGATTTGACCTCCTCGACATTCAGCGCTTCCTAGGAAGTGACATCTTGGACCCCGACTTCCTTCAAGGCGTTGACCGGTTCACCTGGGGCAATTGCAGCGAGTCCAAGGAGCTCAAGGTCCCTGCAGCACCAGACCTAGTTGCGGTACACCCGCGCAAGAAGGAAGACGATTTCTCCCGCCTCGTCTCAGAGAAGGCGATACATTTGTTCAAATGCGGCCTTGGTCGACTGACCAAAGGCGACCGGCAATTAGGCAACAAAGTGTACTATGATGCGACAGTACTCAAAGTGACATCTTGGATTACATGTATCCTGGCCTCCCTACTCCCTATCGCTTCGATTTGGGTTCTAGTGAATATGCAATCGCTTAGGTCTAAGCTCTGGGTGATTGCGGCGTTCAATGTGTTGACGAGCGTATGCTTGCGGGCGATGACAGAGGCAAAGCGATCGGAAATTTTTGCTGTGACCGCTGCGTAAGTTTGCCCTCCACGTACACCCACATGAGCTGACGACCTCGTAGTTTTGCTGCAGTTCAGGTGGTATTTGTGGGGACAGATCGCGAAACGCTTGCCATCTAGGTACCGTCCGTGATAGCGTGGTGCCGATGTATTGAGTCTCTCCCTCGCATAGTTCCCCTTTCTATATCACCGGGCATCAGTCCAGAGCACTTTCGCCGTGCGGACGTGGGTTTCAATCTTTCATTGGCGTTACGTAAAGTCAAGGGGTTTCGCGGATATGTTGAGTGGTTGAAGTAATTTCATACGCTCTGGTCGATCGACATATGATTTCCGATAGCACGGACATGTTCCGCGGGTGTGAGGGTGAGAAATTGCCGTTGGAGACGCCCGGGACGATTTTCGCATCCGATGCTTCCACGCCAAGGCACTAGTGGCGCTAAGCCTCCGCGTGTTCCTTTTACAGTACGCGACAACCTCACATGTTCTCACAGCTCAGCCTAACATTATCATTGTGTAGCACCACAGTGGTGAACCTCTCGCGTATTGGGGGGAGGCCTTGCGGCACGACATCGGTAGAAAGTCAGCATCTTGAATTGAACAAGCCGTCCGACGGCCGCGACTGAACTTTAATCAAATGTTTACTTCACACGACGATGATGACATACGGCACAACGGCCCTGTCACTTTATAGCCTCGTCAGCGGCTCACACCCCAAACGTGGGCCTGGAAACCCTCCGCATGGCTAAGACCCCAGGAAACCCCCAAGCACAACCCCGCAATCTGGCCAGTTCCGCCGCTGCATGCCCAGAAATGCTCAGCATCGAGATGCTCGAAGTCGTGATTGGCCAGCGCTCACTTCGTTCGCTATCTCCCCGGGCACATTTACGTTTCGCAAGATCCTGTCGTCTCGGCGTGACTAGTGTTTAGCACCGTATGATGGCGACGGGCGCGGCCGGGGTAATTGGCACCAAGAGCAACTCCCCTTGGAGAGGCCTCCATGCCCAAGGCCCACACCCCCGATTTTGATACCTTTGGAGGTCTTGGTAGAGATCTATTGAGCCCCTGTTCCACGAGCACGTCATCCGAAACATTTGCCGATGACGCTGCGCAGGCGTTCCGTCATTGCCTCATTGGCTGGCATTGCTCGTGAAGGCATGGAACGCATGGCACATAAGTTGAGAAAGCTTCAAAGCCTTGGGGATGTAATAACTTGAACTGACTACGGCAATCACCTCGGCTCGTATCTTAACTGTTATAATATAAGTGTGTGGGTCATGGACCCCAGAATCTCCCTGCGTTGATCGTTTCGACTCCTCTCAGTCTTTGGTCCTGCGCCAACTTGAACAAACCCTCCATCCAAGATGAACAGCGACGATGAATACAAGGCAAATGTGGAGCACAAGGAGGGATTGAGCCCACCCGCTACGGGCAGCAACACGGACTATGCTTTCGACCAGGTCGAGGAGCGGCGGCTGATTCGCAAGGTCGACTGGAGGCTGTTACCCATCCTCGGTGCCCTTTACTCGATCGCATTGATCGATCGCACCAATGTACGCTATGAGCTCTCTTAGAAATCATTTTCTCCGACTTTGTTACTAACAGGTGCTAGATCTCTAATGCACGAGTCGCAGGAATGGGAGCAGACCTTGGCCTTGACATCGGAGACCGGTATACCATTGTCCTGTGTTTATTCTTCCCCACATACTTTCTTCTCGAACTGCCCTCAAACATTGTACTCCGCAAGGTTGGAAGCGCTAACTGGCTCTCATTCATCGCTGTGTCGTGGGGCGCCGTCATGATCGGGCAGGGCTTCGTTGAGAGCTGGATCTCGCTTGCCGTCTGCCGTGTCCTCCTCGGATCGTTCGAGGCAGGTTTCTTTCCAGGCTGCGTCTATCTCATCACCTGTTGGTACCGCCGTTACGAAGTACAAAAGAGGTGAGATCATCCCTCACGCCAAGAGTTCAGGGAATTTGGCTTACCCTGTTTTCAGATTGGGAGGCTTCTACCTCTTCTCGGTCGGCATCGGCGGTCTTGCGAACATCTTGGCATACGGCCTAATGCAGATGGAAGGCGTCGGAGGAATTCGCGGGTAAGCACCCCATAGTCAGTGCGGACTTTGGATACTTAGCTGACGTCCTGCGAAAGCTGGCGATGGATCTTCATCATAGAGGGTATCATAACCTGTCTTGTCGCTATCGCAGCTTGGTTCATTATCCTAGATTTTCCCGACAAGGCTGAAAAGAAGGGGTTCCTCACTGCAGCCGAAGCGGCCGTTACCCTACAACGCATCGAAGACGACAGAGGCGACTCGGTTGACGACCCTCTTACCTGGGCCAAGTTCTGCTATCACATCAAAGACCTGAAGCTATGGGGCTACGCCACTTTGTTCATGAGTACAACGATGCCGGCATATGCTTTCAGCTACTTCCTCCCCGTCATCCTTCTTGGTATGGGCTACGACGCTGGTCAAGCAAATGCTCTCTCTGCACCACCCAATCTCGCAGCGATGATCACCGCGTTTGGCTTCGCATGGCTAGGAGACAAATACCGCGTGCGTGCACCTGTCATCGCCGCTCAATCGACCCTTGCCATCATCGGCCTCATGATCGTCGCGTACGCCGGGAACGACGGCGCGCGGTACTTTGGAACATTCCTTGGTGTCTGCGGATGCCAGGGTAACATACCCGCCATCCTCGCATACCAAAGCAACAACATCCGTGGACAGAGCAAGAGGTCTGTTGGCAGTGCGCTTCAGATTGGTTTCGGGGCTATTGGCGGAATCATCGCTTCGACCACCTTTAGACAGGAAGAAGCGCCCACTTATATCACTGGTCTTTGGGTGACGGCGGGTCTTCAGTTCTACATTTTAGCTGTTGTTGGTGGCTTTACGTTTTACTTTATGAAGAAGAACAAGGTTGTTGATCGACAGAGGGAGAGTGGGGAGCCTATGGATGAGATCGAGGGTCAGTCTGGCTTCAGGTATACCGTGTAAGTAGAAGCAGGTGCGGTCTTTGCTGTAGCAGCATCGAATATCACAGTCATATGCTATGAGAGAGAGATATTTAATTCACCATATTTTGTTCTAATCTGGTCTCAACCGTTATCCTACTTTGTTGACAAGTAAAATTTCCGGACGAAGAAAGAGCCGCGTACATCCGTGCGCTGCGTGCTTGAGACCTTGCTCGCCGTCCAGAGGCCCCATGAACACATCAATCATCTTTGACGTCAACAACAAAGAAACCAAGTTGCTATTAAGGATTCTTGGTAGCCTTGGCACGCCATTTGGGGTTCAATATGTAAATTGGAACACCAAGTAAGAAAGTAGCGCTGTAGATGCCCGCAAGGACACCAAAAGCCCACCGATACCCATACTTTTCTACCATTGGAGTAAGCCCATACGTAACACCAAACGAGACGATGTTCTTGGTTCCCACAACAACGGCAAGTGCAGGTCCAGGGTTCTGCGCCGTCACCTCAGAAGCAAAAGTCGTGGAAATGATAAGCATAGCAGTGAAACTGTACTGGAACAGCGTCCAAGCCATATACGGCGCCCACCAGCTGGAAGCGCCCCCAGCTGTAAAGCCGTATAGAAGTAGCATACCGATGCCAATCAAAGCGGGAGGAAGTAACGTAAGCAGCCCATGTTCCGGTTTATGTATACCACGATTCCGGCGTGCGGCGAAGAGCAGAGGCTCTGCAGCATGTATAGGTACGTCATCAGCATGATCCTGACTGGCTGCTTCTGGACAGGAGACCAAGGATGGATCTTCTGCATGTACGTTTTTCGAGGTATTATGTCGTCATCGGGCGTATCCGAGCTGGACAGGACAAGACCTTGACGACCCAAACTCGAAAAGTATTCCTGCGCCTCGTCGTCGGGAAAGATTTTCGTGACACCAAAATCGTCTGTGAACACGATAAGGCCGTATAGACTGGCTGGAGAGCGGGTGAATTGCGTTTCGAACCCGAATAGAAATGCGATGACTATACCGAAGGCAATGGTGATAACGAACAACCAGCAGTACCACCGCCAACCGAGATCCTTGTTGATGTAGGAGCTGGCGAGGTTGACTGCTGAGCTGAGTACATTCTGCACCATCCGGTACAGTCCGAAAACGCGCCCTCGCTCGTGCAGAAAATTGATCCCGGTTAGCAGAAGTGGGAGTAGAGATTCAAATGTGCCCGTCGCAAGGCCTTAAACAATGCGCGCTACTAAATGGCCGTTGTAGCTGTTCTGAACCGCTGCAGCGATTGTTGCGACTAGCAGGACTACCATGGATGCGAGGAAGACGGGACGGCGTCCGTATGCGAGGGCTACTGGTAAAGCGATTTAGTTGCTTATAGCGTGAAGCATCAGTATGTGCGAAACAAACGACGGAAGTTCTTGTTCAACATACCTAGCCCTGTGCACAATGTAGGCAGCGTAATGAGAAATACGACATCGTCGGAATTGTATCCCTGCGGCCCATACATATCAAAGAAGACATTGATGATAGCACCCAGTCCGCTCGCTATTGACAGGCCTATGATGGAGAACCAGCAGCAGCAAAAGATGAGACTGCGCTTTTCCCAAGGGCAAAAGTTTAGCGGGTCGTTGGCATCATTGGAAGGAACAGGAATCTTGTGGATTTGACCCTCATTGCGGACTAGCAGAGCATTTCCTTTGACGTGATCACCAGGGCTCTTTTCTAGGACCGGCTTGATATTTTCGGTATAGCTGACTTCTGCAGCAGGCTTCTCATCCATGGTTGTTTGGGCATGTCGTTTGTCCATGGCGGCGGTTGCTCGCTCGATTGTAGGACGAATTCGAGATGGCGATGGAAACCCTGGAAGAGGATTTCGCCAGGTCATACGCGTCAAGTGTGTGTCTTGGGGTTGGCATTAAGGTCCGCGTCACAGTGGCATCTGGGGTAGAAACATGTTGGCTACACTCCACATTCCGGCGAAACGTTGCAGCTCAGAGTTGTGGAGATAGCCCTGATACCTAGGCGAAAGCCACGAGAAGGTAGCCAGGAAAAAATTCACTACCAATGCCAGAACCGGGACACTGACCCAAGGGCCCAGATCGCGTGCGTTTTCCGAGAGCAGGATCCGGGGTTGGTTAGGCTCGCCGATGGATGAGACAACTACTCGCGACAATTACTGGAAGAGTCTAGTCTTGCGCTAGCCGCCCACATGTTCCGGCGCAACGCCAAAACCCCGCACTACCGGAAACCTGACGGTTCCCGCTAGTTTGACATCGTCAGCGTTCCCGGCAGTTTCCTTTCTCAGCTTCGTGTTTCTCTCTAACGCAGTTTCCCCAGGTCCTCCATCAGTCCGCACAGCGCTCGTAAAAGTGGTGGTCCGTCTTCACGACTGACACCCGGATGTGTGCCCTCGAGTAGTTTCACACCGAGCTCCATTACTCGTGAAGGACTGCGCAAATCGCATGTGGTGCTTTGGGCGGATCTGTTGGCATTTGCTGACGTTGACGTAGGTGCAGATGGCATACCAAGACACGGCATACCCTGGCCCGCGAAGAGGAACGCGTTTAGGGCTTGCCGATGTTGTGAAGGTTCATCGTCGAGATACACGTCCTGAGTCCCCGAATCCGAACCTTGCATGGGCGTACCAGGTCTTGTCTTATTTTCGTGGTCTCGGATTAGCATGCTATATGTCCATAGCACCATGATTGCGTGATAGATCATCATGGAATCAGGCCCCCGAACTTGGTATGGCGGGACTGCGCGTCCAGCGCGGATGATCTGGCCTGCATGTGCAACTGCGAGTCTGGCTTCCCTTGCGCGCATCCATGACTGTAACTGTGCGTATGCGCGATGGGCCTCTTTCTCGCCACATTTTCCGGCAAATCTTGCAATCATATCCAAGTCAACATGCAAATACATTTGCAGAAACTCGTGGAAAAGAGAGATGACGGCGGGGGCGGAGTTGAGCAGACTCGCCAAGTTTTGTAGCGACTGGTATCTGTGCACCGTCAGAAAGGAAATAAATGAATGACTGGATCAGATCACTCACAACTTCTCCTGTCGTGTTTGAGCCCAGAGCTGCGAAGACGGGTCAGTGGAAGCGGATAAAAGACGCGCTTGCTGGGCATGTTCCCATATCCGAGCAGCCAGCCCATGCAGATAGCCCGAGAGAGCGACACTCATGTCAATGCTTGCAGGGATACACATGATTGCCGACTCATCCTGTAGCAAATCCCGCAGAGACCTAGTAGCGTGGTCGTATCTTGTCCTGATACACTCGTCCCGCCAAGCTTCAGCTGTCGGGGCGAGCCAGAGAGCTCTGGATGCCGGGAGTGGCAAGCTGATCTCGGCGTATGATATGAGGGGTTGACGGTGCTTGATCACGGCCATCTCAATGTCATGTCCCCAAAGATGGTATATGAGTCTACTGCCGTTAGTTGACTTCTGAGATTCCTGAGAAAGAAATTCGTACCGTCGATAGGCTTGGTCCTCAACCCAAAGTCGCCATTTCCGATCTAGCTCATCCTCTTCATCTGCAGCTGTTGGTGTGATGTCAGGGCTGGGATAATTGTCAAATCTACCAGCACGACGAAGAGCCTAATTTTCGTCAGAACCGCCCCGAACACACAGCTTGAATCCGCACCGTGACCAATGCCTGCAAATTGCTTTCTGCTACAATCATCTTTCTTTTAAAGCCACAAAATGCCCCAATCTCGAGCCATAGCATACTTCCCTGGAGGAATTGCAGGTCTCGCGTCACACTGTCGTCCTTCTCGGCCTAGTAGAAAGTTACGAAAGCCTAGAAAGATGTGATGAGGAGCCTTACGAGATCATTGAGAGACATACGCGTAATCTCTTGCAACAACAAACCTGTCTTGTTGACAGACGGTATGCCGAAGCAAATGCAGCCTGCTGCAACGAGAGCGGTCAAGAATTCGGGTCGCGATGTCTCACTTTGAAACGTGTACGGATGGATCCACGCATCTGTTTCAGCTCTTTTGGAGATACCAACCTTGATCAGCTTGTCGAGACTTTCTGTTACTGGGAAGGAGGAAAAAGACATTTGAGATGGTGAAGTTTTGGAAACAAGCTGAAAGATCCGGTCTCGCGCTACTTGAGAAAGCCGGTCAGGTACCACTATGTTTGAAGCGTGTGGCATATGAGGCGATGAAGCGAGGCTAACATTCTGTTCGCCTAGAGACACGGCACCGTATTCGCTAAAAGCGTGTTGATTCCGCTCGGGGTTCCATAACCTTTGCGAGAGTAAGCAACTATTTGGTCAAAATGGTATGTTTCTTAATACCATGGTGATCGCTGGAAAGCGATATGACGTCTTCTAGCGTCTTCATCTCCGCAGTTCCTAGCGCCAGAGCTTTCAGGGGCGCGGACTTCGTCAGCTTCAGCTATCGGGACGAGGTACCCACTATTGAATACTTCGTCAACATTGGGAATGAAGTCGCTTGAAAAGGGGTCGAAGTTGTCAAAGCAGTCTACATCCTGCATCCAGGTAGTAAGGTCTGGAGGTAGCTGTATGTAACCACCACTCATCCAATCCGGATCGGGGACCATGATGTGCTCAAAGAAAGCTGGGATACTGAAATCGTTCCTCATAGTCGTCTCAGTGTTGAATGCATCCCCAAGTACTAGACCGTCTACACTCGGCTCGGTGCGCGCTATCAGCTGGTCCGATTCCCCAGTTGCGGCAATGGTCTCAAAACCATTCTGTCGGGGTTCTGATGGCGGTCGAAATGTACTAGAAGTCGTCTGTTGACTCCAATCGGTCTCAGTCGTCGAAAACGAGGGTCTCGATTCATTCGTGGTCGTGCAAGTGAGACCCTTATCCCGGCAACGCTTGCATGGCCTACTATCGTCACACTTTACTTTTGCAGTCGCACAGCGCTGGCAGGCTTTATGCGCCCTTTCCCTTCTTTGGCGAGTATTTCCATCTTCCGGGCTAGTCGCATGTGTTGTTTGGTGCCGTACCAGGAGGTCTCTCCGATTGAACGCTGCTGGACACTCCTCACACCGAAAAGACCTTTCATTGCGATCTACATGTGGTCAGACCTAGTCGAATACTACGCGAGGAAAATACAGACGCGAATCTAGATGTCGGCTAAGGTGGTCGGGCCGCTCATAAGTGCGGCGGCAAATGTGACACTGCAAGTCCTGACGAGGACCGGACGTGCGCTGACGCTTGGGCGAATGCTCACTGGACGGAGACAAAATCTGGCGTACAGAATTAGGGAGCATGACGGATGGAGAGAAAACACGGGAAATGTGGGAGGGCTAAAGGGATGGCGACTCGGCATGTGGGCAAGGGACACCGGGCTACGTCAGTGAGCCTCGGTAACTGCAAGCCGTCATACCACCGCAAATCATCACTACTGTTGTCAACAACTTCAGGAAGAGCGATTCCGCTTACACTTCCCATGGCAAACCGAGAAGATGGCTGACTTTGCCCAGAAATAAAAATCGAATGCCGAAGGACTATTGTCGAGGATCGACACCACTACTAATACGTCTATTCCAGCCCGAGCTGATCTCAAAACGAGCATGCAGCCTATTAACATCATACAATGAGACGGCTATCCTACGCACTAGCATCGATCGCTCTCTGCTTCTGCCACTCCACCGCGCCCCGATACTGGCAATTATAATCCATAAACTGATCTGGCCGCATCTTGATCTCGCTACTCCCCTTTTCCGTCGCTGGCCTCGCCGCCTCGCGACTAAACATCTGAATCAAGCTTGCGCGCTCATGCCTAGCCTCAAGCACCATATTCAGCCTATCAGTAACCTCCCTCTCCGGAATCCACCCTTCAATATCGTGGAAATAAGCTCCAAGCGCCTCCGCATCTTCAATTGTTTGACTTGCGCCCTGACCTTGTGTGGGCAACATGGCATGTGCAGCGTCGCCGATGAGAATGGTACGACCTCTAACCCAAGTATCCAAAGGATCGATATCGCGAAGTTGCCACAGACCCACACTTTCAGCTTGCTTCAGCATATCTTTGGCCCAGCCAGGAAAGTCGCTGAACGTCTCGAGCATCTTCTGCGGATCACCTTCCGTTACCCATGATTGTGCGGCATCGGGGTCTTCGTGCATTTTCTCGTCAGGCACCAGAGCGACCACACTATACAACTTCCCATCTCGAGCAGGGCCCATGATGAGGCGGCAGTCATGAGCCATGACCATTGAGGTATATGGCTCTTCCGGATTGATATGTGCTGCGAAGGCTGGGGCAGCCTGCTTGAGCGCTTGTGAAGACATCATGAGGCGGTAACATGAGGAGCCCGTTGGCTTTGGCTTCACTTCTTGTCCCAGTACTATCGGACGTAATGCACTGTGTATGCCGTCCGCTCCGATGATGACATCTGCCTCGACAGTTTCTCCATCGCGTAGCGTAACGGTGCCTGCTTCGCAATCGCATCCGACAACACGCGACGCCGTCCGTACCACGGGAACCGGTCCTTTTCTCGAGAGATCGTTGACAGTCTTCATCAAGTGCGAATGCAGATCCTGTCTATGCCAGATGATTCTGTCCGCTCCATACTGCTTTCGTACGAGCAGCGGAATCTCATTTACCAATTTGCCGTCTGCATTGAATATCCTGAATCCGCAATCGACTGTTCCGTTTGCACCCTCGAGTAAGTCGCTCATGCCCCATTCTTGTTGCAGTATACGTGTCGCATTAGGTTGAAGTGAGATTGTCGCCCCGATTTCTGAGCATAGGCGCGATTGTTCGAGGATGGTGATGTGCCGATTCGGACGTCGTAGGGCAATGGCAGCTGCTAGACCGGCGATACCGCCGCCAACGATGACAATTCGGAGAGGTGGTGAGGAAGACATTTTGGATGACGATATGAAGCCAGCGAGAGACGTAGCCAGGAAATTCAATGATGATCGGTGTAGAGATAGATGTCTGCCCATGATATTTCTCGCCGTCAATAAATTCCAACATGTCCCCCACTTTACGACACTCGGCATTTATCTCGGCCGACAGTGCATGCACCGCAATCGATTGTCAAAATGTCCCGTCTAGATTGAGTGGCCGGGATGAGGTGGGCATGCCCCAAGCCACCATCGGAAAATGTGGGGGTGGAGACAAGTGGGCGCCTTCGCCGCCTCACCTACAAGCAACACCAGACGACGGAGACTGACGAGATAAAAGACGACCTTGAAAGCAGATGTGTAACACAAGCTGAGCAACCACTGAGTGTCCCGATTCCTCAACACAAACATCTCCAACACATCTTCCACCATGATCTCAACAACAACCAAAACCCAAACCCTCACCTTGAGCGGCGCGCCCAACACGCCCATGAAGGTCGACGGCACAGACCCCAAGTACGGAGACTGGCGCGACGACCTCGCCCGCGACGGCTACGCCGTGATCAAAGGCGCGATTCCAAGGGAACGCGCAGACGACTATGCCGACCGCATGTACTCCTGGCTCGAAGGCTTGTAAGTTGCACTCTTCTCGCCCCCTCCATCCACGCATCTATCACGCAACCAACAGCTATACTAATCCATCCTACCAGCAATCTCGGTTTCAACCGCAACGACCTCTCCACAGCACACAAAGACAAACTCCCCCTGATCAACGAAAAAGGAATGTGTCTGCACTACAGCGTGACGCACGAAGATTTCATCTGGGCGATCCGCAGTGAACCAGGCGTCATCTCGGCATTCGAAAAAGTGTACAACACATCCGACCTCATCGTCTCCTTCGACGCCATAAACTTCACCTTTCCCTCGCGCACAGACATCGCGCCCAACAAGCCGTGGCCACACCAAGACCAAGACCCGGCCAAAAGCGGGTTCCGGTGCCTGCAAGGACTCGTCAATCTGCTACCGAATGGGCCCGACGACGGCGGTCTGATAGTGTGTCCCGGCGGGCACTTGGTGTCCGAGGAGTTCCACGCGGCGATGAAAGACGAGCCGCGGATTCCGGCTTGGACACCTGAATGGTTCGGTTTCACAGAGAACGGGATGAAATGGCTGGAAGCCAAGGGGCTACACTGGGTCAAAGTCTGTGCCGAACCAGGCGACTTGCTGGTCTGGGATTCGCGCACTCCTCACTATAATCTCAGCTCCAAGACGAAGCAGCCCAGGTTCGCGGCGTATACGTGCTATATGCCGGTTGCGGATGCGTCGCAGAACGATCTGAAGAGGAAGAAGGATGCGTTTGAAAGGTGGGTGGGGACTACGCATTGGCCTAATGCAAGACATACCGGGTCCAATGTGGCGATGAGGGATGGGGTTGAGGATCCGCATAATCGGTTTGAGCCGGTTAATAAGCCGGTGTTGGATGAGCGGGCGTTTAGGTTGACTGGTATTCCGTATATAAGAGAGTAGGTGGAAAGGGGGTGGCTTGGATGGGATGTATTGTATGACTTCGTTCGTTTTAGTATGCTTCGTTCGTTTGTGGTGAGTAGAACTATACTACATGGTGCTATTAGCATCGTACAAATCTTGGCTTAAATTGTAGTCAGGTGAACAGTGAACGGCTGGTGTTATGGTGAGATGAGTGATATGAGTCCAAGTATGCCGAATGTATTACGAGGTCTGAGACGCACAATATAGCGTCTTCCTGGCATAGTACACAGGGTATCAATATCGAGTTAAACGCCACTTAACAGACCAATCCTCACGCTGCAGCCGGGACAACCTTGGGCGTCTCCTTCTCCTTCGCGCTCTTTTGGGAGCCCTTTCTTCGTCTCCGCTCCGGCTTGTATACGTCGTTGAAGTTAATGTTCACAGCCAACATCTTCAGCTCCCCATCGGGTGAGTGCACCAAGTCACCTAGCAAGATGCTGATGCGGGCCCGGAAGTCTTCCGTCAGATGGCTCAGACGCTTCTGCAGCGCAGGCAGCACGTCGTCCTCGGCGGAACCTGACATGCCCATCCTCAGCAGGGGCGGTGGGAAAGGCGATTCGGGATCTTGGTTGGTTGAAGTAGCACGCGATCGCGCAAAAGGATCCGGGGAGTCAGTTCCCCGTGAATCCTTTTCTGATAGACCCCATCGACCGGCTGCAGTGCGTGTCTCAATTTTGGCCGCGTGTTCCTGTCGTCTCGTAAACTCTGCAACTGAGCAAGAATATAAGCCATCCACCGCATCTTTGTAGGCCAACATGGTTTTCAGCAACTCATGCAGTTGGCCAGTGAAGTCGATGCTAGAGCTTCCGAGAAGGCCTTTCCTAGTGATGTTGTTGAGATATTTTGCGTGCGCTTCGATCATGTCGTCAAGCGTGCTCTCGGGCTTGTTCAGCGCCCTCTGCAAATCAATCCAAGATGACTCAATGACTTCGAAAAGAATGTAGTGCTGAAGTTGATTGACGAAGTGAACCATTTCCGCCATGGCGCAGCGGGCCTTCTTCCAATCTGAGCCCATCTTGTCAGATACGGTACTCAGTACACCGCGTGCACCTGTCATGCAACGCCGCCATGTAGATCCAAGGGCAAACTCAACACGCTTGACGCGCCATAAGAAGTTGAAGACTTTGAGGTATTGCTTGGAGCCAAAGGGAGTTACGATAACATCGACAGGAGCATCGATCTTGTACTCAAGTGTGAAGACGTCCCATCCGATTTCCCCATGGGAGAGTTCCAACATACGCGAGTCGAGTCGACGAAGGACATCTGACGTGTCAAACTGAGCGTTGGAGTTTCTAACCGCGTGTTCTAGCTGAGCTGTGAGGGTATGTCGGTACTGGGTATTGGCTGGTCGGTCAAGGTTGGAAGACAGCGATTCCATGAGAACGGCAATAAAGTCGCCCGCACCGAGCAGCATGTACTGCTTCAGTGCTTGCAGATGGTCGAAGAGCTTGAACTTGTTTGCCATGAGGTCGATGAGACGGGCCATGGTTGTCTTGTAAGCATCGCCGATAGATCGCTCTAGATTCGCAGTGTCGCCATATTGGAGCTCTTTGGAGGCTTCTTTGGAGTAGGTGTCCACCCACGCCGCGTCACCACAGCCATAGCGGATGAAGTTGAGCGTCTTGCCGATTAGGAAGACCTTCTTGGCAAAGTCTTCGGTAACGATGGTAGGGACCATCCTGTCGTTTAACCTGTATTTGTCTTCCCATACGCTGGTAGCGCCACCTTTGCCTTCGTTTCCATTGGCCTCAATTATTTCGTCTTCGCTCTGTTCGGACACAAAGAACTCTCCGTATGGGTCAGCAAGCTCGCCGTCGTAGACCCATTGCCTGAGCATGTCGTAGAATGGGCGCGTGACATCGGAAAGAAGGCGCTCGGCGAAGTTCATAACATAGGGATCTCCGTGATTGAGGGAGAAGGAATGGATGAGAGCAATCAGCTCGCCACCTTTCTTGCTCTTTGACTCTTCCACCATCAGGCTCATGAGTCGCAAGCCCATGGTTGGTTCTCTTATCCATATCACGCATCGTTTGAGGGTGACTCCGGCCCTGCTAACACCTTGATGCGCGGAACCCTCGCCTAACTGCGCAAGAGCCCTCTTGATCTGACCTTCGAGTGTCGCGACGAGACCTAGATACGCCCTCAGCTCCTTGGCAAGAGCAGCGCGGAAACTCTGTTCTATCAGACCTCCGTCGCTCGCCTCGACAAACTCAGCCAGTCCTTTGTATAGTATTGCGGGCTCAGCGAGGGTGTGTAGTAGGCTAATGATGGGTACCGGCAGGCTAGGTGGTAACTTGAGGGCCTTTGAGGATGGAAAGGCAAGATTGGTGGAAGAGTAACCCTGCAGTGTAAAGGGAAGTTCGCGCAGCAGTGTTGGCTCGGATGGACCCATGTCTGTTTTATCCACACTACTTCCATTCACCGCCTGCTCTTTGCTCGTGTCCTGCGAGCGTCTTTCGCGTCGCTTCTCGGGCTTCTCTGATATAGGCGGTGGACGTGTGGCTGCCTTGGGCGAGCCGGCATTGACGGGAATCTGGGCGAGGCCCGGCTTTGCAAAGGCATCTTGGAAGGCATGGGTGGAGGCACGTTTGGAAGGCGTGGTTGGCTCGCGGGGGAAGTTGCGGGCGTCTTGAACTGGAGGCGGCTCATTCGGCGGTTCGCCATTTTCCGACAAGTTGTAGAGGAAGTAAAGCATGCGCCATTTCTGGTCCAAGACTGTCTGCGTCTCGAGGCGTGAGAGAAGGTTGTGCAAGCGAGCGCTCTTGTGCTGGTCATTTCGTGGACCGGAGACTGAAGAATATCAGCTGACTATGCGCAATGAATATCATGAATGTGTCCTCACCCTTCCGGTCGATTAGGCTAGCGATATGGTGGACATCGGGAACCAGCGAAGGATCACCGGCCGATGTGAGCTCGTCAATGGCAAAGTCAAAGGCGTCTTCGAAGCGCTGGTTGGCGGCTTCTTCATCGTCATTGGGATCTTCGGGCACGATGCGCACCAACAGCTCATTCAACGCGTGTTCGACGCGGTCACGGTGGAATGTGGCCATGTTGACGCGTTCTCTGCAGCCGACTTGATGGTGTTGACGCCCGAACTCCGCGGGGTCGGCGCCCGTGCACCCCAGCCATACATCGTCATCCTTATCCGACTCACCTACCATACTTTCCACTCGCACATGACCCAGCTAAGGCCTATACACGCACCACTTGGTATAGCGACTAGTCGCGGCTTGGGACACTGTCCAGTATTGCTAATCATAGCGCGCCGCCCAATATCAACATTACGGCTCGCTCTGCTCACGGCCAAAGATGGTGAGGACATGTACTCCAGAGGAAACCGACTGTCTTGATTCGTCTCGCCTGATCCAAGTAACATAACCACCTACTGCCAACCTAGCCCAGAATACTAGTGGGAGAGATGCGCGGATTGCTAAACATGTCTAGGCATCTTCGTGTAACACAAGGAGTAGTGGCGTCGCGCTTTCCGATCCGGAATGCTATCTCGATCTACGATGGAGATGGGTACAAACATCGGTGAGCTCATCGAGAGGACAATTCGCTCAGACCGGTCGGCCCACGCATATGGCTGTACAAGAACCGTTCGGAAGTGACACCGTTTATCAACACATGCGCTCGGGAACGTCAAATCAGCAACCTAACGGGACGTCATGACATTCTGCCACTTCTGTGTAACGATGTTGACTATGCGACCGCATCTTCACGTTATATTTAGAGTATCTTTCCGACCCGCTCTCCAGGGCTGTCTGTCCATGTCCAGATCTCGCGAAGGCGCCAGATGGCCGTTGGGAGGCAACCGTCGCCGCTCAGCTTGGCCCGTTGTGCGAAACATCAGTGCAATACCCAATCCCATCACAGTCAATCAGCCAAGACGACTTTCGGATCTGATAAGCCTACTACGCTGCTACCAAGTGTAGCCAATGTCTAGCGTCGCAATACAAGGCACAGTGATCAATGTCCGCCTTGAATCTTGGGCAATTTCCTCATTTTTGAGAGAAATCCCAAGTTTCGTACTCCCTGAAAAGGAAGGCGCCTCAAATCAGGACACCTCCAGATTCATTAGCAACTGTGGCTTACCTTGAGGCACCGAAGCGCAGTGGGGATGCGGATGCGCTTTCCCACTGCATTCTCGGATTGGGTGCACCCCGCATTCTTCTTTACAGTGTGCATGGTACCCAGATTCATTCGCTCAAGTTGGATCGTGGTGTCCCCAGGCTAGTGCGCAGTTATCATGGAAAGACGACCATTTTAGAAGCCACTGACGTCGCAGTGTACGACTTGTGAATGTTCAGTGCCGAACGAGTACTCCCTAGCTTTCCTTTGGTGGAACAAGTTCCGACCGACTCGATACGGGACGATGCCACCCGGTCCTCGGATGGCACGACATGCCTCGAGGTGAGTGCGAAATATGGCAAAGTAGGAAAGACAGCTGTCGTGCTTTGATGACCACTCCCCCGCGTGAGGAGCGGGATCCTGCATCAGAACCCAGCACGTCAGACGAATTAAGCAATATACTACAGTGACTACAAAATATCTTCTCATCCTGCGCACGTCGATGCGAACGTCAAGGTATCGCAACCTCCGCCTCTGAACAGACTAACAATCCCGAATGGATTTTGCACGTTGAACTAGTCTACTCGGATGTTCTGCGTTCGGATCAACGAGCTTGTAACGTACTTGATAGGATCATGTCGTTTACCCGGCCCCGCCCGTAGGGACTATACAGTTACTGCTAGCTTGCTACATGCCACAACGTCACACGACCAACGGGAGCGGGAGGGCCAACGCTATGAAGCCTGCTTGATAACGTGTGCAAGTGCCAGCTGGGAGAGGGTAAACGGCATAGCCAGACGAATCATGGACACTAGCACATCAACCCATACTACATCCGCTACGAAGCCTCCCGCCAGCGTTAGCTGGACATCCCGCTCTGGCCTTTGCTACTACCGTCCCTTAGAATGGGTTGAGTGTAGAAAAAGCGCAGTGCTGCTGCGAACAGAGTGATCGACCAGCAACCATGTTTCAAATTACTACTCTCCTACTTTTTCCGCAGCGAATCATTCAAGAAAGGTTCGGCTCAGACAGACGCTCGTCGACTACCCACCAAGAGGCGTATGAGATGTACGCTCTACCAGACGTGCCATGTCGACCTTCAATGGACTCTTCTTCCACCTCTTCCATCTTCTCAATCACATCGACACCAGTAATGCCAGCCCCAACCACGCCAACAGCAATTTCAAAGCCACGACCAAAGCCACAAACAACAACACCACAGCCCTCACACCCCAACACCCACTCCACCCCCTCCTCTTACAACGAAACCCCCTCCTCCCCAATATCCTTCTCAGAGCTCTGCGGCTGGTCCCGCGGAATGTACCGGTAATCCCGCCTAGGCTGGGTGAACAAGGGTGCATATCCTGCTGTTGCTTTTTTGCTGGGGTAAAGCACCCAAGGGTCCTGTCAATCATGTCATCACTAGCAACTACTATCGCCAGCACCACATCATGCCCCGCATGAGGGGTAGACTACGATAGGTTCGCAGGGCCGATTGGGCTTGTTTTGTCAATGTTGGACGCTCGGGTGTGTCGATTTGCGCGGCGAGTGTATCCGCGGTGCGGGAGGGCGTGGTATCGATGGAGATGGTGCATCGTCTGGGCGTTGGTCCTGCTGGAGCAGCGTGTAGGCGAATGGAGGGCGTTGTCTTGTTGTTGTTGCAATACGATACCCCCAGGCGGACATGTTTTGTGTAGTCACAGTGGGCTGTGTGTAGGCAAATGGCTAGAATTCCCAGCAATCAAAAGAGGTGTTTACGAACAAACTTGCATTTGAGACTTTGCTACTTTTGCCGTCATTGCATCTTGCAGCAGAGTTGTCAAGTCTGTGAAGAGCGTCATAAGTATGTATGTGTGCATGCATGTATGGTACAAGAAGCACCACACATCGCTACAACAATCATCGTCGTCTCGAAACTCACCCAAAAGAAAAAGTGCCAGCAAGAAAGAAGAAAAGAAGATAGTAAAACAGCACCCATCCGACGAGAAGAGGGCGAGAGAAAAAGAGACCAAAAAAGAAGGGAGAGAGACCGTTACGCCGTCGCTGAGAAGTCCCACAACCCCAAACCACATGCCCTCATCGTTCGGTTCAACATGAAATAACACCATACACCCCATTGTCCCTTTTTTATGATAATTTGCAAATTCCCTACTCATCCGTCTTCGCAGCCCCAGGCGTAGCAAGCGGGCGCCCGGCGAGTATAGCCTCGCGGTCCTGTCGCATGCCCTCAAGAACACCCACGAGGCCACCCTCACGCATACGTTCCAGCACGACCTTCATGCCCTCGCGCGCATTAGGCTGACTGCGCTGAGCGCGCGTGAGGCCTATCTTTTCGATATTGCGCTGCAACGTCGCGGTGCCCCAGCTGCGTAGAAACCCCATTTTCTGCGGCTGTTGGTCCTCGGCTTCGGGGGCTGCTGCGCCTTCCCTGGCGGCCTCGCGCTTCTTCTTCCACGTCTCGCCGATGTGGCTGTGGAGTGTGACGGAGCTGGTGACGTCGGTTGTCTCGCCTGAATCCTCGACTTTCGCGGCAGGGCCCTTGCTGTTGCTGCTGAAGTTTATGAAGCCGTGGCGTTGAGCGGCGCCTTCCATGCCGTGCCAGACGTTGGTGGTATCGTCGCCAGGCACGAGTGGAGACGGGCGCTGGAACTTCTGCCTCTCAATCACGGATAGCACGCCTGTCCATTCTAGATTCCGTGACTCCGTGTCCATCCATCCTTCCTTGATGTCCACCACTGACTTCTCCAATATATACGACTGTGTGTCTCCACCTGCTGAGGCGCCGAGCAGCGAGCGAGGGACTAGCTTGAGAACTGCAGACGGAAGCTTGGAGCGCTTTAGGTGGAGGCGTATCGTCGTTAGGCGTTGCGTTTCTGGGTCGTAGCTGCGTGCTATCGTGTCGGTGGAGAGCACGTGCGTGGAGTATGGGTTTGGGTAGCGGAGGAAGTAGGCCAGTGAGACGGCTGGGAATGGGTACGAGTAGGTTTCGTTGGAGGAGTAGAATTTCACCATTTTGGCGGAGATGTCGTGGATGAGGTGGTGTTTCAGGTGTGGGAGGATTATGGGTAGAGCGAGTGGAGGAGTGGGTAGTAAGCCGAGTAGCGGGCAGGTATGTAGGGGTAGAAAGTAAGCAGGGTGGTGGGAAGGTATGTAGGTAGAAGCTCAAACAGCCAGTAGCGCGCGGTGGTCTATCTCCAGTAACGAAGTGGCATGGTCAAGCGGGATCCAATTGTGATTCGACAATTGGAGAAGCCAGTGAAGGAGCGAAAAGTGTGGGGTAAGTAGTCGTGTGTCTTGGTGTGTGGTGGTGTGACGCCAGCGACAGGAACATTCGAAGCTCTGACGACCATGACCAGTTTTGCCTCTCTCTGGTCTGCCTCTCCTCATCCGTCGGCTTCTCTGCCCGCGAACCC
The DNA here is from genome assembly GCA_029100535.1 of Stemphylium beticola. Lineage (NCBI taxonomy): Eukaryota > Fungi > Ascomycota > Dothideomycetes > Pleosporales > Pleosporaceae > Stemphylium > Stemphylium beticola. The sequence continues at coordinate 20,315 of JARBXR010000103.1, read as the reverse complement.
CGACGTGTGGCGCAGGCGGTGCTGCCTAGTGCGGGGCAACTGTGGCGCTGCAGGAACGCGGAATTCAAGTGGGGGTCCTGCTGCCGTTATTGAACATTGACTCAATCAGTCCTGACGCATATAAACCGAATTTCTTCACACTCACTTTCTGCCACGCTTTCTCTCACCCACGCTTGTCATACAACATCCTGACGCATACAACTCGTCTTTCTCTCACTTAATTCCTCCCACACACACACGCTGGCACCTACCATGACTGAACCTGAGCCCCCAGCGGTAGCCGCCCTCTCCCTCTCCGACACGGCCACACAACCCGTATCGAAAGCGACCGAACAGGAAATCAACCCTTGGGACGTACAAGCAGCGGTAGATGAGGATGGTAACGTCAAGGAGTTCGACTACGTCAAGATCTCGGAGCAGTGGGCGACGAAGCTCATAGATCAAGATGTTCTGGAGAGATTTGAGCGCGTGACCGGTCACAAGCCACATCGCTGGTTGCGACGGGGCCTGTTCTTCTCTCACCGAGATCTGGACCTCATTCTGGATACCTACGAGCGCGGCGACGACTTCCTATTGTACACTGGCCGTGGTCCGAGCAGCGATGCTATGCACATTGGTCACACGATCCCCTTCGAGTTCACAAAGTGGTTGCAGGATGTCTTCGACGTACCTCTAGTCATCATGTTGACTGACGACGAGAAGTTCCTCTTCAAGGAAAAATTAGAGCAGGAACAAGTCTACGAATTTGCCCGACAAAACGCCAAGGACATCATCTCCATTGGCTTCGATGTCAAGAAGACATTCATGTACATTGACTCGGAGTTCTTCACCTCCGGATTCAACCGACACTTCAGCCTGAACACGACCGAGTTCGAAAAGCTCGTTACCAACAACCAAGTCCGCGGTGCATTTGGCTTCACCGGGTCTACCAACATCGGCAGCAACTCATTCGCCGCCAAGCAATGTGTGGCCGCCTTCGCCTCGTCGTACCCCTTCATCTGGGGCGAAGACCACAAGACATATCGCCGTTCCAAGAAGCTCGCCGCTACACCCTGTCTCATTCCCTGCGCCATCGACCAAGATCCCTACTTCCGTCTCGTCCGCGACAACTGCCACCGCATGAATTTTCCCTCTCCAAAGCCCGCGCTTATCCACTCCAAGTTCTTAACAGCTCTACAAGGCGCCGGTGGCAAGATGAGTGCATCAAGTGAGAACTCAGCCATCTTCATGACCGACACCGCGAAACAAGTAAAAAACAAGATCAACACCAAAGCATTCTCGGGTGGCCAAGAAACACTGGAGCTCCATCGTGAAAAGGGAGGAAATCCCGATATTGATGTGCCCTATCAGTACATTTCCTATTTTGAAGACGATGACGACAAGCTCAAGCAGCTAGCTGAGGGCTACCGCAAAGGTGAAGTACTCACCGGCGACATGAAGAAGGTGTGCATTGAAACCATGACGGCCTACACCAAGAAGTTCCAAGAAGCAAGGGAAATGGTCACAGATGAGGTGCTAGACGAGTTCCTTCGCCCCCGGAAACTGGAATGGAAAGGAAATCAGAACCCCACCAAACCAAAGTTGGAGCAGGCGACAGAAGAGACAGGAGGGTCGGGACTGGATGCTGAAGGAAAGCCAATGACCAAGAATGCCATGAAGAAAGCTGCGAAGATGGCCGAGGTCGAGCGTAAGAAGAAGGAAAAGGAGGCGGCGGCGGCTGCGGCGAAGCAGTGAGACGCATACGAGGGCGTGCAAACAAGAGATAGACATGTGATACCAATACCATTGATAATTCTCTCGGTATGCTCCTGCAGTTTAGCTGCGTGGCTGGCTTCTATCACCCAACAATTGATTCCGGTTCGCAGCTAATTTAGTGTTGTGCAGGAGGAGCGTTCCAATGTTTCAGCGCATTGTGTCTTACAACTAGTGAGTCAATTTAATGTAATCCACTCGTTTCGATGCGTTGTGCTAACGGTCTGCAGACCCTTCTCTCTATCCGGTAATACTTACAGATCATGACGTGATCAAGAGCGCATGCGCTCTAGATCCCCACATATCGGCCAGGAACTACAGGCTCGAAGATGTTGGAACAATGGTCAAGCTGTGCAACGTACCGTTGTTCAGATCCGCCATCTCATGGTACTCAAGTCGCGTGGTCCGGGGCGGCCCGCCGGTACCAACCACAAAGATACGGCAAACTCGCAAGCGTGCCATTCATGTTCCATTCCGCGGGTCAACACTAAGCCATCCAAACTTGAAAGGTCACGATGCCCTGACGAGTGATCTTCAGCTCTCGTATTCCGCTAATAAAACAGTCTGCGCCTTTGATAACCCTAAGTCATCCAGATTTCTGCCACCCGCCGCGCCCTATAGTGAGATACTCATTAGTGCAAACCGTTCAAATGGCAAGCGATCACAGTGCACTTGCCCTAGGCAAGCGGAGTGTTTTCGTGGCTAGTCTTTTGGCTGCCAAAGCCACAGTGCGTCGTGACCCCGCGGTCTTGTCACGATCCGGACCCCGCGCGTGTGCTTTATATCGTGCATGCACTCGAGGACTCTGGGGACCAGCCATCTCCTCTATACTCTTTCATGCTACACCAATCTGGCTTAGCTGCCTTGAATCATCATTCTGTGCCACCAAAACGACAACAGCAGCATAGCATGGCATCAATCGTGGAATCAAAGGAAGATGGGAAAGTTGGACTGGGCGATCAGATTTCAACTCGCAGTCACACAGATTCATTAAGCCCATCCACTACCGCGAACACCATCAGCTCTCTACCAATTGTATCGGAAGTGGAGTCAATGATACCGGTTCTGGAGAGGTTAACTACCGCAATAGAGATCCACGATGAAGCCGAACGCTCAATGACACTTCCTCAAGGCATGAGGCTCTACCCAAAGGCCATAACGTGGTCGGTGTTGGTATCAATGACATTGATCATGGAAGGATTCTCCACCATCCTAGTACCCAATCTGTTCGCAATGGAGCCGTTTCGAAGACAATTCGGCAGTTTGCACGCGAATGGGAATTACGAGATTAGCGCTGATTGGCAAAGTGCATTCGTCAACGGTGGACTCGCAGGGCAAATAGTAGGTCTCTTCGCCACAGGCACACTGGCTGAGCGCATTGGGTACAGATACACGCTCATGGTGGGCCTGGTCGCCATGGCGCTCTTCATCCTTGTGCCATTCTTCGCTACGACCAAGATGGCGCTGCTGGCAGGCCAGTGTCTTTTGGGGATGCCTTGGGGCATGTTTCAGTGCATCTGCACCGTGTACGCAGCCGACGTCTGCCCAGTGGCCTTGAGGGCATACTTGACCACGTATGATTCACGTTCCTTCCTAGTCAAGGGAGACCGCCGCTGACCATCGAACAGATACGTCAACGCATGCTGGGTACTCGGCCAACTCATCGCTTCCATTGTTATGCGCGGTATGATTACAAACACCACGCCATGGTCGTACCGCATCCCGTTCGCGCTACAATGGGTGTTTCCCATACCCATACTCTTCGCAGTCTACTTTGCGCCGGAGTCGCCATGGTGGCTCGTACGACAGAACAGGTTCGCGGACGTGAAGAGATCGCTTCGTCGCCTGCGCACACAGCCCGATGGCGTCTCAGACCCAGACTTCGATGCTGCTCTGGTTGGCGCAATGCAGACGATGATTGCCACGAATGAGAAGGAACAGCAAATGCAAAGCGGAATGAGCTACAAAGACTGCTTCAAAGGCGTGGATAGGAGACGGACTGAGATCACGTGTATGGTCTGGATCATCCAGACGCTGTGTGGAGGCACCTTCATGGGCTTCTCGACTTACTTTTGTGAGCCATGGCAATTTCAATTGTTCGTCGCAATTTACTGACGCGAGCCAGATGAACAAGCCGGCCTCAGCTCTTCCCACGCCTTCAGTCTCTCGCTTGGGCAATGTGCCCTCGGTCTTATCGGCGTCTTCATATCTTGGGCGCTCATGGCGCGCTTCGGGCGCCGGACGCTCTACCTCTGGGGCCAAGTCTTCACCTTTCTCTTCGTGTTGCTCATCGGCATCCTGGCCTGCATACCTCAACGTCGCAACGTCACGGTAGTATCACCAACAGCCGTCGACGGCTCGCCCCAGGTAGTCAACATACGTCCCACAGCGCTCAACTGGACCATCGCAGCGCTGCTGCTAGCATTCACGCTAACCTACGACGCCACTCTCGGCCCGATCTGCTATGCGCTAGTCTCGGAGATCCCATCTACTCGGCTGCGCAGCAAAACCATCGTGTTGGCGCGCAATTGCTACAACATCTCGGGTATCGTTACCAACGTCATGACGCCGCGCATGCTCAATCCGACAGCTTGGGGCTGGGGTGCTAAAGCGGGTTTCTTTTGGGCTGCAACGAGCGTGCTGGTTGTTGCGTGGAGCTGGACTAGACTCCCCGAGCCGAAGGGCAAGACTTTTTGCGAATTAGACGAGTTATTCGAGAATAGAGTGGCGGCGCGCAAGTTCAGCATAGCTTGCACCTAGGGAGCTGGTGGAGCAGATGGAAGTAACGGCATCGTGCGAAGAGTTGTTCTGGACGTCATAGGCGGTCCGGTGCGACAAAAGAGCCCAAAATTCAGCGGGGTACGGCGTCCGCGCGACTCCGAGATGCAACCTAGAAGATGTGAACACGGCCTTACTAAGGGACGCCAATTACCTCACGCATTTCTATTTCGAGCCGCGCTGCACAGACGGGAACTGCCTCGGTAGCGCGGTCCTTTTATTCGTCAGCCATGTCAGTAAGCGGGGGGTGTGGCGAGTCCCAAAGCGGGTAACTATGGGTTACGAGCGAGCAAAGCTAAGCTGAACTCAATGGACGCAGCGTCCATGTACTACCACTTTAGACTTCGGCGTAATACGAGGAGAACAACACATTGAGAGACTTATAAGCAAAGTGTGTCCTGTCCATTTCTGTTTTCCGGCACATTCGCTTTTAAACACTGTTCGCTCAATACATAAACACTTTCGTTTACCTCGAACACAAACACATCCGCCTTCTTCTTCCTTCCACAGGACATCAAACACAATCGTTATACTCAAGATGCAGTACACACTCCTCGCCCTCGCGACTGCTGCGACCTTTGCGTCCGCACAAACCGGCACCACCATCCCCCTGGGCGAGAACTGCACTCCCGGCGGAACCCCCTGCGCGGGCGGCGCCTCCTGCTACGCGGTAAACTCGATGCTGCAAACCGTATGCGGCAACTTCCAATCCTCGTGCACATCGGACGCACAATGCGCATTCAACACATGCAACCTATCCGACGGCCTCTGCAACGGCTTCCTCGCTACCTCCTCCGCCTCCGGCGCCTCCTCCGCATCCGCCACCCCGACTGATGCTTCCTCAACAGCCCCAGGCTGGATGCCCGCCCCATCTCCCACCATCGTAGCGCCTGCGGGCTCGCTTCCCCTCGGCGCAGAATGCAACCCCTTTGTGACACCCAGCCAGTGCGCCAACGGCGTGCAGTGCTGGGCCAGCAACGCGGGCCTCATCGCTCAGTGCGGCAAGTTCAACGCTGCGTGTGAGCGCGACGATCAGTGCGATACGAACACCTGCAACAACGGGTTGTGCAATGGGTTCCTTGATTTGTCTTCTTCGTCGGCTGCTACGACTATGAACGGTACCATGGTCACCATGCCCACGGCTGCTCCGTCGGGCTCGGCTGGTGCTGGAAACGGTACCGTGCTCCCGACTGGTGGCGCGACGCCGACGTCTACTGGTAGCGTGGAGTTTACGGGTGCGGCGAGCGTGGAGAAGGCTGCTGGGGGGGTTGTTGCGCTTGTTTTTGGGGCTGTTGCGCTGGCTTTGTAGGGGTGCGGTGGTTCAGTAATAGGATGGTGATCGGATGGTTGAAGACGAATTAATGTAATACGACGAATTATACACATATGGAACATGTCACTCTTGTACAATACATTGCCTCCACGAAAGCATTTCGTGAAATAGTGGAGCCCAACGCGACTTCAACGTGAACCCTCGCAACGCATGTTCATAGTTGCAAAATATAGATTGCAAAATATACAAGGCGAAACCCATGCTGGCTTGTACTGGCACTATATTAACGCGATTAGAGCGCAGAGGCTATACCATATGCAATGGCACTTGTGGCGTTCAAGTCGTTGTTTGTCGAAGAGTAGATGACATCCTCCGACACAGGTATTCAACGCAACCTGTAAGATCTCTGACTACGCATTCACGGATGGAAGTAAAAACTAATACATTCATTGTGAATTTTCGCATTAACCTACCACAGCCAGTACCTTGTCTTTGACAAGACAATTGAACCCGACAAGTGACAGCTAGCGCTACCCGTCCCGACAACAACGTTGTACGTCCCAGCATAACTGCACCACCGACCTTCCTTCTCCTCCCAGAAACTTGTATCCCTCAGCACGTCCATCGCGACATCCACGTCGACACTCTGACCTGGTTCGATGTAACGCTTCGCGAAACCCTTCAACTCCTTCACTGGTCGACGGATCGGCGGTGAGACAGGCTCGACGTAAACTTGCAGCACCTCGGCACCGGCCCTGGAGCCTGTGTTAGTCACGGTGCAGCGCACGTTCAGTCGATCGCTTTGCATGTCCATGTCAAGCTTGAGATCAGATAGCGAGAAGGTGGTGTACGACAAGCCGTGGCCGAATGGGAACAACGGCACGACTTCCGTCTGCTCGTAGAAACGGTAGCCGACGTACACATCCTCGCCATACAAGACGCGACCGCCCTCGGACCGGTAGTTGAGATATGTGGGGTTATCTTTTAATCGGCGAGGAAACGTCAGAGGAAGTTTGCCCGAAGGATTGACAGCGCCAAAGACAACGTCCGCGATGGCGTTTCCGCCCTCGTTGCCACCGTACCAGGCATGCAAGATTGCCTTTGCTTTGTCGCTCCAGGGCATCGCGACGGGTGTACCAGACTGAACCACGATGACGGCATTTGGATTGGCCTCCAGCACTCGTTCTACGAGCTTGTCTGTGTTCGGCGGTAGGTCCATGGATACGCGATCATCACCCTCGGACTCCCACTCCGGACCCAGACCGACACAAACGACCACTTGATCGACGTCGCGCGCGAGACGCACTGCGGCTTCGATTGCTTCCTCGGCGTCGATGCGTAGACAGCCACCGAAGCGCAAGCCACCATGACCAAAATCGACTGTCCCAGGCGTCTTCCTCGTGCTTGTCTTTGCACAGCCCCATTGCACCGTGATGCGATACGACGTGCCGGCTACGAGAGCCTTTGCGCCAGTCTCTTCGAGTGTTCCAGATCCTAGAAAGCTGGGTCCGGGCCTCTGGTTCTCAACATTGCTAATCAGCAGCTCGTCGTCGATGTATAGTCTGCCGGTCCCTTGCACGCAGAGGCCAAAGTCATATGTACCAGACGTCGTCGGCGTGAAGACGCCTTCCGTCTCAGCATACCAAATCTCGTTGAGATCTGGATGGTCATAGTCCAGGAAGAAGATGTTCGAATCAACCAATATCCGTTCCTCGAGCGGCGTCCTTTTCGTGTTTGTCGGTGGGTCGTTGAAGAAGCGCAGCTTGAACCCTGGCTTTCCATCGAATATGAGCTCCTTGCCGAGTTCAGGCAACATCTGGAAACCATATGCGCCCTGTGCGAGATCCACACCGCCTGTCGCGAGAGACTCGATACCCTCCATTGGTGTGGTTGTGTAGTATGCGTTGAGTGATGCGCTGCCGCCGCCGCAGTAAGTAGCGATCCTAGCATTGGGACCGATGACCGCAATCCTGCGATCGCGGGCGAGAGGTAGGATGTTGTCCCGGTTTTTAAGCAGCACAATTGAGTCTGCAGCTACCTTTCGCAGAAGGCGTTGGTCGGTCGGTCGATTTAACTGAGTCTCTGGTGCATTTTGGGGGATATCTGCTTGTGCAGACTTCTTGACAAGCCGTAGGACTGCACGCACGCGCTCGTCAAGTTCCGAGGAGCGCACCTTGTTGGCTGAGACCGCGTGGACAAGTGCCGGCCCACGCCATCGTGATGGGCCTGGCATTTCTAGGTCGAGCCCGGCTTGGATGGCTTCGCTTGTGCTGTAAGTGCCGAACCTGCGAAGCTGTCAGGACCGTCCAACGACGGTACGGGGAGACCAAGTGAGCTTACCAGTCACTCACGAAGAGCCCATCCCATTTCCATTCATCCCTTACTATCTCCTTCAGTATGCTTCGATCCTCAGCAACGTGTACGCCGTTGACTTTGTTGTACGCAGTCATAATCGCTGCTGGGTTGCTGAATCTCGTTGCGAGCATGAACGGCAATAGGTAAATCTCCCGTAGCGCTCGTTGAGTGACAATCGAATTGACCGCCATTCTCTCATGTTCTTGATCATTGCAAACAAGGTGCTTGACAGCAGCACCTATGTTCTTGTCCTTGAGGCCATTGATGTAGCTTGCTGCAAGCATGCCAGATAGGAATGGGTCTTCGGAGTAAGACTCGAATCCTCTGCCACCTAGAGGTCCCCGCTGGATGTTGATTGTTGGTCCCAAGATGACATGAGCTCCTTTTGCTCGAGCTTCGTCACCCAGCAGGTGCCCAATCTCGACTACCAGGTCCGCATCGAACGTGGCGCCGATGGCCGTACCACAGGGAAGGCATGCTGAAGGCACGCTGCCGAAGAACTTGGTGCCTCGGATGCCGTTGGGGCCATCAGACATCCGTATTGAAGGGACATGAAGCCTGGGTATGTCGCGCGTGTGCCAGAAATCCTTCCCTATCGATGTGAGCGACGCTTTCCAAGCTATACAGCGGTCTTACCTGAGAGGAGCGACACCTTTTCATCGATATTCAATTGCAGGAGCACTTCCTCGACGTCAAACGGCGCAAATGGCGTCGAATGCTCCTCTTTTGGGTTTTTGTCAATGAAGGGCGCCATGATGCTAGAATCGCGTGTGTTTGGAAGGACGGACGGCTGGTGTAAGCAGTCACGACACAACCATGCTATATGGACACCGCTCCGGAGCTACTACGCAATGCCATCGGAACCGTTGTCTAAGTCGCATACCGGGCGCGACGAATTGGATATTGTCTTGTGAGGGTTAGCATGGCTGAAGATGCAGCAGACCGGAAGCTCGCGCCTGGCCATCGGAGCTTGCCAAGCACCAAGTGAGCCGCACCGAAGCAATATCGACGCCAAAGTTCCCCACTCACGATCCTATTTCTCCGTGCATGCCCACTCCCAGATCATGCACTAGTTGTAATTCCCCGATTCGCCGATGCGCTACTCCGCAAAAGTCGCTGGGTCTCCACAATATCGCGTGAGCCCAAAATTCTGGGGACCCCATGCGGCATCCACAGCCACATGTTCGGCAGTCTCTTAGCTGACATTGGCGGCATACGTCGTACATCGTGACAATCTGGACCCGTCAGTTTCCATCAAGCGCTCATATATAGGGACGAGCTGCGCGGACAGCGGACGGTCGACGGCCATTTCACCCCCTTTTCACTTGTCGCACCATCATGGGTATCTTCAAGTCGCAATCGCGTACCAATGGACTCAACGACGAGCTGTTAGCGGTCTTGCCCGATAGCAAGCCGTGGTATACGAAGCCACATCTTGTCAAACTGCATTTTTGCATATTGTCGTTGATGCTTTTCTGTGAGCACCTCCAGCGTCCTTGTTGCCACCAACTGACATGCGTCAAGCTTCTGCGAACGGATATGACGGAAGTCTCATGAACGGCTTGCAAGCACTGCCGCAATGGGAATCGTTCATGGATACGCCCACCGGCGCCTGGTTGGGTTTCATCAACGCCATCTACTGGCTGGGCATGGGACTGTCTTACCCGTTGACAGCCTTCGTAGCCAACAAGTTCGGACGCAAGATTGGCGTTTACGTTGGCTACATCTTTCTGCTCGCAGGTTCCTTAGTCGTCTTGAGCGATAACAATGTTGCATTCGTGCTGTCTCGGTTCCTTATTGGATGCGCCTCCGCCTGGTTCGGCAATGCGGTCCCTCTCCTCATCAATGAGATCTCTCATCCGGTGTACAGGGGCATCTTGAGTGCTTTGTTCATGTGCGGGTGGTACGTGGGTGGCACCATCGCTGCATTTGTCACTTTTGGCACCCGCGACGTTGGAAGTGACTGGGCATGGCGAATCCCGACTGTTTTGCAGTTGCTACTACCCTTGGTCGCACTACCTGGACTATTGTTGGCCCCGGAGAGCCCTCGCTGGCTTGTCTCACATGATAGAAGCGAGCAGGTAAGTTATCGGAGCCGATGAGTAGATTTTTCTGACAACGACCCCAGGCCCGTACGATCCTAACAACCTGTCATGCTGGTGGCGACCCCACATCGGCTTTGGTCGAATACGAGATGATCGAGATCACCACTGCTATACGCCTCGAGTCAACACTAAAGGACGCAAGTTACCTGGAACTGTTCAGCACAGCCGGCAATCGACGCCGCCTCTTCATATCGGTATCTCTCGGAATATTCTCGCAATGGTGCGGTAACGGCGTCGTTTCGTACTATCTTGCGATTGTCCTAAGGACTGTAGGCATCACAAGTGTTAGGGATCAGACCCTAATATCTGGCCTGCTCCAAGTCTGGAATCTTCTCTTTGCAGTGGGAGCTGCACTCAGCGTGGACAAGCTTGGACGGCGCCCACTCTTCCTAGCTTCGGCAGGCGTCATGCTCGTAGCATATATTCTCGTCACTGCTCTCAGCGGCGCATTTGCGGAAATAGGCGACCCTGCGACCGGCATCGCCGTCATCCCCTTCCTTTTCGTCTTCTTCGCTGGCTACGATATCGCTCTGTAAGTCTCATTCTATTCCCATTCGAAAGGTGCGTGTACTTATCAGCTTCATACAGTACACCTTTCTTGACCGCGTATCCGTGCGAGATCTGGCCATACAGACTCCGCTCTCATGGCCTGACTGTGACCTGGATCACGGTCGTGGTCGCCAACTTCTTCAACACCTTCGTGAACCCCATCGCACTTGACGCCATCGGCTGGAAGTACTACTTCGTGTTCATCGTTGTCCTAGTTGCGATGGGATTTACTGTCTACTTCTTCTACCCGGAGACGCGCGGCTACACTCTGGAGCATATGGCAGTCATCTTCGACGGCGACGATGCCGCGCCCTCTTCGGAGCAGACGGCCGTGAGGGCGTCGAGCATTCTCTCGGATGGGAAGAAAAAGGATATCCTGACTGCACATGAGGAGAAGGTGTGAAATCCAACGTTCTCAGTACCTACTTTCAGGACATGATCGTGCTATCTGCGAGTTGATACCTGGACAGCATTGATCTAGGCGATGCGACTGATTGCCGTTAGGTGAAAGCATTTTGAGGATGAAGTTAGTTGTGTTCAGTGTATCGTCAATGTGAGGAGATTGGCTCTTGTCCCAGTAGAGGCCTATTGGCGAAATGTATTGATCAACCTTTGGTTCATAAACTATGAACATGACGTGGAAGAGGGCACTGAAGCTGTGTACTGCGCGTGCTGCAATAGGTTCAAGACATTAGTGTCTTCTGTCGCTGTTGACAAGGCTCAGTACCCTTTCATTCTACATTGATTAGACATTTTGACGCCCTGTATCTATCCAACTCTGGAGGTTGGCAGTGTTAATTGTCTCACTGGCATCGAGACGAGCCAAAATGTCAGTGAATGCCTTGACATACTCCTGAGCTCGCTTTGCCGACGGCTCAGGCGCTTCGTAGGGGCATGCAAGCAGCCCAACTGCCACGTCGCGCACTTTGTAGACCAAATGAAGGCCGTTAGGCTCAATGTCTGCCTGAGAGGTGTTGTGTAGTACATGGAGGAGCTGGGTCGAAATGTCTTCCCGCTCATGCCAGTGCTGCTCGGGCGATGTGAGTAAGTCCAGTTGATCCAGTAGCATACTCTGCAGCCACAGTTGGGTAACGTATATGTTTGCTCGTAGTGTAGCCAATTGTGAGGGTGAAAAGGTATTTGCGGCGAATTCGGAGCTTGGCAATGCGTATTGTCGAAAGGGCATGGGGGCATCGTCCAAGGCGTATTTCAGACATTGTAGTCGTCGCTCAAGGTGTGCCACTTGCACCGCGGGCGAACGGTTGCGACAGCACAAGCACTCAGCCATGGTGTTGGCCTGAGTGTCCTTGATGGCCTGCCAAAAGAGACGTGAGTGGATGATGAAGGCTGTTGTCATGTTGACCTCTGACGGTGGTGGGGCCACTATATCATGCTTAAAGATCAGCTCGTCTTCGACTTCAAAGGGCATCAGAGCTTTCAGGTTGATTGATTCCATGGTAGCATGATCCAGAAAGGACAGCTTTTCTTTGCGCAAGTTCTGCACCTCTGAATGGACGTGACAATAGAAAAGTAGCCAGAAGCCTTTTCTTCGCAGTTGTTTCTCAATGCAGTCCAGTTCCTGATACTCATCAGTGCGGTGGAGGTCAAGTAACCGTCCAAGCTGCATACTTTCGACCTCGATCATGCGAGCACGGTTGTGCTTGCCCACCTGGAAGAAGGCAATGGCCATGAGATATGATGCCGCCCACTTGCTGAAGCCGATCTTCTCGAAGAAGTTAGGCCCACGTAGAGCAATCAGGCTGTCGTAACAGCGGTCCAGTACTTTGGCGCGCGTTATGGCCATTGATGTGTCAAGACGGCAATAGCTCTCATACTTGCTAGGAAGCAATGCAACTACAATTGCGCACATCGCGATAATGAGGCCCAGGAAGTCGTCGTCGTCGTTGTCCTGATCTTCGTTCAGCGCGAAGCAGAACGACGGTCGATGAATGACAGGGATCAGAGGGTAGATATACGTGAGGTAGTCATCTGCCATAGCCCGCACGAGCGCTCGAGAACAGACCCTGTCGGTGCGGAACGGGCCTTGCTGAAAAGTGTCGGATGGGCTAAGACTCGTGAAAGGCACAACCGAAGGTTCGCTTCCAATGGAATCGGGATCCAATGACGCATTGTCTCGTCCCCGCTTGCTGCGATGGAATTATTAGCCACAGCGCTCGAGTTATGTTTTATTGCGTCTTGTAACAAGCTGTCCTAAAGCTCATCGCCCAGGAACCATCAGTCGTCTTGCTGTATAAGCCTTCCAGAGGCTACGATTAATCTTACCACACAGCAGAGCCTTCTAGCGTATTGACTTAATCTTGAACATACCGTTTCGGACCCCGCCTACCGACCGCCAATTCAAAGGTGCACTGCAACTGCAGACGCGAACATCGCCCGCATGCTGAGCCAAGTGTGATCTTGCTTGCGTTTACGTCACAGCGTGTCTTTCTAAGTCGACATGCATCGCACGCGCGTGGTGCTGACGCTGTCTGAGGGCCGGTGCTTTTGGCGTGTGATGAAGACATCCGAGGATGAGGTAGGTTGGATGTTAAGCGATGCTGATTGAGCCAACTGGTGACGGTTCGCCAAGGCCTCGACACGCGCCAGATGCCTCGGCAGTTTGTTCTTCGCCGTCGACCTGCACAATCGCATATTGTCAGCGCCTTCGATCGCGAATTGTCAGCGAATCCGAGTATGGACTGCCGTCTGAATTATCTTGTTATGCGCTCGCTATCAAGGGTCCCCGTTGACCTGCGTCTTGTCCAGGACTGCGGCACTGGTTCTCTCCCTAATCTCCGCCACATAGCACCTCAAAATCCCGTCCAAACATATCGTTGCAGTCTGCGTTGCCCGACCGGGCACCACACTGGTTTGCGACGTGCACTTCTGTAAGCTTGTCGTATTCCCGCGCCAAATATACGGACTAGCGCCTCCCCATTACAGGAACACGGCTTTCACACTGCCTAGGACAGCATGCCCAAATAGTACATGAATTCCGGGTACGAAAAGGTCTGAACACCAATACTAGCGAGCCGTGCTGGGATAAAATTAGAGGTGAAACTAGAACGGCCGATTGTACAGCGCCGAATGACAATTTTACCCTACGGAAGTGGGCCCAGATCAAAATCCAGGAGTCTTCGCCAACGATGCATGAAATACACCTCGTACCTCGTAATGAAAGATTAGAAGAGGGTCGTGAGGTGTGTTGCGCATCTATTATAAGTACCCAAACGTTCGCTGTTGCTTCCACCTTACCCGTCATTCGTTTATCGGTCAAAAACACGATAGCCGTTGGAAACGCCGCCACTCTAGGCAACCACATTCGTTTATCTGCATTCAATCATGCCGACCTACACTCGTTACATGTATTTGGCTTTTTCTTTCTTGTTAATATCTGTACCTCTGGCCTCTGCTTCGCCAGATTACCTTCGTTCCGAGCGCGCAATCAGTACTTGGCCACAGCAGCAAGATGTACATACCGAAGATTTTGGGAACTTTTTCAAACGCCAAAGTAACGCGACCGACAACTCGCCTGTCTTCATCCGAAACAACAACGTCTGGTATCGGGAGGTGAATGGACAGGAGATTCAGATCTCAACAACAGGAACAGAAGACAGCCCATTTAATAACATAACGTACCCTTCACCGGACAATGAATTTGTCGTCATGTTCCAATCTACGCCAGCCCAGGATCACACCGTGTACGAAGTGGAGTCTAGCCCTTACGACGAGCTGCAACCCCGCTTGCATCAATTCCAGTACCTGAAGCCCGGTGACAATGTAACCATTGATCGGCCACGAATGTTCGATTTGACGAACAAACGCGAGATTCCCACGGATAACACATTGTTTGAGAACCCATACCAGCTCTATTCATTGAATGGAGGATGGAACACGGAGGGCACCGAGTTCCGCTTCATATACAATCAACGAGGACATCAGGTTGTGCGTATAGTCGGCATGAGTACCAACGGAGATGTGCGCGCCCTCGTCGAGGACAAAAGCGATACCTTCGTCGATTATTCACAAAAGCTTTACTATAGGGAGCTGAGCGGGTCAAATTCGAGTTCGAACTCAAGCGAATTGATCTGGGCCAGCGAACGCGACGGTTGGAACCATCTCTATCTCTACGACATGGGAAGCGGAAAGGCGAAGAACCAGATAACCAAAGGAGAATGGGTTGTGCGTTCCGTGGACTACGTAGATGAGGCGAAACGGCAAATCTGGATCAAGGTTCTCGGCGCTGTGCCCGCCCAGGACCCTTACTACGCCCACCTAGCGCGAGTCAATTTCGATGGCTCAGAATTCAAGATCCTGACCGAAGGCGAGGGTGATCATTCCTGGTATTTCAGCGACGACAGATCAACCTTTACAGATACATGGTCTCGCATGGACATGGCCGAGAAGTCCGTCACGCGTGACGCTGAGACTGGTGACAAGATCGCCGATGTATACGAAGGCAATCTCGACTCTCTTCTCTGGCCCATTCCCGAGCGCTTCGCAGCGCCAGGTAGAGACAACTCCACCCTGATCTATGGCCTTGTTTTCCGCCCTTACCAGATGGACAACAGCACCAAGTACCCCGTCATCGAGAAGATCTACTCTGGGCCACATGACTTCTTTGTACCGAAAGCATACATGAGCCACGACGAGGCCCAACGAATCGCAAACAAGGGCTTTGTTGTTGTCCTCATCGATGGCATGGGCACCAACTGGCGTTCCAAGGCTTTCCATGACATCTGCCACAAGAATCTCAAAGATGCAGGATTCCCCGATCGTATCGCATGGATGAAAGCGGCGGCTTCGACCCGCCCTTGGATGGATATCAGCCGCGTCGGAGTCTATGGGGGCTCGGCTGGCGGCCAGAATGCCATGGCTGCTCTTCTCTTTCACAACGATTTCTACAGCGTCGCTGCCGCAGACTGTGGATGTCACGACAATCGCATGGATAAGTTGTGGTGGAACGAGGCATGGATGGGGTACCCCGTCGACCAGAGCTACGAGGATAACTCCAATGTTGTAAATGCAGGAAAACTGAAGGGCAGTCTGCTTCTTACTGTTGGTGAGCTAGACACGAATGTTGACCCGGCAAGCACAATGCAGGTTGTCAACGCGCTCACTCAAGCGGACAAAGACCACGACTTGATAGTTGTTCCGGGAGGCGGGCATGGAATTGCAACCACAAACTCATACGCGTCGCGAAGGACAAAGGACTTCTTGTGGCGGAAGTTGAAGGGAACAGAACCACCAGAGTCCTGGTTTTAGAAAAAGGCGAGCTTTATGTAAATGAATGCACCCCAATGCAAGTCTCTATGCCTACAATCCATTGCGAACAAAGTCCTAAGTGCGTTCTCGTCGCGAGAAGTTCCTCGTCGCAAAGAGCTTTTTATCGCAAGTAACCTTCTACCGCGAGTAGCTTCTTATTATAAACACCTTCTTTAGCTCTGTATATTCTTTAGCACTTAAATCTAGAATATAAGTGTTTAATACCTAACTCTATTATGTAACGTACCGTGTCCGTGCGCGCAACGCCCGATAATCACCCCAACGCGCACCTGCAAAGATGAGGGTATACAGCTACACATAATAGCTATTATCACAGGATATCTTAGTTAAATGATCTATTGACCTAGGCGACACTTTCTACCAAAAATTCAATTATATAGAGTTGCAGTGCGGCCGCTGCGCGTTGTGTGGGTGCGAGGTGCGGCAGGAGGCTCTGCAGCAACAACACCACGTCGCGCAGCCACTGCACTACGATTCTGCTTCTTTCTTAGTGCTGTAGACTGTGAGGCCGTCCGTTTGCCTCTTTAGGGCACCTGTATAGCTTTTTTAGTAATGCGGGCTTACTTATCGCGCTCTCTTTGAGCCCTGCGTTTAGCTGCTTCCTCAGCTATCTTAGCCTTCTGCTGTTCACGCTCTTCCTTATCTCTTACCCGCTGCTTACGCCTCTCCTGAGCGATCTTCTCTTTGTATAGCTTGTTAGCATGCCTTAGCTATGCTATCTCAGCTTTTCTAGCTTCTTCTGCCTTCTCTGCTTCTTCTTTTGTGTTACACGGGGGGGTATGCTATACTTCTCTGGACCTGATCCGGGTTAGGGCAGGCGAGCTATGCGTATAGCTACGTGCGGTTTGTCTGGCGACTAAGTGGGATAATAGGTATTTGGGGTAATAACAATCTAATTCTATAAATAATAGAATAACTAGCTTATAATCTAAGTAAAAGATAAAACTATAAGAGTTAACTATAATAAAAGAAATAATAAAACTTTTCTATTCTTATATCTTTATTACCTTATCTATTACTATCCTATCTATCCTAATACCTAAGGATAGTTAGGATATCCTACTATTCTAAGATACTCTGCTATCCTAGATAGTAAGCCTTAGTAGGATAGTATATTACGTAATCTTACGTGCCTCTTACTAATTATTATCCTTTGTCTCGTGCGATAACTAGCCTCTAGTATCGCTTCTCTTAACTAAAAGATTTAATCTACTATTATTTATAATATTATTCTCCTTTTTAGGGTAATCGTCCTAATACCCTAGGTTATTATTTTCCTGCGCCGAGGAGGTAGGTCGCATATATAGCGGCGGCGTGCCCGCGCCAGTTTTATTATTCCTAAGCCTTCCTAACTATGCCTAAGATCTCTTCAACTCGTCGCAATCGCGTGCAAACTTTAACTTCTAAATATCGCTCTTGTGCTAATCGTGTAAAAGAGGAGAGTCTTAAAATAACATTCTAGTGTAAGTGTTATAAAAAGAAGAATCTTTATTGCTTTATAGATACTAAGTCTAGTTATTATACTAGTTATATTTCTATAAAGGCGGAATATAGTCTCTTTATTTCTAAAGAAGAGTAGGAGAAGGTTTAGTAGAATAAGCGTAAGAAGAAGCTAAAGCTTACTTATACTAAGGAAGCTATAGCTTATCTTTATTAGGAGCTCTTAGAGGTAGAGGTATAAAAGTATTTTTATACTAATTATAACTTTATAATCCTAAATCTCTAAGAACGCACTAAAGAGGAGGCTAATAAGAGTTCTGCCTTAGGTATAGGCTTTCTTAATAAATTAACGCTATTTAAATTACTAACTAATCTAGACTAGTTATAGGCTAATATCTTTAATTCTTCTTTTAATTACTCTTTTTTTTTTATAGAAACAGTCCTAGTTCTTTTAAGAACTTCTAGTAGTACTTCTATACTAGTAACTTATAGTTTATTAGATTTTCTTTAGGTTCCTAAGTATTATAGCTTTTAGGCTATCCTTTCTACTTAACTAAGTACTTCTACTAATCTCTAAACTTTCGCAGGTCTTTAACTTCTTTAACTTTATATTTATTGTCTTTAAGCTCTATATCTATTACTAGCTTAGCGTTTAGAGGTACTAGTTCTAGTAGTTTCTTATAGAAGATAGAGTAGATGCGTATGCCTAGTAGTAACTAGAGTCTATAGTTTACTAGGCCTATCGCCTCTAGAACTTTAAATAGTCCTATTTAGAGGTTGTCTAGTTTCCTATATAGCCTTTTAACTTTTAAATTCTATTTTAATAAGAGAACTTTGTCCCTCTTCTTAAAGATTAGTCCTTTAATCTTTTACTTATTCGCGCTTTAGGATATTATAAGGTTCCTCTAAGCTATATTCTTATTTAGTTCTTTATAGAGTTCTTATATAAGGCGGGCTTTATTGTCTACGCCTACTGCGATACTTTCTATATCCTTTAGATCTCGATAAGCGACTAGCTTATATCTATAATTAGTATAGTGCGGTAAGTGCTTTATAGTCGCTAATCTTATGCTATTATAGGCTAATTATGCTATTAGTAAAAGTTTAATCTAGTTATCTTATAGCTTATTAGTGTATATCCTTAGATACTATTCTAGTGTCTAGTTTATTTATTCTATCTAGCTATCTATTTTAGGGTGGAAACTAGTTAATAGCTTCTTCTTTATACCTAATTTCGCTAGAAATGTGTCCTAATACTTAGACGTAAATAGTTTATTATAATTAGTAATAAACTTTTTAGGTATCCTATACTCTAATACTAGTGCTTTAGAGACCTTATACGCGCATTTATCTACTATAATAGTTTCTTTAGTAGGCACTAACTTTGCTCTCTTAGTTAATTAACACACAATTACTAGGACTATATTGTAGAGTTGTCCTGATCCTAGTTCTAACGATTTCGGGAGCTTCACAATAAAGTCCATTATTACACTGGTCTATAGTCGTTCTGGCGGCTGTAAAGGTTGTAGCAGGCTATAGGGCTTATGTCTCTTAGGCTTGTTCTGATGACATGCCAAACAGTTGCCTAGGATATTCTGCACCTGCGCTCGCAAGCGTAGTATAGCGAACACCTTTATTAGTCTCCTAACTATTTCTTCTACACTTGTATGTCCGTATTCTGGGGATTTATATAGTTCTTTGATAAGATCGCTTCTTATGTGTGGCGGTACGTATGTCTGTTCTGTATTAGTCATACTTCGGTACTCTTTTATGTCGTTGTATAGGTCGTCGTGATCTGTATCGTCGTGATCTACTTCCCAACTGGCTGCTCTTTGCTGCCACTGTTCTTGTAGTGTTTCTACCTGCTCGGCTACCTTGGCTAATCTGGCCAGTTCCGGCTGGTTATACTTAAGACTGCCGTCGGGCATCTCTTTAAGCACAGCATTATGTGGCTCTTTATGACCTTCTTCTTGTAGATCGGACCTTCGGCTCAGAGCATCTGCTGCTCTATTGAGTGATCTAGCTTGGTGAGTGATCTTAAAGTCGAACTAAGAGAGTATCTTAGCCTATTAGACTTATCTTCTATTAAGCTTCTTAGTTATTATAAAGCTTATTAAGTTCTAGTAATTAGAAAATACTTTAATCTAATCTAGAAGTTCTAATAGATATACTTTCTATTATTTAAAGGCATCGACTACTCTAAGTAGTTTCTTATCGTGAACATTGTAGTTAAGTTCTACTCTAGAGAACTTCCTAGAATGGTAGAATACTAGTCTCCATTTTCCGTCGTCGCACAGCTGTGATAATACAGCGCCGAGTGCGTAGTCTGACGCGTCGGTCTCGACTCGCGTCTTTCGTCTAGGGTCGTACATTTCGAGTACAGGGGCCTCAAGGAATACCTGCTTAATTTAATTAAAAGCTTTTTAGTATTCTTTTTTCTATTTAAACTTTATTTTTTTCTTTATAATCTCTATAAGTAGTATTATAATCTAAAAGTAATTTCTAATAAATTTTCTATAAAAGTTCGCGAATTCTAAAAAAGATTATATATCTTTAACTATTTTAGAAATTAGCTATTCCTATATAGTCTAGATTTTTTTTAGATTTATTTTTATACCTTTTATTAAGATAATAAACTTTAGGAATTCTATTTCCTGCGTATAGAATTTACACTTTTTAAGTTATAAATATAGCTTATAGTCTTTAAGCTTCTATAGTACCTTTTTTACGTATTCTACGTGTTCTTTAAGCGATCCTTTAGAATACACTAGTATATC